>NW_004624870.1:2998811-3018984 GCF_000247695.1 Heterocephalus glaber
ACTGCTTGTAGAATTTTGTTCTTCTGTTGCATTTCTGGAATCTTAACTATTATATGCTTATGTGTAGAATTTTTTGATCAAGGCTAGCTGGAGTCCTATATGCCTCACTTATTTATATGGCAAGTTCTTTTCCCCTACTTGGGAAGTTTTCTACCAGCACCTCTGTGAACAGTTTTTATGCTGTCTGCACTCTCTCCTGTTTCTTCATTGACTCTGATCAGTCTTATGTTATTCTTCTTTGCATCATCTACTTGCTGGATTGATTTCTCATGGTCCCTTACTATTTTAAAGAAATTTTTCTTTTCCTGGTCACTAACTGTAATCTTATCTTCTATATCTGAAATTCTGTCTTCACATTGGCTCATTCTGCTGTGTAAACTTTCAGTGAGGTTTTTAATCTCCTGGAAATCTGTTTGCATCTGTATTTTGGATTCTGTTTGTTTCCTATGTTGGGATTCCATCATGTTCCTCAGCTCCTCTATTTTTTTATCTGTGTCCTCTCTAGATTTATCAATCATGTCTTCCACTATGGGCACAATCTCTGCTGTTATCTGAGAAATTATTTCTTATTTCATTTTTTCCAGATCCTGTTTTGTTGTCAGTTCAGAGAGTCCAGGTGTTTGAGTATCAGATTGTTCCATCTCATTTCCCTTTGGGGTTGCTTTAGGAAGTTTGGCTTAGAGACTTGTTTACCTGTCTTCCCATTTCAACGGGGGGTGGGGGGTGGCAAGGGGGGTGCTGCTGGTGCCCGCGTGGCTCACCTCCTCTGTGCTGGGTGCGGTGGTATGACAGCCAGAAAGGCTCAGCTGCTCAGCACTGGAGGCCTCTGCTCCTCTACCATGACCAGACTTTAAGACCCCAGGAAAGGGGAAGGTCCCCAGGAAAGGACGTTCTAATCTACGACTCCTTAATTTCTCATAGTCATGGGCTGATGACTTGATCTCTGTTTTCTCATCTTTTAGATGGGGATAATGATATCTTCCAGCCATGGTCAAATGGGAGTGCATTTGCAATATCTAAAAAATCTTACCAAAGAATGGTCATGACAATAAGACCCAATACTTCTAGATGTATTAAAGTTTTTGAAACTTCCACATATATTATCTCACTTAATGTTTTCAAATAATCCAAGAACCTGAGTCTGGTTTCCACTGTACAAAGGAGGAGACTGAGGTTCACTGGATGAATAGGGAGCTCAAATGAGTCCATGTACGTGAAGGGCCTGGTATAGCCTCAGCGGTTTTCCTTTTTATTCTAACATCAGCCTTTTCTGCCCTAGCATGGCAAGCTTTGTAGAGAGGTGTTTTGTGTGTGGGAGTGAGAGTGACTCAGGGTTTCTGCTCCTTTTGTTCCCTAATCAGAGAAAAATAGGGAACCCCCAGATTAGCTTCTTGGCTGGCACAAAGGACGTCTTGTTCCTGTCTTGCAATTTGGTTAAAGAACTGAAATGTCCCAAGTACAGGGCTCAAAATCTATAAAGCAGGGCTGGGTAGAGTGGTTGCCTAGCATGGGTGAAGCCCCGGGTTCAATCCCCAGCATCACCAAAAAAAAATAAAAATAAAAGTAAAAACATTTTTTAAAACTCCACAAAGCAAACTTGTTCACAGAATTCTATCCAGGTGATCTAAGGGTTGTGCCTTTCTCTTCCCTGCAATCCAGGGAGGAGGGAACCCAGCCACACCACTAGGAGGGTTGGGCACAGGGAGTGACCCCAGAAAAAGGCAGATGCTGGGTGGAGCAGGTGCAGGTAGAAGTGGCCGGCACAGTTCAAGGGAGAAGAACTGCTTTCTTGCGAGAAGAAAGCAGTCCCTGATGCAGACCTTTTTCTTTGGAGGTCTGGCTCCTCCTCCCCTAGCCCTGTACCCAACTTAGTGGTTGTTGCCAGAGGTCAGCAGTGCACTCCCTTGCCTGCTCTGACTTCTTGGCACACTTCTCTGGACTCCTGGATCCTGAGCCGGATGTTTGCTGTCCATGCACCATTGTTGGCCTGGCTGCCTGGTCGCTGGGCTTAATCTTGACTTCCTCTCTTGCCTTACTCCAGAGCTGCTACAGAACCTGCACGTGAATATGTGAGTGTGTGCACATGTGAGATTTATTGACTTGCTTATGAATAAAGGACCTAATGCTTTTAAAAATAGCTCTACTGCCAGGGATTTAGCTCGGTGGTTCTGCTGCCTGCCTCACAAGCACAAGGACCCGAGTTTGATCCCCGGTACCAAAACAAAAAACAAAAAATAAATAAAAAAAAAATAGCTCTACTGAGTTGTAGTTCACATACCATACAGTTTACACATTAGAGGAGATAACTCAGTGGTTTCTTTATACTCATTCAGTTGTACAATTCTCTCCACAGTCAATTTAAAAATATGCTCATCAATGGTGAATAATGAAATAGAAACCCCTGCACCCTTGAGCTATCATTTCTCTACTTCCCTCAACTCTTTAAGCCCTTATGACTACAAATCCCATGTCTCTATTCTGGACATTTCATAGGAATGGAATCATGTATTATGTAGGGTTTTTGCCAGCTTCTTTCCTTTACCATAATACATAAAATGCTCATCCATTCTGTAGTATGTTTCTCTACTCCATTTCTTTTGGTGGCTGAATAATATTCCATTGTATAGATACACTACATCTATTCATGAGTTGGTGGAAATTTAGGTTGTTTTCACATTTGGGCTTTTGTTAATAATGCTGCCATAAATTTTCATGTGCAAGCTTTCATGTGGACATACTCTCTTGGGTATATACCTAGAAGTGTAATTGCTATATCACATGGGAACTCTGTGTTTAAAGTAGCTAACATTTTTAATGTGTTAAAGGCATAAAGATCAGAGCTTGGGCAGGACATTAAAGGTTAAAACCCTGTACTGCACCTGAGCTACCTCAAAAGATATTTATTTTTAATCTAAGGAAATTTATACCTGGTCAGGAAGAGACAGAAGCCATAGAAAGACTTGGGAGCACTTGTTTAAACTCCCAAGTAAAACATGGACCAGCCTCTATTTTCTCTACATTTAGCTGAGCTGGATGGTAATGGGATTTGCCATTTTTCCTCTGGTGGGGACAGAAAGGAATGAGAAGCTCTTTCAGGAAGTGAACTTTAAAAAAGAGACCCAAATGGAGCTTTCCACAGAAGATACCAGGGATAAGTTCAGGACCTGCCATTGGTAGGTGTGGTGGATTAACTAATGGTCAACTTTAACACCCAGCTGAACTGAATCAGTGTGGTCTGGGCATGGAGGATCCACCTAAAGATTGTTACCAATAGCCATAAAAAGAGAACTGGAGGGAAGATCTTGGCCTGTTGATTTTCTAGGAGAAGCTTGCTGCTGATGGTTTTCCTGGTATGAACTTGGCTGTTCTCGTCGGATGAAGAGCTCAGGGCCTCGCTGTTGCTGGGAATGGCTGCTGTTTTTGTCAGGGGAGCTCTGATCTTCACCATGAGCACCACTTCCTGGCTACAATGTGGATCGCTCAGCTTGGTGGCACAAATCCTTCATCTCACCAGTGTAGTTTTTCTGGCTTCCACCACTGGCCTTTGGGCCTTCCAGGTACAGATCCTCAATACGGACAAGCACGAGACATTGCCGTGGGTTCTAGCCCACTGGCTGGACTAGTAGAGAACACTGCCTTGGACCCTAAGCCTTTAGCTGGACTTGTGTGAGAAATTTCTGGGATCCAGGCCCTTGGCTGGATTCTTTTGGCCCCTAGGGTATGGTTAATCTCTTGTACTCCTTTGCATTTGATTTTTTTTGTAATTATCATAAAATAATCTTATAAACTATATGTCCTGTAGTAAATCTATTATTTTACCAAAACCCTGACTACAATAGTAGGTAAAGGTCTTCCTCTGGGGATCCTGCTTGCATGGAGCCAGACTATGTGTTCTTATTATGTAGGGGAACAGTGCTAATTAGTTCACTTTTAAAGGCTATTATGCTGTTAAAAATTTAGTTCATATTTTATGGCATAAAGATCCTATATATGCATTATTGTAGCAGATTTGGAAATTGAGAAAAGTAGATAGGAAAATAATTAGGCTCTGTCCCACCAACCAATGAAAATTATTGATAGAGTGCTTCCCTCTAGGATTTGTGCATGCATTGTGCGTGTGTGTGTGTGTGTGTGTGTGTGTGTGTGTGTGTGATCCCTGCTGCCCTTTCTGCCCTTTCTGAATGGTGCATCTATCCCCAGTGTTCCCAGCTGAAAGGTGCCTCAAACTTGCTTGGGAACTAACAGTGTCCCTGAGCAGCAGCTCATTCCTTATTTCTACTTCTCTAAAGCTTAATGCAACTAAGGCTGATCAGCCCTGGAGCTCCTTGGTGTGACCTAAAATTACATACTAGAAAGAGAAAAACCTGTAACAAAACTCAAGGCCATAATTTTTTGTTTGTTTTAATTTTGTCTTAAATAAGTTTTGCTTTCAAATCCCCTTTGAACCTGAAGGTCTGGTCATGTGATCTACACAATTTTTCTGGAAGACTTAGCTGGCCTAAGGAAAGCTGCCCTAAGGAAGTATAATGAACACCAAGGCCCACGCAACATGTTTAGTGATGTGGATAGCCATTCTGGAGCTGTGTGTCAGCCCAGTGACAACACTTTGCTTCCTCAACCCTAATTAGTAGTGCCATTACAGAGCCAACACTTTCGTTTTTCTTTTCTCATCTTATTACTTCTCCTGAACTGGATGAGTCATCAGCATAAATGAAGAAGAGTCTGCCCAAGGTCTCTTGTCCTTAGTGACCGATTATTCTCTCCTTTCTCATCTCATGCTTTCTTCCCCATCCTTTCAGTCTCCTGGACCACATGCCCTCTCTCCACCCTTTTCGCCAGCTCTTGCCCTCCTCAGAGGGTTCTAGCAAGGAGCAAGACAGTGCAGGGCTGGGGCAGGATTGCTCCCCAGCCAGACCACCTAATGAGGAAGAAAGGGAGGAGAAAGGGCTTTGAGTCCCCAGCCTCAGGCAAATGAGAACAGAGGAAGGGTCTCAGATGAATCAAGTTGGAGACCAGCCCGACTACCTCAACCAAACTTGGCCACTAGCTCCTTACGTAACTCTGTGAGCCACTTTCATCTCTGGGATGGATTTCCTCATGAACAGGTGGAACGTGTTTCTACTCTGAGGTCCTTTTCAGCTTTAATTGCATGTGTGTGAATTGTGAAATGGAATGGGACCAAAAGTCTGATCAGATGTTTGAGTTGATAACCGAATAGACAAACCCTTAGGGTAGGAGTCAAAAGTTCTGGGTTTTCTCACAGCCAGCAACTAATTATGACTGGAAACAAATCTGTACCTTGGCTTCTTTATCTATGAAGTAGAAATGAAAATATTTATCTATATACATCTCAGGTTGGTGGTTAGATAACAATGAAACTGCCGGTGAGAAAATGTAAAGAAAAGACTATCAAGTTATTCAGCAGTAGTGAGGGCCTTGGAGGAGGTGACTGGGGACTCCCTTTGGGACCCACTGAATCATTATTTTTGCCTGAAGTGTCCGAGAAGACCACTTCTCATGGGAGAAAGGACCAAACATATTGGAATTTACTGGCAACGGTGAGACTCAGGTAGGGCAGAGGGCAGTGGTTTTGGTGAATAGAAACAGAAACAGAAAAGAAATGGCACAGTACTTCTGGAATTGTGACACTAGGAATATTCTGAGAAATAAAAATTGAGGCTGCCCATGAGGCTGTTTTAGAAGCATCGTAAGGCTTAAGAAAGGCTGTGGCTGAGGACACCAGCTGAGCGGGACCAGTGACCACTAGGGAGGTTGCTGGTCCCTGGGCCTCAGGCCAGGGAAGGGAGGCATTGAGAAGCTGGGGTTCCCATGACTGCTGGGGCAGGCTCAGCTGCACAGACACCCATTGTTCTCAACACCCCTTTGTTGTCCTTTCCCAGGCTCCAGGCGGATGGAAACTGGGGGCGACTGGGTTACCCAGAGATAAGGTCTTTTTATGAGCTTCCTGATTTACCCAGGAGAGGAACTGGGCCAGCTGGTAGAAATTATGGACAACCCTCTTTACCTGGCTCGTCTGCGAGAGTCAAGCTCTTCCGAATCCAGACAGGAGGATGAAGACACTCCTGCAGAGGTTCCTGCTGGAGGAGTGGGTGCAGGGGACGTCAGCAAGGGAGGGATGACAGTTTTGTTTTTCCTGTCGCGGTCCACCCAGCATCCATCAAACATGTGCCCAGAAGGACAAGGCCCGCCATCACTTGTGGTGGCCAGATGAACAGGATGTTGCCCAAGATTGAAGAAATGTTGCCTAATTCTTCCAGGGAAAAGAAAGGGAAAGGGACTAAAAGAAAATCCAAATATTTTGTTTAAATTCCAGATACACAGGAGAGGCTTGGAGGTGAATCCTGGAAACATCATTATTCGGGCCCAATGGGCTGTAAATGAAAAATAAAGCTTGAAATGTCCACTGAGAGAGAGAGAGAGAGAGAGAGAGAGAGAGAGAGAGAACCAAAGAGCCAAAAAGATGGAGAGAGAAAAATTTTTAATTAAACTTTTGTACAGGAAATATATGTGTTTGGTGAAATAGTTGAATAGTGCAAAAATATATGTAAAAAGTTGATATTTAAAAATATATTATTATTTTTCATCAACACAGTAATGATACATATTTATGGGCTACAAAGTGACATTTTAAGACATTTATAAAATGTATAGTGATCAGATCAGGACAACTACCAAATCATTTAAAATCCTCTCTATTGTTATTTTGAAATAATAAATTATTGTCACCCATAGTTGTCCTATTGGTCTCTAGAACATCAGAAGTTATTCCTAGGGCCAGGGATTTAGCTCAGTGGTTTCGCTGCCTGCTGCCCAAGTGCAAGGACCCGAGTTCAATCCCCGGTACCAAAAAAAAAAAAAGAACTTATTCCTTCTGTGTGACTGCACCCCCTGTACCTGTTACCATCCTCTTTCTGTCCCCCCTTACCCCATACCCTCCCCAGGCTTGATAACCACTAGTCTACTTCTACTCCTATGACAGCAGTGTTTTAACTTCCACAGTGTCTTAGTCACTCTCTTGTTGCTAGATACAACACCTGACATCCCCAGGTTGAAGGAGGAGAGATTTATTTTGGCTCACAGTTTGTATGATTTCGGTCCAGAGGGCTGGTTCCAGGGTGGAAGCAGTGTGGTGGAAAGTCCAGCCTCAGAGGAAGTTGCTTACCTCATGGCTGCCTGGAAGCAGAGGGCAAGGAGAGGAGGTAGGAAGGGAAATATTTCCTGCTCAGCCCCCCAACCCATAACCCACCTCTTCTGGCCAGGCCCCCACCTCCTAACAGCAAGTTAGCTACTACTGCCTTCAAGCAATCGCCTTTCAAAAGCCTCAGTGCATGAGTCTTTGGATCTAGACATGAACCACAACACACACATAAGTGAGAACATGCAGTATTTTTCTTCCTGTGTCTGACCTACTTAGCATAACGTCCAACAGCTCCACCCATGTTGCTGCAAATGACGAAATTTCTTTTTTTCTTTATAGCTCAATGGCATTCCATTGTGTGTATATACCACATTTTCCTTTTTTGGTACCAAGCTCGGGACCTTGTGCTTGCGAGGTAGCAGAACCACTGAGCTAAATCTCCGGCTATACCACATTTTCTTTATCTTAATCACCCACTGACAAACACCTAAGATTTCATATTTTGGTTATTGTGAATAGTGCTACAGTGACCATGGGAGTGCAGATATCTCCTCGGTGTTCTGATCTGAATTCCTTTGGATGTATATACCCAGTACTGGGATTTCTAGATTACATGGCAGTTCTATTTCTAGTTTTTGAAGGAATCTCCTTATGTTTTCCATAATGGCAGTACTAACCTACATTCAATAGTGTGTGAGAGTTCCTTTCTCACCCCATCCCTGCCAACACTTGTTAGGGTCTTTTTTTGTTGTTGTTATCGTCTTTTTGATAACAGCCTTTCTAACTGGGGCGAGATGATATTTCACTGCGGTTTTGATTTGCATTCCCTGATGACTAGTGATGTTGAGCATTTTTTTCATATAATTATGGGCTATTTGTATATCTTTTTTGGAGAAATATCTATCTATTCAGGTCATTTGCTTATTTTGAAATTTGATTATTTGGGTTTTTTTAACTGTTTATCTGAGCTCTTTATACATTCTGGATTAATGCCTTGTCAGATGAATAGTTTGCAAATATTTTCCCTCATTATGTAGGTTGTGTCTTTACCTTGTTGTCTCCTTGCCTATAAAGAAGCTTTTCAGTTTGATGCAATCCCATTTGTCAGTTTTGGCTTTTTTGCCGGTATTTTGGGGGTCATATTCAAAATATCTCTGCTCAGACCAATGTCCTGAAGCATTTTTTCTATTTTTTCTTCTGGTATTTTCATGGGTTTTGAGCCTTACAGCAAAGTGAAAAGTTCACATTTTAATCCTCATCCTTCAATTCCTCAGTTCCTGTTCTGGAAACAACTATTTTTGCTGATATTTTAGCTAGTGTAGGGGCAGCAGTAAGTCACAGGGTGGAGAAGACCACTAGTAAATAAACATGCAAACATGTAATGAAGATGTTGGATATTATTAGTACTATGTAGAGGATTAAAGTAGATTGAGGTGTTGGTAAGGGAGTGGGTTGTCACTCCTAATGTCTCACTGAGAAGGCAACTTCTAAGGTGAAGAATATGAATAAGTACTACATTTCTCCTGTCTCTGTTTCTTCTTCACAGTATCTACCTTAGTTAATGATGAGAAGTGCCTGATCATGTGTCTCATCTCTCACTCACACAGACACATGCTGACATTCACGCCTTAACAGTCAGAGGGGCAGGCTCTGGCCGTCCACCATCTGGGGTCGCCTATTGTTCCCTCCCACCCCATTCCTTGTACCAGAACTAAGCCCCCTTGTCCTGTTGTCCTTTACACTCCATGGATCCCTCACCCCTTCTCAGGAGTTTGTGGGCAGCATGTGGAATAAATAAAGTATGCAATGCACACTGGAGATTTTGAAGGTGTAGAAGAATGCCCTAAATTCTGCCACCTCACAACCATCTTCCTGAGGCTGTTTTTAATCCCCTTTTGTCTTCATTTGTTTCTCCAGAGAGCCATAGAAGAAAATAGATCAACCATGTGAGCATTCTGCTTTGAATTTTTGACATCCACTAACCAAACATCTAAACATTTTGTGATCATTCTGATAAAGAATTCTAAAATCTAGAGCAATACTGCAATCTTCACCCCATCTGCCGCACACTAACTCTCTGAGTCTCACCCCACTAGAAGGACGCTGCTTTCCCTGGAAATGTGAAATCCTCCCTCTTTCCCTTCCCTCTCTCCTCCCTTCCTTGCAGTTTCTCCACTTACTTACACATCCTGAATCAAGGCAATGTTTATTGCTTCCTGGTTATACACTTTGCGTGAACAAAATCATGCACACGTTCACTTCTGTGATTTATGTTTCTTTGTTCTTCATTTTTTATGTTTCTAAGATTTATTCATAGTTGTAGTCATTTTCTTAAAACAATAACATGTCTTTCTATTAAAATGCTGCAATTTATTTGTCCCTTCTGCTGCTGATGGGCATGTAGGCAGTTTTCCATTTTTCACGATTGTAAATGATGTTGTCACAAACATTCCAACCTCGTTTCCTAGTGCACACGTGGGACTGGATCGTCTCCAGGATACACACCGAGGCATGGAATTGCTGGTTCCAAGTGTGGTGGGCAGATTCAGCTTTATTAGATCAGGCAGAGCTTTTTTCTGGAAGAGATTTCATTTGAAGGAAACTCTCCACAGGAAGAGGAACTCAGATCTAAGGGGGCTTAGAAGTGTCTTCTATAATCTTTACAGAGGAAACTACTGGGTTTTTTTTTTAAGTAATGGCAAACTTAATTTTAACGAATGAGAATCAATATAAAATGAAGTGCTTGGGCATTCACAGAAGGAGCTCCATTTATGGTGCTTTTCCATCATGGACTGGAACACCCTAAGCAAGATAAGCTATAACACTCATATAGTCAGCCCTTCCTTTCCAAACTCTGCATCCAGGGTTTCCATGTTTCTGTGTCCAATCAGCTGCACACAGAAAATGTTAAAGAAAATATTGCATCTGACCTGGACATGTATAGAATTTTCCTTCTCATTATTCCCCAAACAATAGAGTGCAATAACTATTTACGTGCACTTATACTGTATTATGTATGTAAGTAACCTAGAGATGATTAGAGTACACAGGAGGGCATGGTTGTGCACATCTATAATCTCAGCACTCAGGATGCTGAGGCAAGAGGATCACTGTGAGTTCGAGGTAGCCCAGCTACATAGTGAGTTCAAGGATAGCCTAAACTGCACAGGGAGACCTTGTCTCAAAAGAGAACATTTACAGGAGGATGTGTGCATGTTATATGCAAATATGGTTTTATATAAAGGACTTGAACGTCCTGGTATCTGCTGGAGGTCTTGGAACTGACTCCTCCAAGTATACTAGGGGATGATTCTAATTCCACTATGTAGGAGATAATACTAAAACAGAAGAAGATGATCTGTGATCTAAAAAGAGAGACAAGATTACCGATTTGCTGTAGGGGTTCCCTGAGTACCTGTCCAGAGGTGTCTGGGTCCCAGGTTCCAGGTGGAACTGTTCCCAAGCTGGATGGGCATGCTCGCTCCTTGGTCAGCGCGAATCTGCTTAAGAGGCCATCAGCTCCTCAAAGCTGCATCTCCCCAAAGGGCGCTGCTCTGTGTGGAGAGGCCCCGCCTCATCCTCACCCTCTTCACTGCACCATGGCCCATCAGGCCCATTTGGCCAGTTTAATTCATAACAGTAGGCATGGAATTTGTGACTGGGTTATGTTATTTTTTGTTTTGTTCATAAGGATGGAAACAGGAATGCATAGACTCCATATATGTACACTATTTACCCCAAGCAGATTTTGTACACAACTTAGACCAAAGCAGATTTCAATGGAAATGCTTCTGGAAGTCTAAATTCATCATGGGATACCCATAGAGGGCTTCCATGGTAGCCTTCCTTTCCCTATGCGGCAAAAATGTGTGTGTGAGGGGTTGAAACTCACTTCATTCTATGCTTCCATTTTCCATTTTGTTGCATAATATTTGGGGATTTCTGTGCTATTTTCCCCAGCATTGTTTTGTTAGATTTTCATAACCTAGTCAGTGAGAAAGACAGAGTACTCCAGTTGTGTGACGTGAAGAAACCAAGACTCACAGAGGTTGACAGGCACATCCAAAGTCCCATCTGTACCTGTACCGTGTGCCTTTTCTAACCACCACATCTGAGTCCACATACGATGGACTCAGTCCCTATGTTCAGGGGGCTCCACCAGCCTAGAACTGACAGCTCAGAGCGCCTGGCGACCCAGTGTGTCACCATGGCCACAGCTCCCCCCAGCTTCTTCCGAAGGGGCTTGGTCCCCTCTATGGAGAAATCATTAGCCTGACAGCAGTGATAATGGTGTGAGAGTCAGAACTAGATTTCAGATTCCCACCTTGCTCTGATTTTCAGGACTCTGTTCTGCTGCTAAAGGTAAATATTCTAAGAAAAACAAACCTCAGCTGTCTTCTGGGAGAGGTGTACCTTCAAGATAAGGCGAGTTGCCCCAATCATTTTATGATACTAATTGTTGGGGAACAAGATGTTCACCTGGAACATAGCACTATGACCCTCCCAGCCGCCTTGTGTGCTGATTAAAATGAAGCTGCTTGTTTGTGAAACGCCCCAGAATTGCAGCATTGGGAGCCATGTCTTCCCTATGCCCCTGGAAAATCTAATTTCCAGAGGGTATGTCTCACCACAGCTGGCCATCGTGTGGCTTACACAAATAATGCAAAATCCCCACCACCCCTACAAAGAACCTGCTTCTGTTCCAGGGCCACCTTTTATTGTATTTTTCGTTTATTATATTTTATATTTCATCCCACTAATAAATTTTGGCTGTTTTTTCCCCCAGCACCTTCAGTGGTACAAAAAGTAATTCTAAACCGTAAGCTACTCCTGACCTAACTACTTATTAAAAACACTAATATGCTCGGTGGCTTTGATGTCTGCCGCACAACAAAAGCAGAGAGTTAGTCTGGGCCACTGTAATCCTTGATTTGTCACTAAGTTATGACACCCAGCAGAGCCGTGTGACAGTGCAAATCAATCATCCCGCGTGCTCGGCGGGGCCTTCCCTGCCTCCTGCAGAGCCTCTGCAGTTTAATTAGCTTTTTTCACACTACCACAATATACATCTGCAGCTTCAGCAAAAAAAGGAGATGGAGGAGAGTTCCCTGGGAAGGAGGGGGCGCTTAAAGAACGTTCATATCTCAGAAAGGAAGTCGGAAGGAAGAAACATCAGAGACCTTTGCAGTTTTTGCTTCAGATGCATTAAGGCTGCGATACACAGGCGTGGGATGCGCTGTATTGTTAAACGCAGACTTTCAATGCAGCTCCACGAAGCCCTCTGCGGAGCGGCTATCAGACGGTGTGTAAAGGCTGTTTCTCCTTCTGGGGTAGGTAGTGTGTGTGCTTCTGTGTTTCTTCTCCTGCCCCTACACGCCTTCCTCCACTGACCCTGCAGGGAGCTCTGTGCCCCCACCCTCCTGCGCTCTCGAAGGTGAAAGAGGCCGGACCTTGAGGCTGGCCAGGTTTGGAAGACCTTCGAATGCATTCGCGCGCCTGTGTGACGTCCCCGGGTGCAATGCGTGTTCCTCTGTTCATTCTGCAGTGATAAATAATGCCAGCCAAAAAGAAAGCGGGAACGACGGGGCCGGGAAGGCTGGGGGTCATTGATGGGGATGCAGGGATGAGAACAAATCAGGCTGCGGTGTCACACACAGAGTGACGCTTGGGTCCTGGCTTTGGGGAAGTGAGACACACGAGCTCAAGCTGGTCCTGTGTCCCGGATGTTGTCTGTTTCCTCTACCAGTGGAGGAGCAGCGGAGGGTGGGGCAGCTGACCTCAAGGACAGCTCTTACAGCTGAGGGCTGATGACCTCAGGTGTGGGTGACACGGGTTGAACGTAGGTGGGAGTCAGACTTTCTCCTTTGGTGAGGTTGGGGAAAGAGAACAGAGTATGTGCTCGAGGCCACTTGTCACCAGTCACCATCCACAGTGCAGGCGATGGCTTGGGTCACCTACAGGGAAGGATACATGTGACATCTGAGGATGTCTCATCTACAGTGCTCGTCGGGGGACTCCTTCTCCATACTTTGGGTAGCCTTTCGTAGTCTCCAGGGCCCCCTTTTTCTGTCTCTGTCCCTCACACCCTGGCACGTCCCGGTAGGTGCAGCTGTGCCCAGTCATCCTCAGACTGTGCTGCCAGCCCTGCTTCCAGTAGAGCAGGAGGCTTCCAGAAAGGGTGTGGCTGGACCTGGAGGATCTCCTGTCCCATAGCAAAAGGTCACAGGGTTGGCACTAAGAAGCAATGAGCTGACCAGCTACCAAAAGGTATGGAGAAAACTCCAGGGCGTGTTGCTAAGTGAAAAAGACCAATCTCAAAAGGCCACATACTGAATGAATCCAACAATAGGACTTTCTGGAAAAGGCAAAACTCTGGAGACAGTAAAAAGATCAACAGTTGCCAAGGGCTAGGGAGGGAGGAGGGATAAACAGGTGGAACATAGGACATTTTTGGCATTTTAGTGAAATTCTTACTTATGATACTGTAATGGTGGCTACATGTTATGATACATTTGTCAAAACCCATGGCTTTGGGGTTTACAAAGTGAACCCTACTGTAAATTCTTGTCTTTAGCTAGCAGTGGTGCGTCAGTACTGCTTTATCCATTATACCTTACGTATGAATACCACACTAATGTTCGAAATAAGGGAACTTTTGAGGAGGATGGTAATAGGGGAATTCTGTGGTTTCTACTTCTTTTTGGTGAAACTAAAACTTCTCTAAGAATAGTCTATTAGTTTAAAATTTTTGACAAGTCACCAAGACAGAAATGGCAAAAGCAGGAAGAAGAGGAAAGGGGAGGTGTCCCTCCACCTGTGGTGTTTATTTTATAGTTAGTTCATAGCCAGGGGGAGTCACCGAAACTACTTTAGAAGTTGCCTTTCCTGCAGCAACTGGCTTCATCCTGATCTCACTCTGAGCATTTAGCAACAGTCACCTCCTTGTTAGTGACACCAAATCTAGAGTCCATTCTTCATTTCCCATGTAATGGGTGGATGCAAACAGCATATCAATACATCAAATCTCCTTTTAAAGTACAGTGTACAAAGAGAATATTCTCCAGGGAGAGCTTCCGGAGAGGGAAAAGGTATGAGAAGAGGGATTGCATTTCAGAGCAGAAAGCAGTCTTCTGGGGTCTGTGCTCCAGCCCTCAGAGAAGTAAGTGACCTGACCACAGTCACACAGCCACGCCTGGATAGAGGTGACCTGAACTTCAGGATTCCCAGCTTCTCATCCAGCCCAGCATCTTCCCATTGGGCCAGCTGCTAAATGGTTCCCAGGATGGAAAGGCAACCTATTGACCTTTCTTTCAGGAGGCCCGAGTACTAGTCCTGTACCTGTCAGGGCCAGTGTCCCTTTATGAAGTCTCATATGGCCCTATGCCTCAGTTACCTTGACTCTAAAATGACAGTCCTCATAGTCTTAAGACTCTCACTAGCAGTGACAAAGATCAAAACGTTTTTAAAAATCAGAAAATGTTTGTCCTGTGGTGGTCAGTGTTGCCTTGGATTACTTCCCCTCCCTGCGGCAGTTTTATTCCACAAGGGGATGGCTGTGCTACACAATGGGGGCCAAGGGTTATCGGTCATTTGCTCAGGTGGAGGGTGCAGTCAGGGAGCTTCTTTCCCTACCGGTTCCCAGGTGGAAGCAAAGCTGGGACTCAGTTCTGGCCCAGGCTTGGCTGCTTTAGTCAGGGTCAGTCCCCTTATGCATGTTGGCTCCTGTTCAAAAACAGGAGAGGCTCTGTCAGACTCCTGCCCTGCCTCCCCACCTGAGGGCCCCCTCCTGCCAGAGTGTCTGACACAGAACTTTCAGCTCTCAGAAGTTGGCCTCACCAGGTACTTCAAAGACTGTCCCACCAAGTGGCTGGATATCCCTCAAAAGCTGCATAGCCTTGAGGGTCACCTTTAAAGACGGCAAGTCACTGGGGCTGCTCACCACTTTGGGAGAGAGCCCCAAGGGCAAAGGCCTTCTTATCCCAGAGGGGAGGAATGTCGCTTTGGAAGGTGCCCCTTTATTTCCTCCCTCCACAGTGGGTCCTGTTTCAGGTCATCTCAGGTCCAGGCAGAGGAACATGGGGAGGGGCCAGGAAGGCAGAAATGTGGCACCATCTCGATTCCTGATGCGTGACGGCATTGGGTCTCTGTATTTGTGCCTTGCACTGGTGGCTTCACTGGAGACTGTTTCTGCTCAGTGTCTGGATGGGGATGCCCCTTGCAGACCCAACCAGCACAGCAAGGGTATGGGGCAGACAGTGGCCTGGGCTTCCCACTTCCTCTGGTATATTGGACAGACAGCTGGAGCTGTGAAGCCTGTTTAGCATCCTTGGCCTCTTTCTACACCAGAGTCCTCCCCAGTCAGTGGTATATAAAAATGCCCCCCAACACCCCTTGGGGGTCTGGCATCTCCCCTGGTTGAGGAGTACCAAGGGGCTCAGTGGCAACTGAAACTTCCCCACCTGGTGCAGTCCTGGTGTCTGGGGATGGCGTGTGTGAACCTTTCTGGGCCCAAGCTGGATCCCAGGATTCTGTGGCTCTCAGGGCAGAGACCTGTTGCCCACCCAGGGTACCAGGACTCAGGTCTCTGTGCTTCCTCCTGTCTTTCACCTTTCTCCCCCTGCCCAGCGCTCTTTTTCACGCACAGCCAGTCACACTAGTATACATTCATTCACATTCACACTTCTTGACACATACACATGCTCATGTACCGGTCAACATTCACACTCATTTACACTTATGCACATACAGACTCACACGTTAATTTACTCACGTACACATTACTCCTGTGCAGACTCGCTTCCTGACACACACAGGCACTCGCAGACCTCTGAAGACCCAGGTGTGCACACAGACCCCTCCACAGGAACACTCACTCTCCTCCCAAGGAGCCCCCCATCCTGTCCTCAGGTTCCAGGAGGAAGGAGGTGGTGCCCTGGCCTGAGTCTCAGCCTGTGCCCTGTGACAGTGGACACTGGCAGGCCTGAGCAGGAAGATGCTGTGACTTGCCTGGAGTCCAGCGGGAGCAGAGTTCTACATGACAGAAGCTTGGCTAGTTCTGTCTTCTGTGGAAAAAAAAAGAGTTATTTAAACTAGTTCCTCCTCCATGCCAATAAGAACAGTAATTTGGGATTTATGTAAAAAAAGTAGAAATTACAGAAAAGGAAAAAAAAAGCACCCACAGTTACACTGCTCACTGAGCAATAACTAGAAGTTTTTTCTGATCCTTATTGTCATGGTTAGTTTTATGTATTAACTTGGCCAGGCAGTATGCATTAGTCATGCCTTTCACTTTCTCATTCTTACCATACACCTTGATGCTTTAACTTCTAGACCCTTGGCATCACTTCTCCCCAGGTTAGCTGATTTCTAGAGTCTAGCTTGGCTGATCACCTTGCATGTGCAAACCAACCAATCCAAAGCCATGTCCCAAGCACTTCCTTTAGTGAGCTCTCATACTTCCTTCTCTGGTCACTCGTGGGCCAGGTATCTCTCTGACAATTGGGGACAAGTCTTATACCCAGAGCCCATCCAGATGAGCCAATCCTTAACCTGCTCATCCTGCTTCATCTATTCCCATGGAAAATACAAAACGGTCCTTTCCCACACCCCCTCATTTGCTGCTTTCTGGATCAGTTAGGGTTCATGAGAGGCACAGATTTAATATAAAATATATATGTATATGATTATATAAAGGATTTACTAAGTAGGCTTACAATGGCTGTCTGTGGGAGGG
The DNA here is from genome assembly GCF_000247695.1 of Heterocephalus glaber. The sequence goes on from NW_004624870.1 coordinate 3,015,704, forward strand.
GTGGAAGAATGCAAAATGCCTGTCATTGAGTTGGCAAGCAGGAGGATCCAGGTCAAAGGCCTGATACGCACTGCACAGCCAAAGTAAATTGTGTGAATCCGTATGGAGATACCTCAAAGAACTAGGACTAGAGGTCCCATTTGACCCAGCTATTCCCCTACTGGGTATCTTCCCCAAAGAATTAAAAGAATCATATCACAGCGATAAATGTGCACCTATGTTTATAGCGGCACAGTTTGTAATAACTAAGGTTTGGAAACAACCCAAATGCCCATCAACTGGAAACTGGATAAAGAAGATGTGGGTTTTTTATAAAATGGAGTACTACTCAGCCATAAAGAATGAGAAACTAGAGTCATTTATAGCTAAATGGATGCATATTGAGGCCATACTTGTAAGTGAAATAAATAGGACACACATGTGTAAATACCAAATAGTATCTCTAGTGTGAGAAACTGAAAGTGTAAATAAGGATGAAAATGATTAAAAAGAATAATTGATAATTTGAAATAGGAAAAGATCCAAAGGTGGAGGGGTGGTGGGAGGGGAAGGGGAGAGGGAAGAAAGGAAAGGAAAAATTATGAGAAAGAAAAAATAATGGAAACAAAGTCTATGTAAATAGGGAAGGGTGGTGGGGGTGAAGGGCACATAGGTAATGGGGAAAAAAATAAGAACTAAGATACATCATGTTCAGGTACAAACACCCAATGATAAATGTAAATGTATTGTATATCTAAAATGTAGCAATTAATATATAAATAAAAATTAAAAATTTAAAAAAAAAGTAAATTGTGTCAGAAAGCTGAAAGATCTACATTGGAAGGCTGAAGAGTACACTGGAAGCTGGAAGGAACTGGAGATGAACATCCAAAGGCAAAGGCAAAGACTATAGCTCCTCCAAAGAAGCCAAGGGAAACCTCCTTCTTCTTTCCCTTTTTATTTCTCCAGGCTACAAGCCTATTGGTTGATGCCGCCCACATCTGAGGTGGGTCTTTTCTCCTCAGTTTGTAGGCTATGCATCAATCAATCATCCACAGACACATTCAGAACTGTACTCCACTGACCCATAGGCATTTCCTAACCCACTGAAGTTGACATATCACTATTAAAGATCAAACCTCCTGACTGGCCCTGTGCTTCCTTGTTTGTTGCCCTTTCCACAGAGTGCTTTGCTGTGCTGTACCTCTTTGTCTTGGGACCTGTGAGTACAACCAACTGCCTTTTCAATGGTTTTTCAACCTGTTGATCTTGCCAGGCCTGAATAATAATAAAACCTACATTTTAAAACACTACAGCAGCCAATCATTGAACAAACACCAGTTGGAGGTTGGAGGTTGAAGGTATTTTGTAGATGTCGTTAACATCTACAATCAGTTGACTCTAAGTAAAGGAGGTGACCCATGGTAATCTGCATAGCCCTCATCCAGTCAGTTGAAAGAACTTGAAACCAAAACTGAGAAATTCTGCCTGGAGACCACAGTGTCAATACCTGCCTGTACATATTAATCTCTGTGTGCTTCCTTTTGATCATTCCACCCATCAGTCTATTCGTCCATTGATCTACCCATCTATCTGAATCTTATGCAGTTTGCACCCTACTTTTTTCACTTAGATATTTCTTCCATATCACCACTTTAATGACCACATAGTGTGTCATAATATAATTATTCCACATCTCATTTATCCATTTATTAGATGTATTTATTTTTGCATCTAATTTTGTCTTTTAAGAATGTTACTATGAAAGAATGTTTACATTAATCATTATATTTATCTTTGATCAACTCCAGATAAATTTCCAAGAAGAGGGTTACCATGTTGAGGGGAATGAAAACATTGAAGGCTGTTGGTAAATACTTCCAAATTGTCCATTGAAGTGCCTCCTCTCCTAGCCTTAATCTATTCTTCTGCATTCACTCACGGAAGTCTGAATATTAACTATCAATTTTTTTTCTTTTTAAAAGCCAAAATTTTTAATTTAAAAGTCGCTACAATAATGCATAAAAATGTATGTAGGGTAAGAATTTCAGACTATAAGGTATAGAATTAAGTGTCCCTTTCCCTGACACCATTTTGTTCCAGTTCACTCCTTTCCCATGGTAACCTTCCAAGAATGGTTCACTGGGCTTCCTTCTATAGCCTTCTTCAGCATTTACAGCCACACAAAGGCAGAGAAAAGACATGGAATAATATTAACCAATGTGGATATCTTACTGCTTCACATTTCCTTCTTGTCCTTTGTTGTCCTAAGGGAGAGTTGTCACCATAGAGGCAGAGAACAAAGACATCAAAAGCATGACATTTATGTTTTTTAAAAAAGCCAGAGTCTAGGAGAGAACCCAAAGGTTTTTAAACTTCCTTGCTGTAGGACTTTTTCCCCACCAGCATGGAGGAAACATGGTTCAAGAGCCGATGATTTAGCTCAGTGGTTCTGCCACCTGCCTCGAAAGTGCAAGGTCACGAGTTCAATCCCTGCTACCAAAAAAAAAAAAAAGTAGCTAACATGGTTCAGGCAGAGGGAAAGGAGGAGCCTCAGAGTTGGAGGCTGATGGACATGAGCCCCCTCATACACATCCACACTGCCATTTCTCCGAGCAGGGTGCAAAAGAGGGAAGGGAACAAAACAACCTTTCCCTAGGCATGTTTGGGAATTCAAGACTGCAGTGGGGGTAAGCCACACATAGATTCATGGATCCACGGTGAACAGTTCGCTCTGCCACACACTCCCTACAATTATCACCCGCTGTCCCTCCAGAGGCCTAAAAGCAATGGGTCTGCTTGATCATTTACTGAAAACTTTAAAATGGTGAGCTGAAATGAATCTTTTCACTTTATAAGTTGATTATCTCAGGTATTTGTTATAGTAATGGAAAGCTAACTAACACTACAATATCTTGATTATAGCCATTAATATTTCATATCAAGTAGGGCAAGAACTTTCATGTTATCATAGTTTGTCAGTATATACTTTGTCTTGGCTACTTATGGCTATTTGATTTAAGTATAAATTTTAGAATTGCCTTGTCAATGCACACACATAAAATGTATTTTTAAATTTTGACTGGGATTGCTTAAATCTAGAGATCTGTTTGAGGAGAATCTTGACTCTTTTGATATATATGTTGTACTTTTCAATTACTAAATTCTCTTAAATTTTCTGTCATAAGCTTTTGTAATTTTCTGATAGCAATCTTGATTATCTTTACAAGTTATAGGCCTACTTAAATATTTAATGCTATTCTAAGTGTAATTTTAAAAAACATTTTATTTTCTAATTGTTG
>NW_004624870.1:3022870-3051425 GCF_000247695.1 Heterocephalus glaber
TATTCTTTGTTTTAAAATATTTCTTATCTTTTTCTTCATTGCCTTAGTAAGCATGGTTATTTTAAAGCCTTAATAATTCAATATCTGGAGTCTCTGTGGATCTGCTTCTTTTGACTTTATCCCACTAGTTCATATTTTGTTTGTTCTTGCTTTTTTTTTTTGCCTCTTTGTGTTTGCTGATGATAATTGTGACCCGGGCTTTGTGTTTTAAAAAATGATTTTCAGACATGATTTGAGGATTATGTGATGTAGGGAACAGGGATAGGAACATTACTAGAATCTCTACAGTATGTCCTAGTCTCCTGTGAGCCACGACAACACAAGGCTAATTAATTAATGAGACAGAAAAGATAGAAAAAATGAGACTTAAGAGAAGAAACTGAGCCTTGGGCCTGATCAGTGCTGCTCTAGGCAGCAAAGATGAAAGATCCTGAGCCTGCTACACTTTTATTCAGTATATAGGTAGTAACAAATGTAATTGGTAAAGACTTTGTTCCTCCCCAGAATGCCTCTAGCTGGTGTAATCTTGCCCTGGAGCATCACAGTATCACCAGACCACTGAGGTTTTAGCTGTGACTGGAGGTGAAAAGGAAGTTATGTCGAGACATACCATACCTGGCCTGTAGGCAGGAAAACTAGGCCTAATTATAATTTTAATTGTGAAATGATTTTTCCCCAAAATTATGTAGAATTGGTCTCAACATGGTGATGGTTATCTTCTTAGAGAAGAAATTCTCATTTGCTTCTACAGAGTGCCTGGGAATATTAGCAAGATGGCATGACCTTAATACAATTTGCATTGAGATTGTTGAAATTTGGACTGCAGTGTTTGCTGTGAATCTTTTCTCACTGAGTACGAAGTTTTACCACATCCCACCCCACTTTGGCAGATACTGGACAATACTGGACAAAAAGAGCCCTTGTCACCCTTTTAGCTTCTAAGTGTCTTATCTAGAAATGATCTGCCAAATGCTCCCAGAGGAAAAACAGCCCTAAAATTTAGGTTCACCTGTTTGGGTTGTCATCTTCTCCTAGACCATGGCCCAACATTTCTCCTCTATCTTGTGAACACTCTACTTCTTATAATACTTTTAAGAATAAAAGGATTGATCAAAAGATATGGTACAGGTTCAAATTAAAATTAAAGAAATGTATTACAGCAAAAGACACATTGCCATCAATCTTCCTCAAAATACTGTTCCTCCTTTTCAAACACGCTTATCCCATTTCTTGCCACTTTCTGCAGCAGTTCTGGAAGTCCTTTTTCATAAATGTCTTTACAAGTTGTGATTTAAAAAAAAATATGGTTAATGCTACTTCTGAGTGCCATCCAGTGGAAAAGCAGGCTCCTAAAAACATATAGTGTGTCATCCTCCACCTTATTCACTGAATCTGGCACTGTGACTTCTGGCTCTTCTCCAAGGTCAAAATGGCCATGAAAAGTAAGTGTTTTCAATTGATTCAGGACATTGAGGAAGCCACAACACCGTAATTTAGTACGCTCGTGAAAGAGGACTACCAGGACTGCTTCAGCAAATGCCAAAAATGATGCGATGTTGTTTGAAGTAAGGGGGTGTATTTTGAATATGTTAATGGCAATGTATTTCTACCATGATACATTTTTAAAATTTAAACATTCCCCATATATTTTGATAACATTGTTTATTTTGCCAAACTTTTCTCATTGTACATAGTTATTGGGGAGATTGGTTCCAGTAAACTTGTTCTGTATTCCTGGAAGTGCAGATAAGGCTGATATTTTGAAAAATATGCATGTTCAATATTATATGAATTGCATCAATCATACAGGATGACTTTGTTGGGATCCCTCAAGATATGGTTCAAACTATTGGATTTTTTAGTGTGTAGGTTCAGAAGGAGCAAGATCTCCCCCTCCTGCCTATCATTGGACTGCCCATCTGGATACAAGCTCTTTTTGTATCTCTATTGTTGACTCTATCAGATGATCTCACAGTCACAACATTTCAACTTTGTCATTAGTTCTCACTTCCTCCCTCAATGAGGGGGTAACTCAGTAATCCCTATGGTAAACCTAGGATATTTTCTTTTTTGAATGTTTGCTCTGGATTGAGGAGAACAAATCTTGATATTGCTATTCTCTTCTACTTTCAGAAATGTGGAAGTGTGTTGATAGACTTGTTCACAAATTTTGTTTAACCAAAGTGGACAAAAAGTGTCATTGCAAAACTTCTGTCCAGTTTTTATGTAGCTCAGATAGATGTGAAGATGCTTGAGTATTTGTGAAGGCAGTGTTACAGGTCCCGCTTATGCTCTGTGATGTTGTAGAAATAAAAAATAAGCAGAAATGCAATTAGAAACTGTTCTCCCTTTATCAGTTTATTAGGGCCTAGGAAAGTCTTGACCAATTACATTGATTTTGAAAAATGTTTATTATCCTAAGTATGAACCCAGGCTTTACTGTCTCCCACAATCATAGTATATCTACTGAAGGTCTATGTATTCTGTTCAAGTCTAGAGTCTTGCTGGTGGCAAGAGTTTGAAAGGGACTGTGCAGGGAGGGCCAGTGCCCTCCTGGACTGCCCCGCTGAAGACCTCTATGGTGTTGGTCCAGACAGTAGCTCAGATGTTAGGCTCTGCTTCAAGGATTATTGCATCCCATAGGGTGCACTAGCAGGTGGCAAAACAGCTCCCAGATGAGACAACACTTTGGATAGGAGAGACAGAGATAAAGGTGCTGAGGAAGTGATTGAGCCTGCAGAGGGAGGAAAGGAAAAGATTTTGAGGCAAGGAAGCACAACTAAGAAGCATTTGTCCTATTTTTTTCCCCTATTCCTCTCTATTCTGGAAACACTAATATTTCATATTCAGTTTGATCAAGGCTATTTGGAGTCCTATATGCCTCACTTATATGTATGTCAAGTTCTTTTCTTCTGCTTGGAAAGTTTTCTGCCATTACTTCTGTGAACAGTTTTTTTTTATGTCATCTGCACCCTCTCTTGTTTCTTTGTTGACTCCAATCAGTCTTATGTTATTCTTCTCTACATCATCTAGCAGCTGCTGGATTGATTTCTCATGGTCCCTTACAATTTTGAAGCAATTTTTCTTTTCCTGGTCACTAATTGCAATCTTATCTTCTATATCTGAAATTCTGTCCTCACATTAGCTCATTCTGCTGTGTAGACTTTCAGTGGAGTTTTTAATCTCCTGGAAATGTGTTTGTATCTGTTTTATGGATTCCATTTGTTTCTTATGTTGGGATTCCATCATGTTCCTTGGATCCTCTATTTTTTTTATCTGTGTCCTCTCTAGATTTATTAATCATGTCTTGCACTATGGGCACAATCTCTGCTGTTATCTGAGAAATTATTTATTTCATTTTTTCCAGATCCTCTTTTGTTGCCAGTTCAGGGAGTCCAGGTGGTTGTGTATCAGAGTGTTCCATCTCATTTCCCTTTGGGGTTGCTGTAGGTGATCTGGAAGTCTGGTTTTGAGACTTGTTTATGTGTCTTCTCACACTGGGGGGTGGGCATTGGCACCCATGCGGCTCACTTCCTCTGCACTGGGAGCGGTGGAACAGCAGCCCAGAAGTCCCTACCTCTGGGCTGGAAGTGGTGGAATGTCATATTCAGTTTGGAACAGATTTTCTTACATAACTTTCATCTATTTCTCCTATATTTTCAGTAATGTTTATTACACAAAAACCTAATGTTGACTAGATGTGTGTGCTGGGGAGAATTGAGGAGGTCAAGGGAAGTGGGATCCACCGCAGGATCATTCCTTCTCCAAAAGCACTGGATTCAGGAAGGACTGTGTCCCAGTTAAAGATGGCAGCCAGACATAAAGCTAGCAAGCCTGCTTCCCCCTTCCACACAGATGAGGAGAAGGTACTCTTTGAAGAGGGGCAACCAATGCTGCATTAAATAGATGATGCAGCATTTTGGACTGCATCAAGGGTGGAAGGCTCTGACAGGACTGGGAGTAAGGTGAGGCAATGGAGGTGAGATTTATAGACAGGTGACTTTATTTGAAAAATTCTTTTTCATCAAGGATATTTTGCACAAATGTTATGTTGTTGTTGTTGCCTATTTAAATTTTGGGCCATAGGCAGACACCTCATTTGCCTTACCCTAGTCTTGAGTCTGCATCACAGACATACATTTCTGCATGCATACACACATACATCCTGTACCTCCCACACTACATACATGTGCATGCATGCACACACACCTTGTACCATATCACACATGTGCACAAGCATACACATTTAGAGTCCACCAAAAAATGTATCCACACAACAGGAAAAAAAAGTAGTATGATGTTTTTTTCAACAGATCGTGTTACCCTTGTATGCGGACCCTAGAGGATGTCGTATATTGCAGAAAACTCACTACCCTGCTGGCCCTTAGAGAAGAAACTGAAAATGCATGTGCAGCCATCTCAGTGACCAAAGTTACCCAAGTGACAGTTCACCATACTAATAAATGTCTCTGAGATAACAGCCACCACTTTGAGCACCTCTAGTAATTGTATAGGCCAAAGGTAACTTGTATTAATCTCATGATGTCTCAGTAAATTTAGTATTAAAATAGCTAAAGAGATTTTTCTTTTCCTGAAGCATGTATACATTTTTTGGCAGTTTCTGTATACACAGACATATCTTTTACCTTATGCTTCATCTCTACTGAAAACATCACTGTTCATTGAACATACCAGCCTACACACGAAGTACACTTCTTACTTTCAAAGTGATTTTCTCTTTCTTCCCCTCCTACCTATCAAACTCCTAAGTTAACTTTCAAGACTGTATTAATCCTCTCCCTAGGAAGAAATAATCACTGATTCCCCTGTTCTGTTTCTTCACCCTGTGCATTCTTCTCTTGCTACTTATCACCTGGCATTTTAATGATCCATTTATGTGTCCATCTGCCTGACTCCAGTGAGTGATGTTTGAGGGAAAGTATTGTCTTGATATCTTCTTATTGCAGCAACTGCCACATACTAGGTGCTTAAGGAAGCGTGTATGCAATGCCGAACAAAGACAACAAATTGTCCACATTTTGTGGAAAAGGAAATAAAGTTCGGGGGGATGGAATGGCTTGTTCAAGGTGACACTGGGTCAGCGGGGGCTCTAAGCCAGGTCTTTTGATCCTCAAGGCCAGCACTGCTAATACTACCCAGAATAAACAGAGCTCTTTGTAGCCAGCCAGCCCTGAGCTCGGTGGAAAGCCAGTGCCCCGGCCGACCATGGCAGCTCTCTGCCCAGGCCTCCACTTGGCAGCTCTCCATGGCCCCTTTCCCTCTGCCCTCGCTCCAAAGAGTCTGATTCCTCTGGATCCAAGCAGTTTCTGGACTCCTGTCCTGCTGGAGGTGACCACTAACACCTCCTGTGGTCCCGGGGTTGAGTTTGCTGGGATGATGGAAGTATCTCCCACCTGCAGCTCAGAGAGAGGAGCACACCTAAAAGCGCTGGGCATGAACGCTCCACGATACCTGAAGTGTTGCCTTCTGATGGCAGATTTTGCAGCAGCAGCTGATCTGCTCTTCACAGGACGTTTTTCTGGAAAGCCTCAGGTTCTGAAAAGGGAGCTGGTTAGGCAGTCTGAAAGCAGATTTTTTGGTGGTTTTTTTTCTTCTCTATTCTTTTTAGTTTTAACCTTCTGCTTCCGACTCTGCCAGTCTGTGTCTTTCGCTCACCCCTGGAGCTTTCTTTTCAATACTGGTCATTCGTGGAGTCGGCTCTGCCCTCTCTGCTTGTGACTGGTGGGTGAGCAGAGCCGCCTCTGTCTAATGAGGGGCCCTCCAGGCCCGGCTGCCCTCGTTTTTGATACCTGGGGAGAGGATGTACAGGCGAGGGGCAATTGGATCAGAAAGGCCTCAGTGAACAGACATCACAGCCAGGCTCAAAGAGTGCAGGAAGTAGAACAAAGAACAAAAACATTTACAGAAGTGCCACAGTGTAAGGGGAAAAAGTACTAGCAACTCTAACAAGGTCAATGGTGAGGGAAAAAAAATTTTTTGAAAGGAATTGCTGAGGGAAAGAAAAAGAGAAACCTCAAAAAGGAGCTGAGGACTCTCCGAGTTGGGCTTGCTGGTTGGCTCCCGGAACATTTTCCTTGATATCTTCCCAGGAAGCACTATTTCTACAAGACTTCAATATGCTGGAAAAGTTTATGCAACTGCCTAGAAGGAGGGTTAGAAGTTGAGTCACCACCATCAACTCTGTGTGTGTTTGCTTTCAACACAGGCTTCCTGTGGGACCACATCAATGGAAGCTTTTTGGTTCTTCGGCATGTGCTGGGCTGAGGTGGGGGGTGGGGTGCCTGGCCAGCCTATTTATGGCGGTGTGGGCTGCTGGGTCTTTTTGACTGCTAAGAGCAGAACAAATGGGTTGACATCGCCTTGTGCTTTGGTCTCCAATGTCGAAGAGCGGCGGGAGGGAGACATCTAGGTAGCACCAATACTTTCATGACTTTGGGCAAGCTTCTTAGCCATTTTGAGCCTCAGTTTCTCTATGTGTAAAATGGATATAATTTCCTTTGCAGGATTGTTCTGAGAATAATAATGTCTAGCTTACATGCCACAAAAACTCCCTGAAGGATTTTAGAATAGAACGCCCCAAATCTTAGGCTTGTGAGTTTAGTCTCTTAGAAACTTTATTTCTTACAAGATTTTTTTTAAGTGGGGTGGATTGCCATTGGTTTTACGTGTGCTCCTAGATTCTATCTAATTTTGCTGATTTCTTAGCTTTATCCTGTTGTTGATAATGACAGTCTTAAGGACTATTCGCCAGGTATTTTTAAGAACATTCCTCTTTAGGCGGTTTACCTGTTGTTTTTCTCATGGTTAGACAGGCATTATGGGTTCCTATAAGGAAGACCATAAAGGTGAAGTACCTTCCTTATCACCAGATCATGCTATCAGCATGATTTATTATGGATGATGTTAACCTTGATCTCCTGGTGAGATAGTGTTCACCAGCTTTTGTCAAATCCTTTGGATTTTCATATTAGGGATGCTCAACCCATAAACTCTATTATAACCTATGTAAAACTCCAAAATCTGACACACTTCTTGTTCCTAGCATTTCAAATAAAGGATACTTAACCTGTATAAAGTTATATTTTTCCCCTTGTTTTTGTAGCCTGCTCTTGGGAAGCAAGTCACCAAGAGCAGCCATTATGGGCTAAAAATGTCCTCCCAGAATTTATATGTTGAAGTTCTAACCCTCAGAATGTGTTCATATTTAAGAAAGTCTTAAAAGAAGTAATTAAGTTAAAATGAAGTCTTTGTGGTGGCCACTAATTCAATATGACTGGTGTCCTTATAAGAAAAATTTGAGTATAAACATAAACAAAAAAACACAAAGAAAAAGAAGGAAGATAGTCACCTGCAAGCCATTGGAGAGAGATCTTAGAAGATACTAACCCTGTCAACACTCTCATTTAGGATTTCTAGACTTCAGGAATATGAGAAAATAAATTTTTGTTATTTTTCCAATTTTTACTTGTGTATGTTTGACTTAGTTCAGTTAACATTATGGTCTCAAGGTGCATCTGTTTTTCTACAAATGACTCAAGTTTGTTCTTCTTTTTGGTAAAGTAGCACTCCATTGTGTATAAATACCACATTTTCTTTAGCCATTCATCTGTTGATGGACATATAGGCTGCTTCCAAGATTTAACTATTATGAATTGTGCCACTATAACTGTGCTGATGTGTGGATATGGATGTCTCACTGTAATATGATGTCTTTAAATCTTGCAAGACGATACCTAGAAATTTCTACTTTTTAGTTTGAGGGGTCACCACATGGATTTCTTTAATGGTTGTACTAGTTTACATTCCCACCAACAATGTAGAAGTGTTCCCTTTTCCCCGCAGCCTCTCCAGGAGTTGTTATTATTTGATTGCTTGGTGGTAGTCATTATTTGTGGAGAAAAATGGAATCTCAATGTTGTTTAAATTTGCACTTCACAGGGCTGGGGATTTAGCTCAATGGTGCCACTGCCTGCCTCGCAAGTGCAAGGTCCTGAGTTTGATCCCTGGTACCAAAAAATAAAAATAAAAATAAAAGGAAATACCCAATGCTTTAAAAAAATAAATTTGCACTTCACAAATGCCCTGAAATATTGAACTTTTTAATATATCTATTGCCCATTTGTAGCTCTTCTTTTGAGAAGTGTCTATTCATTTCCCTTGCCCATTTTTTGTCTGGATCTTTTATTTTGGGAGGTCTAACTTTTTTTTTAGTTATTTCTATTTTGTAGGTATTAATCCCCTTCCTTAGAAATAGCTGGCAATTGTTTTCCCCATTCAGTAAATTGTTTCTTCATGCCATTGATTGTTTCCTGTGCCATGCAGAAGCCTTTTAATTTGATATGATCCCATTGGTTGATTCTTGGTATTATTTCTTGTACTAAGATTCTGTTCAGAAAATCTTTGCCTATGCGTATGTTTTCAGAAGTTTTACCTATTTTATCTTTCAGCAGTTTAAGTGTTTCTGTTTTAACATTTAGATTTTTGATCCCTTTTTATTTTAGTTTAGTACATGGTGAAATATGGGACTAGATTCACCCTTCTGCATCTGAATAGCCAGTTTTTCCAGAACCATTTATTAAAGAGGCTGTCTTTCCTCCAGTGTATGTTCTTGGCCCCTCTGTCAAAGATGAGATAACTAAACGTGGCTGGGTTGTTTCCACATGTTCTATTCTATTCCATTGATCTACATGTCTGTTTCTGTGCCAGTACCATGCTGTTTTCATCAGGGTAGCTTTGTAATATAACTTCAAATATGGGATTGTGATGCCTCCTGCTTTGTTTTTGTTGCCCAGGATTACTTTTTCTCTCCTGCGTCTCTGCTGGTTCCATACAAATTTTAGAATTGTTTTCTCTCGTTCTGTAAGGAATGCCGTTGGTGTTTTGATTGGGATTGCACAAAATCTGTGTATCAGTTTTGGAAGTATGGCCATTATAACTATATAGGTTTTGTCTATCCAGGAACAGGAGATATCTTTCCATATTTTAGTGTCTTAAATCCCCTTTTTCAGTATACTGTAGTTTTTGTTGGAGAAGTCTTTCATGTCTTTGGCTAGGTTAATTCCAAAGTGTTTGATTTTGTTGATGGTATTGTGAATGGTACTGTTTTCCTAATTTCTTTCTCAGTGAGTTTATTGTCAGTGCACAGAAACACTACTGATTTATGTGTTGGTTTTCCTGCTACACTACTGAATTTGGTTATTAATTCTAGGAATCATCTCATGAAATTTTTGAGTCTTCTATATAGAGGATCATGTCATCTGAAAATAATGATAATTTGACTTCTTTTTCTATATATATATCCCTTTTATTTCTTTCTCTTGGTTGGTTGCCCTTACTATTATTTCAAGTACTTTATTAAACAGGAGAGTGATAGTGAATATCCCAGTTTTGTTCCTATTTTCATTGTTCTTTATTTATTTATTTATTTGAGGCAAGGTCTCACTGTGCAGTTCGGGCTGGCCTTGGACTCACGATGTAGCCCAGGCTGGCCTCAATCTCACAGTGACCCTCCTGCCTCAGTCTCCCAAGTCCTAGGATTGCAGGTGTGTGTCACCATCCCCAGCCTGTTCCTATTTTTAGAGGGAAAGCTTTCAGTTTTTCCACATTTAATATGATGTTGGCAGTGGGTTTGTCATAAATGGACTTTTTATCAGATTGAAATAAGAACCTTTCATATTGATTTTCTTCAGGCTTTTTTTTTAATCATGAATGGATGTTGGATTTTGTCAAAGACTTTTTCTGTATCTATTGAGATGGTCATGTGATTTTTGTCCTTGCTTCTGTTTTGTTTTGTTTTTTAGAATCTCACTAATGTAGTTCAGGCTGCCCTTGAACTCACTCTGTAGCCCAGGCTGGCCTCAAACTTGTGGTGATCCTCCTGCCTCAGTCTCTGGAGTGCAAAAATTATAGGCGGGCACCACCATGCCCATCTGAGCTTTCTTCTGTTTATGTGGTATATTTGCATCTATTGAACTATCCTTGCATCCCTGGGTTGAAGCCTACATGGTCATGATGTATGATCTTTTTGATCATTCGTTGCATTATGTTTGCCAATATCTTGTTGGAGATTTTTGTGTCTATGTTCATGAAAGACCTTGGCCTACAATTCTTTTTTGGTTGAATATTTGTCAGGTTTTGGAATCAGGGTAATGCTAGCTTCCAGGATTGACTTTGGGAGTACTCATTCTCTTTCAATTTCATTAAAGGGTTTGGGGAGCATTGGCATTAGATCTTCCCTGAAGTTCTAGTAGAATTCAGCAATAAATCCATCAGTTCTTAGACACTTGATAGATTTATTATTGCTATTATTATTATTTCAATTTAATTGCTTGTTTTGGATTATTCAGTGTTTTTATATAGTCTTGGTTCAAGGTTGGTAATTCACATATATCTAGGAATCTATTCATTTCTTCTGAATTTTCCAATCTTTGGAGTCCAGGTTTTTGAAGTGTTTACTAATTATCTTCTGGATTTCAGTGGTGTCTGTCATGATTTAGACTTTTTCATTTCTAATTGCATTGATTTGAGCATTTTCTTGCTTTTGTTTTTGGTAAAATTGGCTAAAGGCTTGTCTAATTTATTTATTCTTTCAAACAACCAGCTCTTTGATTCATTTATTCTTTGTATTATCTTTTTAGTATAAATTTCATCTCTCATATTCATAATTTCCTTTCTTGTACTTGCACTGCTGTCATTGTATCCCATAGATTCTGGTATATTGTACTGGTACTATTGTTTGATTCTAGGAACTAATTTCTTCCTTGATTTCTTTTGCAACCATTGACTATTCAATAGTGTGTTGTTTAATTTCCATATATTTGCATAATTTATGTGGTTTCTTTTGCCAGTGATTTCTAGTTTCATTGCACTATGATCTGATAATATGCATGGGTAATTTTGATTTTTTTACATTTACTTAAGCATGCTTTATTGGCCAGTACATGGTCTATTTTGAAGAAAGTTTCATGTTCTGCTGAGAAGAATGTGTATGTTGTTGAGTGCAATACTACGTAGATATATATTAATTCCATTTGTTTGAAGGTTTAGTACAACTCTGATATTTCTTTGTTGATTTTTTGGTCTAGTTGATACATTTGTGATAGTGAAGTGTTGAGGTCTCTCACTATAATTGTTTTGATGTTTATCTGGTCTTTTGTGTCCAATAATGTTTGTTTTATGAGGTTGGATGTGCCAGTGTTTGGTGTTCGGTGCATATATGTATGTTTGTTTTGTTTTGTTTTTGAGACAGGATCTCTATGTAGTTCAGGCTGGCTTTCAACTCACTACAACTGCAGGCTGGCTTTGAACTTGTGACAATTCTTTGCTTTAGCCACCCAAATGCTGGGATTACAGGTATGATCCACTACGCCTGGCTCTGCATAGACATTTATAATTGTTATTTCTTCCTATTGAATTATTTCCTTAACCAATATGTAGTGATCTTTTTTGCCTCTTTTGATCGGTTTTGGCTTGAAGTTCACTTTGTCTGAAAGTAAGATAGGTATTCCTGCTTGGTTTTGACTTCCCATTGAATGGAATATTGTTTTCCATCCTCTGACCTTTAGTCTGTAAATTTCTTTTTGAGTTAAATGTGTTTCTTGCATACAGCATACTGTTGGTTTTTTTTTCTTGATTCATTCTCTCATTCTGTGTCTTTTGATTGAGGAACCGAGACCATTCACATTGAGAGTTATTACTGAAAGGTATTGACCTATTCCTATCATCGTATTATTTTCTTGCTGTTAATTCTCTTTTTTTCCCCTTTTCTACTAAACTACTTACCCTGCTTGGTGTATTCATTCTATTAGATCTTTTGACATTGTTAGCTTCATTATCTTGTTCTAGGATATCCTTGAATATCTTTTGGAGTGCTGCTTTGGTGGTCATGAATTCCTTAAGGTGCTCTTTGTCATGGAAATACCTCATTTCTCTATCAATTTTGAAAGATAGTTTTTCAGGATATATCAATCTGCATTGTGCCAGGGATTTAACTCAGTGGTTCTGCCGCCTGCCTCTCAAGTGCAAGGTCCCAAGTTTGATCCCCAGAACAAAAAAAAATCTGCATTGGAAGCTGTTTTATTTTAGCGTTTGAAACACTTCATTCTAAACTCTTCTGACCTTTAAGGTTTGTGTTGAGAAGTCAATTGTAATTCTAATGGATTTGCCTTTATAAGTGATTTGTTGATTTTTCTCTCACAGCTATTAAGATTCAGTCCTTTTGTTGGGTTTATGGGATTTTGCC
Organism: Heterocephalus glaber; assembly: GCF_000247695.1. The sequence continues at coordinate 3,035,133 of NW_004624870.1, forward strand.
TATGATGTGTTGTGGAGAGGTTTTCTTCTGATTGTGGTTATTTGTGGTTCTATATGCCCCACATATCTGTATATTAAATTCTTTCCCCATTTTAGGAAAGTTTTCTACTATGATTTCTACAAATGAGTTTTTTATGACTTTTGCTGACTCCTGATTTTTTTCCACTAATTCCAATTCATCTTAGATTAGTCTTCTTTGCATCAGCTAGCAGTATTGATCCATTTTTTATGTTCTCTTGTTGTTTTTAAGGGATTTCTGAATAATTGGTCTCCAACAGAAACCCTGTATTCTAGTTCTGACACTCTGTCTTGACAGTCACTTCTGATGCCCATACTTTCAATAAAATGCTTAACCTTATTAATTTCTTTTTGGTATCTTTTCATGGGCTCTAATTCTTTGGTAAAGTGGTCACTCATGCTTTGTATTGTTTTGTTTAGTTCTGCTAACTTTTTATTAGTGTCTTCTGTAAACTCACTGACCATTTTAAGTCCATTGTCTGTTGTACCTTCTTTGAGCTTGCAAAGCACCTATTGATCTTTTTTTTTTTTAATCTCCTCTGTTATCTTTTTGAATAATTCAGCAGTATAGCTTTTGATTTCCTCCCCACATGGATCTGCTTTGGGGGGACTGGAAGTTTTTGGGGGCATTTTGTTGTCTTATTCTCTCTCTCTCTCTCTCTCTCTCTCTCTCTCTCTCTCTCTCTCTCTCTCTCCCTCCCTCCCTCCCTCTTTCATTTGTTTTGCTTTGTTTGTGGTTGATTATAGTGGAAGATTTTGTTGATAGCATGGAGAACTTTTTAGTTAGTGTCAGTTTTTCAGTTATGAACTCTGGGTGTGGTAAACTACAGACCTTTGCTTCTGTCTCAAGGTCCAACCACCTCCATTTATCTGGGAGGGAGGCTGCAGTATATTTGGCCCAGCACCCAGTTCTCTGGAAATGAGCCACAGTATTATTAATGACACAAGGCAATTCAGATCTTGGTATACAGAAAAAATCAATTAATAGCAACAACTATGCCACCTTGGCAAGAGCAATAAAATCAGCAACAGTAATAGTGACAAAGACACACTGGATATTAACATACCCTAGGAACCAGTAATGTATTACCCTTAACCATAGAAAATAGATCTATACTTATAGTATAAACACTAAGACAAACCAAATATTGACATGCAGTAAATATATGCTAAATACAGCAGCTATAACTTCATTAACAATGGAATAGTATTCAATAGTAACAGCATAGAGTTAACTACCTAAAGAATCATAAAGGTTAATGGTTGTACTAGTAATGATAAAAGGGAACAAGAACATGAAAAAAGTAGAATTTGCAAAATTAACCAATGGAAGATGAGAAAGAGAAAAGTGAGATAAAGTATCCTATTAAGGAGTATAAGGGAATTAGCAGTGTTAGATAAAAGTAGCAGAATAGAACAAACAAGAAAAAAAACAGAGAAAAATAAAGGAAGAAAAGAAAAATGAGAAGGGAAAAAAGAATTAAAAGAAAAAAGAGAAATGGAGAAAAAACCCCAACCCCCCCAAAAAAAACCAATAAGGGAAATAAAATTGAGCCCCCCAATCAAAAATTTTTAAAAATTCCTCTTTCTTTTTTGAAGGAGTGACTTCTTTACAGGATCTGTAGTCTTGGAATCAAACAAGTCACGATTTTGTTCCCCGAGCTTTATGGCCTGTGTGTTTGTGAGGTGTCCCCTCTCCCCACCACAGAGGACCCTCTGTTCATCCCAGGCTATGCTAACCATCTAAGCCAAGGCATCCCCTTACACTGGTAGATAGGGAAAACAGATCTCTGATCTGTGCTGTATGTGGGCAGCAGGGCAAGGGTTCAAGCAGCCCACTGGACTTAATGTCAGCACCTTCAGACACAGTCACCTCTGAAAGTCACAGACACCAGGCCTGGGTTCTCATCTCGGAGTGCAAGACTCCATGTCCTTCCCAGCCTGAGCTTACACTTCTCGGGAAGTCTCTGTCTAGCCTGCACTCTCTCCATGGTTGACTCTTGTGGCTGTCTCACTCAGTCACTGTGATAGGGTAACAATAGAAACCCTGAAGTAAAGTTGTTCTGTATTTGTTCCGTGGCTCAGTCTTAAACAATGAACCCTGTCCCCAAATAGCTTTTGATTATACCCCCTCTTATGTGGCAGATACTATACTGGATTTCTTCTCCAATTGTAGCCTCCTGTGCAGGAGGCCCCTTTGAAGTGAAGCCCCACACTGCTTTTTATAGTTTACAGTCACTGTAAGCTTTTCTTGGAGTTAGCATTGCGAGTCCAGTTCATTATTTCTTCTTGGACCTGCTAACTCTCTTGCTTTACCTTCTGTCCTTGAGCATTGGCCTCATCCACGATCAGGTGCATTGGTTGGTGCCTTTGTCGTCCATGATGAGCAGAAATAAAATGCACAGCAGGCTCAGAGTTGGCAGTTGACTGTAGTCAGGATGCAGAATCAACAGGTGTGGAGTTGGCTGTGGACAAATGTGGCTCCATCTGTGGTGGTGGCTCGACCCTGGTGGCAGCTCTGTCTGTGGTTATTTTTATTGTTTAGGATACATAACCATGGCATTTTGTCACAGCCTAGAAAAGAACTATAACATCCCATAATCCCTAATAGTGTAATAACTAGGTAAGTTGTTTGGAATTATCCCATATAGGAGTTTTGCCACTTCACCCCCATAAATTTATTCATTCAACCATTTTTATATCATTATGGACTCATGAATATTTATTTTTTACACTAGATTATAATCCAACACTGTTACTTATTTTATGACTCAAATTGCTCCAAGTTTGACTATACGAGCTTGTTTAGGTAAGTTCTTAACATATCTATGATATAGACAGTTTTGTTCGTTGAGCACTTTCTTACTTTCTGGCTCTAACACACTGCAGGTTTACCTTGTATATTTTGTAATCAGACCCTAGAAAATGCCATGTCTCCAAGGAGCCCTGTTTCCTTTTATTGGAGAATGGTATTAGAAGCCATGATCTGAGCTCTCAGTGTGCTCATTGATGATGAGGTGCCATTACTTCTGAACCCATGAAGGCAGGATTTTTGTCTATTCTGTAAATTGCAAGCACTGTGATACAGGTCACATGACAATTTCCCAACAAGTATTTGTTGAATAATTTAATGAGTAAATAATCTTTCAGACAACTCTATAAAATTGATGTTTTTATTATTATCATTTTGAAAATGAATGTACAGGTTAGGAAGGCTTGGAAACTTGCTGAAGTCTTTCAGGTAGAAATCTCAGAGCAGATATTCAAACCTTGTGTGACTTCAAAGCCACCGATTTTATTATTATCTTCTAATGTGAATTACCTGCTTGACTGTTCTCTTTGTTTGGTATGGTAATCTGAAGATCTTGAAAACAGTGAAACTCTTCATCTTTTTAGAGCATGGTAGGATGAAAGAATTTAGGTGGTAAGATCAAACTTACCTACATCAAATCTGGACCTTATCCCTTAGTAGCTATGTGACCCTGGGCAAGTTGCCTTATCTTCTTTGTGCCTCAGTTTGCCTAACTGTAAAATGTAGATAACCACAGTACCTGCCTCACAGAATTGTTGTAGATATGGAAAACAATATCTATGATCTAAAAACTCTGCATTTCCTCACCTAAAGTGTTTTACTACCTACCACATATCTCTTCTAAGAGATAAGCATTGTGACTTCCATAAGCCTGCAGAAAGCTTTTGTTTCCCAACATTGGATGCACAAAAAGAAGATATATCCTTACACAGAGAAAAATATTTAGGAGAACAATGTTTGGCCTAACTAATACAAAGGCCGTAATCCTCTGTGGCAGTGGATCCCTACCTGTCAACTGCAGACAACTAGTGGTGGTGGCGTTACTTCATCATCTGTATATTTGCATACGTTCTAGGCTCTGTGAATAGACTAAATAAATACAGTTGTTCTTCTATATTTTCAGAGAACTAGCTCCAGGACCCTTCTCAGATATGAAAATTTGCAGATGCTCAAGTCCCTTGTACAAAATAACATAGTATCTGCAAATAACCTATGTTCATCTTGTGTATACTTTAAATGATCTCCAGATTATGTGTAACACCAAGCACAATGTAAGTTTTATATAAATAGTTGTTACACTTTATTGCTTAGGGAATAATGACAAGGAAGAAAACCTTGTAACTGTTCAATAGCATCATAATTTTTTAAAAAATATTTTCCATCTACAATTAATTGAAACCAAAATGGGGAACCCATAGATAGAGGATGGACATACTGTCTTATGCATGTATTATACACTATTTTTTCAATTGTAGGTAAATGATATTATGATTAATAAAGTATAATTTATTTAAAATATTAAGTGTAAAATTATTAGGTTAGCAGACTAGCTATTTAAATCCTATGATTGTTATTTTATTTTGTGGCAGGAAAATTATTTAGATTTATTTATTAGAATCTTGTATAGCCTTCAATGCTTGATTCTGGCTTAGCGTGCAATTTCTACCCATATGGCCAACTTTAAGCAATTATCTTAATAGTCTGAATCATTTTTATGTAGTCTTTAAGAATTTTCTATGCATAAAATCTTATCTTTGCCAATACTGTTGGTACTCTTTCAAATGGCCTCTCATTTATTTTTCTTGTCCTATTTCATTGGGTCAAAGTCCCTGTGCAATTTTGAGTAGATGAATGAAGTAGCAATAGGGATTGTGTTTATATTATTTTTTACTTTAAAAGGAAACTTTTTATTTCTACATTAGTTTTGAAATTTATTAAAATTGTTAGATAAGAGAATTCCTCTACGTTACTGATTTGTTAGATATTAAATTTATTGAATATTTTATTTTGCACAAAGATCATATGATTGTTCTTAAGTCTCTTAGTATGTTGAATTACATACCTAGATTTTCTAATGCTATAAAAACATATTTCTAGAAAACTCTCTATGCTAAGGAAGGCTTACTACTTAGTCTGTATTTTTTCATGTATTATTAGATTTGATATGCTAATATTTTGACCACCTACAGCAATTCTTCTTTTATACTTTATTATAATGGATTGCTAGAACCTTATTTAAATATAATTGACATAAAATACATTGCTCTTATTGAAGGCATACAGTTTGATAAGTGTTAATACACACCTGCGAAATATGACTACAATATAGTGGACACACCTGTCACCTCCAAAAGTTTTCTCATGACTTCATATTTTGTTTTCTTCCCTTCCTGCCCTCCTTCCTAATGGTTGCCATATAATTATTGATCTGTGTTGGGTCACTATATATTAGTTTGCATTTCCTAGAATTTAGATACATAAAATCACATAGTACTCCTTTTTCTTGAATTCTTTCACTCAGCATAATTGTGCCATCTATGTATGTTACAACAGTAGCAGTATTTCGTTCCTTTTTATTATTGAGTCATGTTCCATTGATGGCTATTTATGTTGTTTCCAGCTTTGGGCTTTTATAAATAAAGCTACTATAAACATTCACACAAAAGTCTTTGTAAGAAGCACAGTCATTTCTCTTTGATAATTCCATCATGCTATTAACAATAATGCAAAATTTAATATTCATGGGCCATTTATTTCTGGAATTTTCCATTTAATGTTTTTGGACTTTGATGATTATAACCAGGAGTTAAGATAAGATAAAGAGGGACTAATGTATCATTTAACAGTGGTATTTTTGTTTTCCTTCAGTACCAGGGATTGAACCTAGGGCCTTCACACTGAGCTATATCTCTAGTACTTTTTTATTTCTTTTTTTTTTTGAGCCAGGATCTTGCTAAATTGCTAAATTGCTCAGGCTGAGCTCAGATGTGGAATCTTTCCTCATGCTACCATAGTTCTAGGATTATAGATCTATCCCACCACACGTGGCTAATACTGTTTTTGTTTGTTTGTTGTTTTAGATTTCTCTCTATGCTGCTGAATCTATCCTAATTGGTGTGACCTATGAGCACAAAATCCCCAGGGTGAGGGAGTGAGAAACTTATAAGGAACTGAAAGGTCAATACAGCAGAAGAGCAGAGTCTAGCCCAATCTTGTATTTTATAGACAAAACAATCAGCCAGAGAAACAGCTAACTTGAGCTAGACTAGAATCAAGCTGGTTGATTTCCAACCAAAGCTGTCATTTTTGAGTGCTGGCATTGTGCTTGGCCCTGTGCTACGTACTTGACTGTTCTTTGAATCCTCCCAACACTACTGGGACATCCGTATCATCCTTTTTGATGAAGGAGAACATGGTGTCTCACAGAGGCTGACAGCTTTGCCAAAAGACACACTACTTGATGCCTGAGCCAGAAATTTGACCTGGGTCTTTTTTATTTCAAAACTCCTCCTCTTTCTACCATCCCAGCTACAGGAACTTCTACTTCTCTGTGGATCCTAGGGATAAGCCCAGATCTTTATGTTTATTTATAAGTCTCAGAAGGAAACAGACAGGCTGAATATTGATTATTCTCAATTTTATGAGATGTCAATCCAACCCTGAAGAATAACAATAGATTGACAAGGTTAGCCTTTTTGCTTTTGTCTTCTGAATCTTTCCTGAACATAATTGTCATGCTATGCATATGAAGCCAACATGGCGTCAACCTCCTCGATCTAATGGATACCTCTTAGGGATACAGCTGTGTTGAGGAAAGGTAAAATTGCATAAAAGTGAAAATAACGGATTTGGGGGCATGATATACACACTAGGAACACTTAACCATGGGTACAAGTTGCCCTGCTTGGAGCTCTGCCCTGCTTGGGAAAATGCTGGGATGTCAAAATGACCCAGACTTTCTGGGACAAACATCAAGCAATGCCAGGCAGGCTTGAGGGTCTGGTCACTGAAGCCTACTTTAGGAAGCAAGCAGTTTATCCTTTCCTGGAATTACCCACTGTCCTTACCCCTGCAGTTACACTGTCAACCTCACAAATACCATACCAGGCACTCTGGTAGTATTAGGGGTATAAAAGTATAAGAAAGGTCTCAGTGGGTCATTGGGAAGCCAGACAGGCAACCAACGTCTTGCAATGTGGGGTGAGGAGAGCAATGATACAACTCAAGGATTTATAAAATTTACAGGATGGGGGCATCTATCGGAGATGATTGGAACAGTTAGCTCAGAGCTTCCTTTCTAAGGCCTTTCTGTGGGTCACCTTTTATCCTGCTTAAGCACAGGAAATGAAGAAGCATGTGTAATCATCGGGTCAACCTTTCGCTATCTGTGTGGACTCCAGGGGGCCTCTGCCCTCCAAATCTGCTGTACTTGGCTAGGACTTGTATTATGGGATCCAAGGAGTGTGATATGCTCCTCTCTCTTCTACTTTATCTCAGGAGGAGGAGGAGGGAGTCTTGACAGAGTTCCTTGTACACAATAACAGAAACCTTCTCTGGCTAGGAGAGCAGGCAGGACTCAGGACCTCTCCTCCAGTGGGACAGAGGAGGAGGCAGTGAGGACATAGGAGACTCACCATGCAGATGTTTCCTGCTGGAATGAATTTTCTCCAGCTACTCTGCCTTTAGGGGACTCTCATAACATTCACATCCTGGGATGGACCTGGTTTATGTCATATGGTTACATATTGTCCTCAATGAGAAAATGCATGATGGAAGAAATAATCTATTTCAAAGAAAATAGGGTGCTTTACCAAAAGTAGTGGACAAAGATTCTGAATAGCTAAAGCAATAACCAGGAGGCTTTGAATAAATCACTTAATTGCCATTTCTAAGTTTCCATAGAATAGGGATGATAATATCATGTATTTACTGGCATTAGGAGAAGTTAAGAGAAAAAAGTAAGAATGCTGTGCTTAGAATAAGCTTGGCATATAGTAAGTGTATTAGTTCTCTCTGGTCACTGCAGCAGATTATTATGAACTTAATGGCTTAACCAACACAAATTTATTGTCTTACTGTTGTGGAGGTAAAAAGCCCTAAAATCAAAGTGTCAGTAGGTCTGTGTTCTTTCTGGAAGCTCTACAGGAGAATCTATACTCTTGTATTTTTAGCACCTAGAAGTCACCTGCATCCCTTGACTTGTGGCCCCTTCCTTGGTCACTGTGCCATCTCATCACCTTCTGTTTGGGGCCCTCCTACCTCCCTTGTGTAGTGGCCAGTGATTATCTTGGGCCCACACAAATGATCCAGGACAATCTCATCTAAAGATCCTTCATCACATCTGAAAAGTCCTTTTTGCCATGTAAGGTGCATATTTACAGGTTCCAGAGGTTTGGATATGGACATCTACCACCATAAGTATTTGATAAAGATAAAAACAACATCAAATTCTTTTATTTTTGATCAATGCAGGGTGCAAGCTTAGGAATGACCCTTTCTCAAAACTTCTCATGGATAAGACACAAGGAGGTTTATAAAAGCCTCTCACTGAGTAGCATCCCATATGTAAAAATAAGTACAATACAGCTGGCAATTCAGCTTATAGTGAGTGATGGATATCAACAAATTCAAGGTGAAATTTTCTCTATAGCATAATGGTACACCCTTGATCATAGCAATAGTATTTACCATAAACTGTGTTAAGGGTGGATGAATAAATGGGTAAGCCCAAGGTGAGGTGCACATGTCACGGATGATTGGGTCTTAAAAAGAGAGTCTGATACAGGCTACAACAATGGTGAACCTTGAGGACATTATGCTAAGTGAAACATAACTGTGACAAAAGGACAAATACTACACGATTCTCATTTATATGAGTTCTCTTGAATAATTAAATTCATGGAGAAAAAGAATGATGATTGTCAGGGGCTTGGGGCAATGGGAAGCCCGTGTTTGACTGGTACATTTTTCAGTTTTGGGGGATGAAAAGAGTTTCAGAGATGGATGGTGGTGATGGCTGCCCAACCACATGAATGCATTCAATGATCTTAACAATGGTTAAGATGGTGAGCTTTGTTATGTGTGTTTTATCACAATTTTAAAAAAATTAATTAAAGAAAAGAAAGTAACACAGATAATTCTGCTTTGAATAATGGAAAACTGAACTAATTCTTAAAGGAAATGCTTTCATCTCACAGAGCTGAGAGGGAAGGGTGATGCAGGGATCCGTGCAGCAAAGATGGGCATTGGGTTGAGGCATCATTCAGGGTTTGGTGGGGCAGCCATAGGAAGTGGGAGAAGAGTCACAGCAGTCAGCAGCTGCCCATGGTGTGTCTGGGTGGGGAGTGGGAGTGGAAGTGAGGCCGGCGGGTTGGCTCCTGGGCCCTTTCCCTCTCCAGCTGTGCAGTTCTAAGGCTCTGTGTCAATCTGCGGTGGGCTGAGGATGTCATAGTGATTTGGTCTCTCTTCCCAGAGTCAGTCCCTCCCATTCCCAGCCCCAGATCAAAGGGAGCCCCCCCCTCCACAGGAGCCCCTTGTTTATTTCCTCGATTTCCTGATGGCCTAGTTTCACATCCCTGCTCTTTCTTCCTGCTCTCCCAACCACTCCTTCATCCCACTCCTGCTGGGCTTGAAGGAAAAGGCTCTGGCCTTCCAGTCCAGATGGCGGCCCCTGGGCTGCTCTGGCTCCGCACGCTGGTGGGAGCCCTGCCAAGCTTCCGCTCCCCATCAGCTCTGGTCCTGTGACTGCAGAGATCTTCAGGGACTTTGGGGTGGCGGGGTGGGGGGCAGGCGATTCCTTTTGTTCTTTCAGCTTTTATGAGCAGGATCGCTTCCAAAGTGGAGGAGTCAGTCCCAAGCCAGGGTGACCCTCTTCTCCCTTTGGAAATAAAATCTCATTTTTTACTAAGTATAAGCAGTGGAAAAATTTGGATATTACAGACCACTAAAATTATTTTAAAATTATGTATATTACCCCACTGAAAGAGGAAAATTCTTAGCATTTTATGCACACAACTGTCCCTCAGTGTTGGGGTTTGGTTCCAGGTCACCCCATCCCTCTGGACAGCAAATTCTAGGGATGCTCAGATCCCTTATATAAATCAGTGCAGTGTTTGCCTATAACCTACATCCCCTCCCATAGACCAAATCATCTGTGGATGACAGAATTCCTAATGCAATGAACTAGGTAAATAGCTGTTATACTGAAAAATTTAGGAAATAACAAGACAAAAACCCTGTCCATGTCAATACAGACACAATTGTTTTTTCCTGCAGATTTTCAATCCATAGTTTGTTGAATTCGTGCATGCAGAACTCACAGGTATGGAAGGCTTATTATATTCTCTTCTCTATCAACCTGTTTACATCCAAGTTTGTATGAGGATACATTTCATTATTCATGTATTTATACATAAACTATATCATTCTTATTAATAATATAATCATAAATATTGCATAACAGGTTTGGTCAGGTGCATGCTGCTGCCATGAAGTATTTTCCTTTTTATGTTAACAGTACACTATAAACATCTTTCCTTACCTTGAATTGCTCTTCTACCGCAACCTTTTAAATAGCTTTGTAATATTCCACCACATGGACAGTGCATTGTTTAGAATTTCTTAACCTGAGGCTCATAGATCTGTGAAGATTCATAGGGATTGCCATGTTTACTCTGCATATTCTTTTATTCTCATTTTGTGAGATATGAGAAGGAGGCAACAGGAATAGAAATTAGGGAAGAGCCTCACAGAGGCGTAAAGAGGCTGGGAAGGGGTGTTGAGGTTTGAATAAGTAGGGCATCTAGAGATTTCTGTTGGGGAAAAAAATGAAGACATGTTGCCTGAGAAATGAGTTTCTTTTAGTGGAGAGGGAGCCAGTTAGGCTGCCCACTTTCTTCCTCCTATGTGGATTGGGATTGAGATGTTTTGGTGGCAGGACCTCGGCAATTTTGCCTCCTTCCAATAGAATTGAGCAGCAATGATCATTGTATCATGTACAGGCATGGCTGGATATATTTTCATTATTGCTCATTCATTCACACTTGTATGTAGAATGCATCCATTATCTCTGCCTATGTAACAAATTACCCTCAAATTTGACAGTTTAAGCAACATTAAACATGTATTGTCTCTCATAATTTTTAGAGGCCATAAATTCCAGAGCAGCTTAGCTAGGTGGCCCCAGCTCAGGGTCCCCCAGTCAAGCAGTCAGATGGCCCTTCAGGCTTGATCCCACCTGGAAGATCTACTGCTGTTGGCTCTTGCCAGCAGGCCTCAGTTGCTCGCCATGCAGATCTTTCCATGGGGACCTCTCAGTGGGGCTCCTTGAGCATCCTCACAACATGGCCACTGGTTTCTCCCAGAGGGGATGACCCAAGACAAAGCAAAGAGGAAGCAGTGATTATATTTTACACACCTAGCCTGAGTAGTTGCACTTGGTCATTTCTGCAATCTCCTATGAACCAAAGAGTCTTGTTATTCAGATTGGCTCTATTCAGAGTGGGAAAGAACTGCATGTGACTGTGAATAACAGAAGACAGGGATGACTGAGGACTGCTTTGCAGGCTGTCTACCATAGAGCCATGAGCCAGGCCAAATGCTAAGGAGAGACAATGAATTAGATGTTCTTGAATCCAGCAAAAGGATCATAGTGCTGATGGATACAATTGTAATGACACTAGAGCTTCAGTTTGAAGATCACCTTAAAGGTGTAGCGACAAAGTACTGGTCTCAGCCTGGAGTCATTCTTTCCCCAGGGTAAGCAGGCATCACTGGATTGCTAATCCAGGCTGTTCCTGATTGGCAGAATTAAAGTTCAAGCTCATAGTCTATAACAAGTTAGTTCCTAATGGACGGTCCATTTTATTCTACCACACGACAGTTGGAATGAAGTGATTTGAAGCAGCGAAAGACCAGGAGGTTGGTCTCTAGCTCAGGTTTTTTCCTTGACTCATCACAAAGCCATCTCACTTCCTGGTCTGGTAGGTGTTTGTAACACTTTCTAGAGCAGCCTTAAACCTACAGGAGCACATGAAAGGACTCTGGATCCTAGGATTCTTTTCTTCCTTTGGCAACACTGAAATGTACGTTTCTTCCAGCCATTGGAAGACACTCAATCCCTTATTCTATGTGTTTGAGGTTACCCTTATCTGGTGACCCAAGAACCTACAGAATCCAGACCACGTATGTTCTGGGAAAGGAGCAGGTTTCTTACATTTTAGAATGGAGAGTTCTTATAACTTCTTGAGAAAATCATAATTATGGAAGTATGAAATCACTGAGCTTCAGTAAGACAGAGGGGAAAGGCAACAGAAGGAAATGAGATCTCTGTTGATGTCCCTAGGACAAGAAACCTGTGGATCCTCTTCATCTCTGTCTCCAGGAAGCATCACCTCAGCAGAATAATGGCCAGAGCTCCAAGAGAGAGTGCCTGGTGGGCCTAGGTCTGATGGCATGGTCTTTCCAGCAAGGGGTTGGTTTGCTGCTCTTTCTCTGGCCTCAGGGGAGTGGAAGCAGAAGGGAAATTGTTAGATTGTGATGCTACCTCAGTGACCAGTGAGCTATCCCTGCAGGTAGCTCCCTTTGCACCTCTTATTCCAGTGAGTTCAGGGGATGTTTGTGCCAGCGGATGGTGTTCAGCCACGATGAGGCAGATGAGCCTTGGTGGCCTCTGCCTCCCTCATCGTGCCAGCTGGACTTTAGAGGAAAGGGAAGGATATGAAGAGGATTTAGGAACTGGCTTCCATAGATGGATTTACAAAGCTGCACCCCACCCCCCACCCCATTCGATGTTTATTTTGGCAAGATATCAAAGGAATCTCAGACAGGAAAGGTCAATGATATGGAAAGAATATGATGGAATATGAATCTCCAGCCAAAGGACTTGAGGAGAAAATTCACAGGAACCAGAACAGATGCATCCCAAGATTCATCTCTTAGTTTCTTGAGGTCTCTGTATTTGGAGGTCATTATAATTACTACAAAGATCATTTTTTAAGCCATAAAAATGAGGCTGAGGGCAGGGGATTTAGCTCAGTGGTTCCAGGGCCTGCCTTGCAAGAGCAAGGTCCTGAGTTTGATCCCCAATACCCCCCCCCAAAAAAAGAGGTTGATTCTGAGGTCACCTTTTCTTTGGAGTATCCAAACCAAATCATGAAGATCACGAAGAATACTTGGGAAGGACCTAGTTCAAGTTCTGATCCTGTCATTTTCCAATTATATGACCCTAGAAAAGTCACTTTCTCTTTCTGGGGATCCATTTCCTAATTGATATTACAAAGAGATTGAACAACAAGTTCATCTATGAGGTTAGAAGCTTAAGAAGTCAAGGAGACTTTGTTCTAGAACAGTAGCTCATCATTGATACATGCTGCCCACTGAGGAGGAGCCCAACCATTACTGAAATTTGATGGCATCTCCATCCCCTCCTCTCCCTGGAGGACTGCTGCACCATTAACAACCAATGTGAGATAGCATGATTCACCCTTTGGAGACTGTGGTTTGTAATGGCTCTGATACTTAGATTTTTTCCTAAATCTCCACTATCATTGCCTTGTGTTCCATGCGTCTCTTTGATATACTCTTCTGTCCCCCTGTCTTTCAGGTTTATTGTGTGGCTGTATATTTTTAGCAGTGACTGGGCCGACGCTCCACTCCACCTGGGCTGTTTCTACTCCATCTCAGCTGTGTCAATTGCTGCTCCATTGGCCACCCATTCAATGATCACATTTTCTTCACTCTGTTCCTGGCCAAAGATGGCCTAGCCACTGCTCCCACATTGCTGTCTTTAGAAGTAGCTAACTTTCTTCCTGGGTAGCCTTTCCCCTAACTAGAGACATGTTTGAAAGGTATGTGAGTGTTGGATGGAACTCTGGCTCTTTGTACCATTTCGCCCTTGGCATTAGCCTAGACATAAAGAACAAATCAATTCCTCATCCCCATGACAACTCCCCAAATGTTAAAACCCAGCATTGATGTGTCTCCAAGACTTCCCTCTCTAAGGGAAGTAGCCCTAACATCCTCAGCCACTCTTCACTTGAATCATTCCCAATCTCTTTACCCGCCCATCTGAAGCCCTCCAAATGTGCTCCAGTTTCTCTGTGTCCCTCCTCATATGTTTCCCAGAACCAAGGGCAAAGCTCCAGATGCAGTTGGACCAAACAGCACAGGATCCGGTCCTCTTGATGCAGTCCCAGATTGATTTTGCATTTTGGCAACCACATTGCACCGTTGCCTATTGGTTTGTAGGCAATGAAAATGTGACAGCATTTTCTCCCCAACATGTGCTCTTGTTAAGCCATCTGTACTTGCATGGTTGATTTTTATTTTTCTACGTGATCTAACATTTGTTTATCCAAGAGTTCTTTCTTGTGCAACTGAGCCCCTGACTGCTGAAGTCTGTTTGTTATTCAGAATCCGGAGTCGATCATCCAGCTGTCCCCTCCCTGGCTTTGAGTCAATACCCCATTTGATTTACATGTTTTCTAGAGCTTAATCAAATTCATTGATAAAAATGTAGAACAGAACCAAACCAATGACACAGCCCTGTGCTACTAGGAATCTTTCTTGGGGTCAGAGGTCACATACTGATGATCTGACAAATGGGGCCTGCAGATGTGTTTTGTTTGGCTTGCATAATATTTTCCTCTTTTTCTTTTTTAACTTTGAATTAGTGGCCAACATCTGGCTTTCAAGCTTCTCCTAAAAGATAGAAGATATGTCAACAATAAGACCACAATCCAACAACCAGAGCAGCTGTGTGTAGTTGTGTAGGTTGTGGACTGCACATTCTATCTGGATATATGTAGTGACCCAGCCGTTAGGCAAGGCCCGGGCTCCCCATTCTAACACTGTCTCCACTGAGCCCTGTTACCAAGCATCTAGCCCTCTCCCATTCACTGATGATGCCCACCTCACTTCTGAAGCTGTTGAGTGAGTCGTCCCTACCCTATTTATCGCACACCTTGGGTATGACCTGTCCCCTCACTAGAAACACACTGGGCTGTACCATGGCCCATGGCCTAAATCTCCCCTGGATTTTCTAGATCTTGCAAATGCCAAATAAAACTCAGTTACCAGGGTTCATTGTATCCCCTTGATTTACCAGATTTTTAGGGCTAAGGAAGATGAAATTGCAATTAGCCTGGGCTGTGTAGATCTTGAGAATCTCTGCTGACCCTTAACCATCACCATTCGTCTTTCCATGGACATAAAAACTACCCTTTAAAGCACTGTTTTGAGGACTTTAGAAGACACCCTCTTCTCCTTTATGGCAATTAGGAATATGTTTTACCCATCTTTCATGTTATAGTAACTACGTGTTTCTCCGCAAGTTCTCCTTGGGTTGAAATGACCCAGGAAGCAGGGCTGTGTGGAGCCAATAGCTGTTTGGGGTTGGGCTTCAGTGTCCCTTCTACTCCAGTTGGTCTGATTAATCCCTTCCCAGCCAGAGAAGTCAGAAGCATGAGGAGATGATGGTCTCCATATTCCTTTTCCATCATAAGTGCTATAACATTAGGCTGAAAAGCAGCAAGTATATGAAAGATACTCACCATCATTCATCTTCAGAGTAATGCAACTCAAAACTGCAATGAAATCTTACTGCATTTGGAAGGCTGGTGTCAAAAAGGTAATAAGAGTCCAAACATCACACTGTACCTCATGAGCATATACAAATAGTTTATACCCATCAAAAAACCAAGTTAATCTTAAAATAAAATACCTGTACCATTCAGAGAAAAAAAGGATTAAAAACAAATGCTGATAAGGGTGCAGAGGAAGGGAAATTCTTGGTGAGAATATAAATTAGTACACAATGGGGATTTATCAAAAAACTAGACATACCATATGATCTAGTCATCTACCATTGGGTATATATCCAAAGGAAATGAAATCTATATGCTGGAGAAGCATCTACATTTGCCTGTTTATTTCAGCACCATTCATAATAGCTACGATGTGGAATCAGCATAGGTGTCCACCTATGGCTGAATGGATAAAGAAAATGTGGACGTGATGGAGTACTATTCAGCCAGAAAAAGAACCAGATTCTGTCATTGGCCAACAACAGACAGAATTGTTAAGGGCATTATGTTAAGTGAAATGAGCAGGGAAAAAACTAAATATCACATGTTTTCACATATACAAAAGCTAAAATTTGATTTTAGAAGTCACAGCTACCTGATATTATTCTAATCCTAACTATTTCAGTACCTTCATCCTTGGTTATGTCATCTTTGCATCTTTTGTAATGTATGTCTTTTTAGCACTTCAGCTTTCTTTTTTAAAATTAATTTTATTGGTACATTCTAGGTATACAATATAATGACATTCATCATTGGAAATTTGCACCTTTACATAATCCATCTTGGTTCGTGTTTTTTCCCAATTCCCCTGCCCTCCCTATTTACAAAGACTTGGTTTCCATTTTTTCATTTTCTCATATTGATTTCATTCCCTTCTTTC
>NW_004624870.1:3056475-3087456 GCF_000247695.1 Heterocephalus glaber
AGATCCTCTTTTGTTGCCAGTTCAGGGAGTCCAGGTGTTTGAGTATCAAATTGTTCCATTTCGTTTCCCTTTGAGCTTGCTTTAGGTGATTTGGAAGTCTGGTTTTGAGACTTGTTTATGTGTCTTCTCATTTCAAGGGGGGAGGGTGTGCTTTTGGTGCTCACGTGGCTCATCTCCCCAGCACTAGGGGTGGTGGTATGGTGGCCCAGAAGCGTCACCTCCTCCTCAGTGCTGGTGGCATCTCTGCTCCTTGGTGCTAGGGATGGTGGTACAGTGGCCCGGAAGGCTCCTCATCATCACTAGGTGTGGCTCTGCTTCTTGGTGCTGGGGGCGAACCTCAGCACTCTTAAAATCCCTTCTAAGGAGGTCTCTTTGGGCAAATCTTCCTTGCCATTGCATTGTCTCCATTTGAAACAGCATGGCTAGAACTACAACTCTCTTTCAGTTAAAATCCCTGCCATAAAATTGTGCCCCACATCTCTGAACCATGCTCTAGGCCTCTGTCCTCAACATCACAAAGCCTCTCCAAACCTCTGGAAGCAAAGCTATGAATTGTCTTAGTAACTGTGTATTAGTCAAAATAGCATAGATGCTTAATAGACCCTATTTCAGTGTTTGTTACTATTTACGTAAAATCAATGGAGACTTCCATCTCCTTCTGTCTCATGGCCATGCCTTCTTCCACACCTGGCTTCCCAAGGGTTTTTATGGCCAGGCTTCAGGCTCACTGCTCAGCACTGGCCAGGGAGCAGAGAGATTTTGGCCAGCTGCTCAGTCACTTTGCAAACCACTCTCATGAACATCAGCCGTGTCTGCTCTATTCAGTCATTCAGAACACCCTTGCTGACCTCTCTCTGTGTCAGAGCATTTCAGATGCAAATGATCTTCTGTAGCTCCTCTTGCCCCCGGGAACATTCACAGGTGCTGCTCTGTTTCTGTGCTTGCCCCTTTCCCCACTTAGAGACCCATAGCTGTGCATGTTCTCCCACTCCACTGTGACTTGGCCCATCTCATGGGCCAAGTGGTTTCAACCTTTGAATCCTTGTGGATTCTTTCCCAGCAAATGTGTCCTGTTGCCAGACAGAGCAACTCCCAAGAGACACACGATGAGCCAGAGACACTGTGTTCAAATAATCCTGTAAGGTAAGCAGTGCACATGTTTTTTGTTACTATTTGAAAGTTGAGTCAACCAAGACCAGAGGCAAACAGCTTTGCCCAAAGTGGCACCTGAAGCCACCAGCAAATGAGTTCTATGAAGCCAGTCCTTTAGCTCATTATTTTGTATCCCAGTGACAATGAATAGAGTATACCTGACTCTGGTTGTATGCTTCTTACTTGTCTGTGCAAATTCATCCAAGTCCACAGGCCTGATGTCTGAAGGAAATGCAACTTTGGGCAGGAAAGACTCTCAGGAATGTTGGGGATTAGATCTTGGCCTTGATACTGTCTGTATGTCTGTAGGGTGGTGATCCTTTGTGTTCCCCACTTGAGAGGGATGGAACTGAGCTGTAAGCAGAGATCCCTGGCCAGGGCCTCCCATGTGGCAATCCCACCTCCTGGTTTGGCCTGAACACTTAGGCTGTTCCAGTCTGGTGAATTTCTCCTCCCAGACAGTCTCGCTGTGGATTTATTGGCATCCTTCTAAACAAAGCCCCAAGTATTTTATTCTCAAGTTAGCACCTTACTTAACCTACTTTGGTTCTGCTTCTGAGTGGCAGGGCTACAGAGGGGCACCACCTACCAAGTCCTGGCCACCATGCAGCCACTGCCTGCTTCTGCCTGGCCAGACAATGCCAGCCCCACACAGGGCTGCTTAGAAACCAGCACAGGGAGTGTGATCTGGGATGTCTCAGGCTCTCAGAGCAGAGAGGGACTGGGCTACACACTGTATAAAATAACCCTAGGTGTAGAGGGATGCACCAACTGGCTTGCTAGAGCTGAGGCTTCCAGTACTCATCTAGGCAAAATGGACTAAAACCACTTGTACCCAAGCTGGGCATGGTGAAGTACAGCTCTAATCCTAGCACTCTGGAAGGCTGAGGAAGGAGGATTACAAGTTAGAGCCCAGCCTAGGAAATTTAGCAACTTACTGTGACCTTTTCTCAAAATAGGAAATAAAAACAGGTAGGGATGAAGTTCAGTGCAAAGGCCCATGTTCAATTTCCAGTACCCAGAAAAAAAAATCACATGGACCCTTTAAAAAGGATGCCAGCTATAAACACTTTTTTCTTATCACACCAAGTATATTCTTTCTTGTTGTAAAAGATTTGAAAATAAAGGAACTTAAAATCATTTCTATCATCACTTGACTATAATTACTCTTAACATTTTAAACTTTGTCTCCCCAGTGTAGCTGTAGTTGGAGACAGGGCTTTAGAGGTGATTGAAGTTAAGTGAGATCATAAAAGTGGGGTACTAATCCTATAGCATCAGTGACCTTACATGAAGAGGGAGAGATTGATTGGTGTACACACACACACACACACACACACACACACACACACACACCCCAAGGAAAGACCTGGGGGGCAGAGCAGGAAGGTAGCTACAAGTTGGAAAGAAAGCCCTCACCAGGAAACAAATCAGCTGGCATCTTGATCTTGGACTTCCCAGCATCTAGAACTGTGAAAAAAGAATTAATTCCTGTTATTTTAGCTACCAAGCTTGTGGTATTTTATGATAGCAGCCCAAGCTGTTCATCAGCTTTACAGTCTTTATACCCTTCTTTCTATGTGAATGTTTGTTCTTATTTACAAAAATATAAAATCTTATTATATTTTACTTTGTAAGTGGCCCTTAGTTAGGTAACGTGAATTGTGTTTTGTGCCATTATCCTTTGTCAGTGACAGATATGGTTGCAGTACGTTCAATATAGAATATATTCCTTCATGTTTACACAAATACTCAATTTTTTGAATGTTTGAGGGAGGGTTCAAACTTTTCACTCATAAATAGTGCTGCAAGGAAGATGTTATAGCTAAATCATTGTGCATGTATACCTATGCTTCTTTTAGAATAAATTTCTACATGTATTGAAGAGGGTGCACATTTTTAAGATTGTTTATATGTCATTTGAATTGCCCTCCAGAGAAGTGGCACCAATTTTGCTCCTACCTCCAGGGTAGGAGAGTGCCCATTTCCCTACATCTGTGTCCACCCTGGGTTTTATCATTTTTTTAATCATAAAGGCTTTCTGATACTCACAGAAGCTTTTCTGTTCCTTGGAACCATGCTTAGGGATCCCATGGCTGGGCTGATGCAAGCTTGCTTCTGCACTGCCACCCACACAGTGACTTGGTCCATTTCTTAGCTAATGGGTCCAGTACTTCTGAGTCACCAAGGATTCTTTCCCCACAAATAGATCCATGGCCTACTCCCTGGCTTGTTGGGGGACTTCCTGGAGCATTCTCCTGTGTGCCAACCATGGCTTCTTTCTAAGGTTCCACATCCATTTTATAGACACACATACAGTAGAGGCAAACAGTCAGTTCCTTGCATTTCCGGAAAGGTCTTTTATTTTTATACTATCCAGGCAAAGCAGGCAATGGTACAGTGGTACTCTGGTATGTCTTGACCTTACCACTTGCCCTTGACCTCACCATAAGTGTGCTACCTAACTTTGCTAGGTCTCAGTTTCCTCATTGTAATAAAAAATAAAACCTCATATACATGGCATGAACATTAGATGTACACACACACACAAACACAATATTTAGAGCAGTACCTATTAGTTAAGTACTTGGTAAATGGACTGCATTGTTTTTATTGTTATTATCATCACTATAAAACATAGAGACCATTTTTCCTGGGTGTTGTATCAAAACAATGGATGTCTCTGGCAAATAAATATTTTCTAAGAAAAAAAAAAAAAGAAAACACAACATTCTTGAGTATATATTATCTTGGTTTCCACTCACAGCACAAAACATTTAAATAGAATTTTTTTCCTGTAGGCAATAAAGAAAAGTATGAGATATTCAAGCACTAAGGAGTTGTTTGTAGTACATAAAGGAATTTGTGAGCAGCAGAATCTCATTACTCCAAATAGTAAGTTGTCTGATGATAGCATTGAGTCTCTTCCCTTCAAAGGTAAGGCCACAGACCCCTATCAACGGAAGAGTTGTTTGCACAGGGTTCTTTATCTCGCCTCACTTTTGTTTGTTTGTTTGTGTTTTATTACTTTTGTCAGTGCATGTTTGCAGTCCAACATCCAGTCCTGATTTTAAAAAACCTGAATGAAACAGATGTAGAAAGACCTTATCTCAATCTGATAAAAGCCATTTATGACCAACCTTCTGCCAACATCATATGAAATGGTGAAAAACTGAAAGCCTTCCCTCTACAATCAGGAACAAGACAAGAATGTGCACTATCTCCATTTCCATTCAACATAATCCTCAAAGCCTTAGCAAGAGCAATCAGGCAAGAGAAAGAAATAAAAGGAATACATATAGGAAAAGAAGGAGTGAAATTGTCATCATTTACAGATGACATGATCCTCTACACACAAGACCCCAAAACTTCCACCAAAAGTCACCTCACTTCTTATCTCTGGTCATGGCCATTGACAAGTACTACTAGAAACATGGAGAAGGGCCTATTTCATGACCCTGGAATAAAACAAAGTTAACTGTATCTCTTCAAATTTTGGACTTTGCAGCCAACTCGGCTACCTGGCTTTGATTCATGAAAGGAACATCCAGACATCTAGAACATGGCTCTGGAGCCTGAGCACACAAACTTAAATCCTGACTGTGAAACCTAAGTCTGTGTCTCCACTCCTTCATTTACACAGTGGGTATAATTTTTAAAATCCTGTGTATACTAGTCAGTTCTGCATCACTACAATAAAATACCTGATACCAGTTCCTTATGAAGTAAAAAGAGGTGTTTATTTGGCTCAGAGTCTTGGATGTTCAAATCCAAGATTGGGCAGCCCCATAGGTTGGGGTCTCTGGTTTAGGCAATGCTTCATGTCAGGAACACATATTGGGGCAAGTGCTTATATGAGCCAGGAAGCAAAATGAGAAAGGCTAGGCTGGGATCCCATAATCCCCTTCAGAGCTATGCCCCCAAAACCTTTGGCTTCACCTCTTAAAGATGCATAGGATTTCCCATTACTCCCATCTTAGGGACCAATCCTTTGCATATGGATCTTCAAATAAAACCTTCATCTAAACTGCAACCTTGCCACATAGGGTTGTCATAGTGATTGAGTACATTAACCTGTGTAAAGTGCTTAGAACAGATGCCAGCTCAGGGTAAATGCTCCATAAACGTGGTGCTGGTTATGAGCATCTGAAGGCCAAGGAATGGATTTCATGATCTCCCAGGTTTCTTCCAATCACGTCCCCTATGGCATATCTTCTAAGGATGGTGGCAGCAAGGTCTCTTCCAAGCCCTCTCCTCTCCCTCATCTTCTGCCCATTGTAAGTGCAGCTCCCACTCCTGGAAGTGCAAAGGAGCTGATACCTTTGTCTACACTGATAGCTTTGGAAACACGTGCACCGAGCCCCCTTCCTAGTCAAATGAGTTTCTTGAGAAAGAAAAACAATGTCTACAAAGAGGGAGGAGGAAACAAAAACAAGATCTGTAGTTAGTATTGGAAAACATTTAACCCAAGAGTGAGAGTCAATGAATGTATTTCTTGTCCCAGAGACCCAGTTGCAGAGGCTGGGACCCCAGTTAAGCCCTATTTTCCCTCTCCTACTAAGAAAAAGAAAGAAAGAAAGAAAGAAAGAAAGAAAGAAAGAAAGAAAGAAAGAAAGAAAGAAAGAAAAATGAGAAAAGAGATCGGCAGCCCCCTTCCCTCAAAAAGAAAGAAATCCAGATTTCAAAATGCTCAGACTTATTTTTCTTTAAAAGGCAACTTCAGAAAGCTATCCACCCTCCATCAAAGAGCAGAGCTGTTTGAAGCTGCCCCCTCCCTAAGCCTACCTACTGATTATTCTGGAAATATTATATTGACATGACTCTTTAGAATATAAAGGCTTTGCAGTGTTTGGGTATGACCCTGTGACTGTCTTGCACCCATACATGATTAAAAATTTAGATGGCTAACTTTGAAACAATCAAATGCATTAGAAGCTACTTAATGAGCCGCTATCTGAACTAAAGCACTGCAAACTTCAGAAAAGTGCTTCTGTGGAAATTCCATCGTCTTTGATCCGGTAAAGTCACGGCAGGGTGGATTTATTTCAAGTTTATTTTTTGGCATACTGGTCCTCCCGAAATATTGGGAGATATCTTTCTTAGCAAGATGTGGGAGAAAACAATGGTGCTGTCTCTTTCATTTATCTGCAATTTGACAGGAGTGCAGTTTATTAACTTGAAAAGAGGCAGAGACATTATCTGAATCCTGGAGACTCTACTGGGGATCGCCTCCCTTTTGTACCAGTGGGAGTTTGCGACATTTTGAACCTGCTCACCATTAAATGCCTTCCTGAGTGGTGGAAGAGCCTTTAAAAAGGAAGCCGACACATTTATGATGTAAATTCGTTATTTTGACAGTCTTTGAAATCTGTCATATTCACATCCAATTTAATGCCTTGCAAAAAAAAAATGTCCCTTTTCTTTTATAACACTTTTAAGATTTTCAAAGCCATTTTCATGTAGCAAACTATTGTTATCCCTAATACATCCTGAAAGTATTTTAGCAAAGGAACTTATAGGATTCTGTTTTAAGTCATGTTGAGTTTTAAAACATGGCAGTCTTCAAATAAGCTTTGACCAGGATATCTCTTTTAGATTAGTTGAAAGCTGCTCTTGATTTCTACGTACACAATTAGCTGACACAGATGCACTTGGCAGTTTAGGCAATCGTTTAGCATAGGAGAACTTAGCCTTTAGAGCCACTGCAGATGTGGTTGTATATTCGGGATAACTGACTTTTCCAGACCGTTGAGTACAGAATTCCCCTATCAGCTACCTCAGCTATCCAGAACAGAACTGCAATCCCAGAGCAGTGGTTCTCAGCCAGGGGAAAGTTTGCCTTTTAGGGGAAATTTAACACTGTCTGGAGATAAATAACTGGAAAACAAGCATTCTGGTATCCGAAAGATAGCAGCCAGGGATGCTGTCATACTTCTTAGGATGCCCAGACCTGCCTTTTACAACAAAGAACTATCCACCCTAAATGCCCATCAATGGCAATGAGGTTGGAAACCCTGCTGTTGAAACAGGCAGTGAGGGCTCTTCCTGGAGGCTGCACCAGATTATATCAGATGCACCTGCAGGCAGTGCCAGGTAAGACCAACCCCATACTTCCTGGGCTGCTTTTTGACAAATTCAGATTCTGAAATTCCTCCACTCCACACCTCCTGAAACAGTTCCTCCAGGAAGGAGGATGTAGGAGTCCATAGTGGTCAGATGTTCCCCCAGGGGATTCTGCTATTGTTGATCTGCACATGAGCGTCTGAAGACCATCATACTCAACTATAGGCATCTTTTTTTCCCCAGAGAGTCTCTGCTTAACTCTTACTTTGCACACAAATCTTGTAAGCTCACATACTGCTTTCTTGGTTTAGAACATATTAATAGTAGACTGACTAATGGAGACAGAGGTCCTGTCCATACCGAATGGACAGTCAAATAAAAACAGAAGAGACATAAAAATTGTATCTATCTATCTATCTATTCTCTATCTATCCACATATACATACATATATTTTAGAGCATATACACATATCCAAATCATGGCTGAGGCTAACATGCTCATTAGGGAGAGTTAAATGGACAGACCATAAACAAGCAAGTGAACAATAAACAATTAAAACATTCACTAATGGTAAGTGTTATGCAGAAAATTAAAATAGGTTAGTAGAGAGTGACTGGGTAGCTAATTTAGTGTGCAAGGTCAGGAAAAGTCCAATTAAGCTAATCTAACTGACAGCAAGTATCCAGCCATGGATAAATAGCATTCCAGGCTGACAACTCACCCAGTGCAAAGGCCCGAGGCAGGAATGAGTTTGGGATATTCCAGGGAATAGAAGGAAGGCCAGAAAGTCTGAGATGTGAGGCTCAGAGAGAGGTTGGTCACAAATGAGATTGGAGTAGTCTGGAGAAAGGATTTTGTATGCTGCAGTGGGAATTTGGATTTTATTCTAATGTAGGAGTTTGAGATGGTTGGAAAGCTTTAGGCAGACTAGTGACATGATCTGACTGTGTTTTAATGAGGCCATTTTGCCAGCAAGTATAGCATGAGTCACTGAGGCAGGATTGTGGCGAGGAAGGTCAGAACTGTGGGCCAGGAGGATGGTGGGAGTGGAAGGAGGCTGGTAGCTCTGGGTAGGTTGGCAGAACTTGCCAAGAGATCGACTGGGGTGGTATGGAAGAGGAGTCAGAGACAGCCTCCTAGATGTTTGCATGAAACAAATTCCTTGGTAGAGGAGCCACCTGCAGAGATGGGGCAAGCTAGAAGAGAGCAGAAGGAATCAGAGACTCTGCTTGATCTACGCCAAGTTTCAAGTGCGCTTAGACATCCAAGTGGAGCTGCCAGTTGATATTGAAATATTCCTGGAGTCCCAGGGAGACTGACTACCCTCTGGCAATCACGGTCTTTTAGATGGTACTTAATGCCATCACTCAGTGCTGGATAAGAAAAGGGAACCAGGATGCGGCAACACAGAGAGGGGGAACAAAGCGCCATTAGAGGTCAAAGGGAGGAAGCAAACAAGGAGAGGGGCAGAGGAAAATGCTGCAAATGGAAGAGAGTGGTTAACCTTGTCCTGGTGTGGCCCACCGGGAGCTGGGCGTGCCCTGCCATACCTGGGTGTGCAGGTGAGGATGCTTAGGAATTGCAGACAGTGGTCAATTGGAGCAGATCCTGGACCTTAGCAGCAGGTACAGGGACCACAGGCCTCCTGCTGGACCAAGCATTTGCTCTTTGGTGTCCAAATTGTGCAGATGCCCAGGAGGCCCTGAGGGAGAGGGAGGATTAGTTGGAGCAGCAGGTAGCACCAGGAAACTAGAGACTGCGGCTATTCATAAGTCTTCATCCCAGTGCAGTCAGCCTTCCATATCCAATCGAAGATCAAATGCATTTTTAAAAATGTGTCTAAGCCAGGTAGAATGATGCATACCTGTAGTCCTAGCACTCTGGGAGGCTGAGGCAGGAGGATCACAAGTTTAAGCCCAGCCTGGGCAATTTTACCACTTAGTGTGACCTTGTCTCAAAACAAAAAAATAAAAAAGGGCTGAGGATGTAGCTCAGTAAGAAAGCCCAAGGTTCAATTCCTAGTACAAAAAAAGTTTCTGTATTCTTTATGTAACAGACATTTTTTCTTATCATTCTTTGTTAAAAACACAGTGTAACAACTATCTACACACCGTTCACATTATATTAGATATTATAAGTAATCTTGAGATGATTTGAAGTGTACAAAGTATGTGGGTAGGTTATATGCAATACCACACCACTTCATAAGAGGTACTCAAACATCTGCAGATTTTGGCATCCCAGGGGTTCTGGAACCCATTTTCCATAAAGGGATTGACTATATTTCAACATTTCTACCACCAGTACTGGTATATACCACAGGACCATAGCCCTGCAGATATTTTATCCACCGCTTGTCAACTGACCCTATACAGAACAGCAGTTTAAAAAAATCTGGTCTTGATCACTTCTGCCGGAAGCCCCTGAGGACTTACTAAAAATCCAACTCACTGGATCTCAACCTACACTATGCCACTCGGTGCTACTAAAACCTCAGAGTCCGCATGTGAACAAGCTGATCTGGAGATTTGTATACCAGATGAAATCTGAGGACCACGTTGTAGAGCAAGAGCAAAAGTTTTATGAGCCATTTCTGGAGCTGTGAGGTTTCCGAATTTAGAAGCAGGTCACCCACAGTGTCTGCCTAAGCACTCCAACCTGTGCGATGGGCAGGGGCGGGGGTGGATGGGAGCCTGGCATTCAGGTTCATTTTGATGGCCTCTGAAGCATGTATTTTTCAACTCAGTCTTCAAGTCATGCAAACCATCTCAGTTCACTAATCCCTATCACCAAGTGGATTTCATCTGGACCCGCACTTCTTTATCAGTTGGCAAGACGTTTTCATCTCCTATGGAGGTCTTCCTGCAGTTCAGCTTCAAAGTGGCAAACCCAGGAAGGCTGGGGAAGGAATTTCAGAGAGTGTTTACAGATGCCTTATCGCCTGGAGGGTAGGGAGGCAGAGTCCAGAAGTTGGGAAAAAGAACAAATTTCTCGAAAGCAGTTCAGAGCTCCCCTAATCTGGTGAGGCAATCAAACAGTAGCTTATATGATCTCTTCTACGAAGAGGGAAATTAAGTTTTCTGCCTCCTTGGCCACCCAGAATCACCCAAGATCCAGGTGGGTGGGTTCTAATATAGAGAATGTCCTTTATGGGGTGCTAATTACAGGATAGGGAAGCAGATGTGTGATGGTGTGTAAATATACTCACATAGGGCCGGGGATTTAGCTCAGTGGTTTCACCGCCTGCTGCGCAAGCGCAAGGACCCTTGTTCAATCCCCGGTACCAAAAAAAAAAAAAAAATACACTCACGTATATATCATCTCACATGTGGGCATTTATGAGTATGAGTAGGTGTCCATGTAATTGGAGGAATGGAATGTCTTTCTTCCACCTGCACTGAGGAGGGAGGACGGTCACTTTGAAAGCCATCATCTGTCCTGTATTTCTGAGTTGGACTGGGACCGATGGGAGGGCAGGCAGGTGATTGGTTTCACCTCGTCATTCTAATTCCTAACTGCCTGGCATGGATTGCCTGACATGGATTCTTTTGCTTTCTTTCTTTTTTTATTTTAGGACTAATCCCAGGTCCTTTGCAGTGAGCTATGTCTCCAGCCCATTTTTATTTTGAGACAGAGTGTTGCTAAGTCCCTAAATTGCCCTGGTTAGGCTGGAACTTGTAATCCTCCTGACTCAGCCTCCCCCATAAATTCTTTTCTTTTCTCACTTAAGAAAGAGTGTGTTCTTCTCAATGCTTTTCCCTGGAGAAGACAAACTGAATGTGTCCCAGGCTCAGAAACACTACCTGGCAGCCCAGCCTGTGGGCTCAGAGACACCAAAAGGAATGATGTGGGGCTGCTCAGTGCTTCTCAACCCAGCCTGGGCAGTGAGTGTGGCATAAGGGTTGAACTGGCCTTCTCCTTTGCACAAGTGAAGCCTAGGAAGCTAGAGGAAAAGTCATGTGGAACTTGACCAAATAGGCTTGGGCTGTGTCCAGCACACACTGTGCTGCATAAACCATCACAAGGGTGCTTGGGAGCGAGAGGGTGCCCTGGGTTTGGGTGAACCTAGGGCACTTCCTTTGCAGCAAGTGTGTTCAGTCATGCTTTGATATGGATCTCTTGTGGCAGGGGAGCAGCCGCTGCTATTGGTGATTTTCCTACAGCCAGCTTTGGCTCTCCCCATGCTGGCCAGTGAGTGCCTACTGGAAGGGTCCCTGTGACATCGGCAGGGTTTGGTGTAGCTCTGTTGCATATTGTGGATTCTCAGAATCCACATCCTTTTGCACCTTGAGACAATAACATGAAGTGAAATAAATCAGATATGCATGCTTAAATATCACAAGGTTTCTCTTATATGTGAAACCCAAAGTATAAATAATTTAAAGGGCAAAATAAAGGATACATATAGGAAACAGAGAGATAGATCTTTTGCAAATGGGAAAGAGACCAAGAGATAGAAAGAGGGGGGAGAGGGGAGGGGAAGGGACATAAAAAGAATCAAGATGTGTTATCTGCATGTACTGACACCCCGGGATGAATGTAATCATCATGTACTGCAAACGTGGACTAATAAAAATAAAAAAGAATTTACATCCTTTCTCTCTCTCCTTTAAGTTTCTTCATTTTATGATAGAACTGTGTTGGGAGATGTATTTCCCCTGGTTAGGAGAAGGTGTGGCTGCCGTCCACTGTCACAGAAAGCTTGGCCTAGAAGGACCCAAGTTCTTGGTACCTTGGGGACTCTCTCTCTCTCTCTCTCTCTCTCGCCTTGGAGAGCACGCTGAACTGCTTCTTGCCCCAGTTTCCTCACTGTAAAGTAGAGATAAGAGAGGTGCCTGCCTCGCTTAGTTAGTAAAGGATGAGACACAGGTTATCTTAAGTGCTTTAAGAGAGCCTGGTATGTGGAAAAAACCCCAGGACATCAGCTCCCATATTATTCTGGCCCTTGGTCGGTGCCCTGCCCTTTGTGTGAGAAGGGTCTCCGTGTCTTCTGAGCTGGACTGCTGTGTGATGTGGGGCAGCAGCTCCCAAACGTGTCCAGCCCAGGGGCCCACATCAGGGCGTAACCACTGACAGGAAGGGGGTACACAGGGGATCTAGCTATGCCACTGGGGTGGCAGTTTGTGCCAAGTCCTGAGAACAGTGTGGCGATGGGCCTTGCCTCACCCAAGCAGGATGAGTCAGCCCATTGTGAGGGCTTCACGGGCTCCATGCCTGCACCAGCTGCCTGCCCAGCTCAGCACAGCATCAGCCCAGGGGCAGGGACTTTGCTTAGTTACCTCCAGGGTTTGTGGCTGCAGACTCCTTTCTCTCCTATGGCCTCTGATGTCTTCCCACCTCTACTCTGACCCCTTCCACAGCAGCCAGAGCCATCTCCTTAGACCCACTCCTTGCCAGAACAAGACCCGAGCACCTTCCCACACCCACAGAGTCCCTTTTGTGTGGCCTCTCTGATCTGTGCTCATCTCTCTCCAGCTGCCACACTGGTCCGCTTCTGGGCCCTACAGCTTGCCAGCCTCTGTCCCACCTCCAGAATGTGGCCCTTGTGGTAACTTCCTCCAAGATCCTGCTTCTCTGGGTTTCTTCCTCCCTTCAGATCTCAGCCTAGATGTCACCTCCTGGGGTCACCTCATCCACAGTGGCTCTCTCTGCCAGATACATATCCCATTGCTCTGCCGGTGTGCAACAGTCTGTGTGGATCCTATCCACACCTCCTGTGCACTCCCCAGGGTGCGTGCTCTGAGTGCCACACCTCTGTCCCCACTGCCCAGGAAAAGGCCTGGCCCAGGTAGGCACAGTGTGTAAGTAGGCATTGTTAAATGAATAGACAAAATGCTGCTGCACAACTGTCTGGTGGGGTTCTCTGATGTATCTTTGATGCAGAGTCCTCTCAGCCTTCTTCTACAAAACGAGGACAGTCCCAGCCTGTCCTACATGTCTGGGGGTAAGATCAGCATGGCTCTAGCTTGGAGAAAATCCACTGCTCTGGTGTCATGGTCACCATTGTTATCATGGAGTGGTGACTACAGATCATCCGAACACCTCCCTTCAAACCCCCTCCCAAATGCCAGCTGCCATCCACTTCGCCTTTGCATGCTTTCTCCAGGTCCAAATTCAATGCAAACCTTTTGCCTGGAAAGGGAAACAGGTGCAAGCCTACAACAACCTTGAAGTTAGCTCGTTTATCAGCTGAGAACAGAGGGCTCTAAGGAAAGTACACACAAACATGTAAGAGTGAGAGACAAGATTGCTTGGGACAAGGACGGACCCTCCCCTCCCAGCAGTCAGACACCTGAATCTCCTGAGACCTCAGAATGCACCCAGGGTCCCATCTATCAGCTGGCAGAGAGCAGGACTGGGCTCCAATGTGGGCCTCTGACTCTGTGCAACTGTGTCTCCTGCCTGAAGGCCCAGGCAGTCTGAAAACAGGACAGGGGGGCTATGGACACAGTGGGAGAGCCGGGGAAGAGCTGGGGCCAAAGCTGGGGCTGAGGTCTGGAGGTGGAGCAGCGCTCTGGACCAGGGCATATGCTAGGCCCACAGCCATCATAGCACCTGGCTCGGGACCCTGGAGCCCCTGCTGCCCCCTCCCCGAGTTTCCCCCGTGCCTTTCACCTGTCCCAGAAGGGACGGCTGAGGTCAACCTGACTGCATCCCAGGCTAAATCCTCTTGTTTTGCTGGGACTTGGTTCTTCCCTCCTGCAGCCTTATCTCTGTCATCATCTGCTGCATCACCTGGTTATTCTCCAGATTAAAGAGTTGGAGAAACACTTTGAACTGCATGGATGAAAGGGCTAGAAGAAGAGTGTTGGAAATAGGCAAAATAATGGGCCATGGGGATGCAGTGGCAGTGAGGAAAGTCACTTGACTTCTCAGAGCTCCTGTCACCCTTTAACTCAGCAGAGGCCTTTCTGCAGTCACCATGTTTCTGTCCTTCAACCCGCTCACCTGCCCGCTCCATCTATACACAAGGGTCTGGGTCCCGTGACCTAACTCTTCCATCTGCCCCCAAGTGCAGGGATTTCTTTGAACTAAATGAGCCAGGTTCTATAATCTTTCCAAGACCTAGAGACTGGATCCATTAGAGAACTGGAGCCCATTCACTCATCAAGGCCAAACGAGCAGGGGACCTCCAGAAAAATGAGACCCAGTGAAAAGAGGACTCTGAGCAAAGAAAGAAGACCACTGAGTCTTTGCTAAGGAGAGTGGCAGCATGATGCATTTTTCTTCCTGAGTGCAGCCCAAAGTCCTTTCAGCTGGCCTTGAAGGGCCCAGGGGCATTGGAGTGTTTGGGCTCTAGATTTTGAAGAAAGGAGACGGTGCGGGGCGGGGTAATGAATTGGCCAGAGCTGAAGGCTCTGGCAGATAGCCTGGGAACTGGGCTATGTGCATGCTCCACCTTCTCGGAAGGGTGTCTCCTTGGGGTGCTATCTCCTTGAGTTGTCCTCGAGTCTCCTGGGATTAACTGCAGAGTGGGGAGCAGCGCAGAGCTCCTCCTCATTGGAGGTGTCTTGGGCAGCAGCCGCAGGAAGGCGCTCCTGCTTTCCAGCCAGGCCACCTAGCCTGGGGGCCGGTAAGGTGCCGAGCTCTGGGCTGGAGGGACTCACAGCCCAGCACAGGCCAGCTTCAGAAGAGCTGGAAGAAAGCACTTATTCCTAAGTCTAGAAAATCTGTGATCCCCCTTGCTAGCTGCTCTCCTTTCTTTCTTTGGAGGTCCAGAAATGTCGGATTGCAGTGACAAGAAGTTGGGGTGGCAGAGAACAGTTGAGGTTGTCTCTCCTAAGGATTAACAACAGCCTCCAAAAGCAAATACTTCGAAGCTGAGGACCCAGATGGGAGCTTGGTATCTATAGCGATGCCAGAGGCAATCCAGACTGTGTCGGAGTGAGTGTCCAAGGACAGTTCTCCCTGAACCCTTCCAAAACATCTTCTAGCATTTGAGAGTGGGGATCTTCTGGGGAGAGGGCACAGGAGGCAGGCAGAGAGAGCAGGGAACTGGAAGGCAAGGCAAGCTCTTTCTTCTTCTTCTTCTTCTTCTTCTTCTTCTTTTTTTTTTTTTTGAGACTCCCTTTTCAAAGGGCACCACTGTAACGAAAACTGTGACACAAAATCACTTGGACACACAAGACCTTTCATTTTTCAAGTGTGAGATTTTGGGTTTCTTTTTTTTTAATTTTTGATACCAGGGATCAAACTCAGGGACCTTGCCCTTTCAAGGCAGGCAGTGGCACCACTGAGCTAAATCCCCGCCCACAACTGTGAGATTTAATCTCTCTATTTTCCCTGTTCTCTGTAAGTGGATAGACAGATGGGTAGATCTTTTTTTTCACCTTTACTTTTAGAATATTTGAAAGTAGGTTCCTTCTTTGCCTCTTCGTATTTTAACATGCATTTCTAAAGAGCAAAACCACAGTAAATTACTAAATTTAGGAAATTCCCATTAAGATAACATGTTATCTAACCACAGTCCATATTCCAACTTCATGAGTCATCCTAAAAAACATGTCCTTTAGTGGAATTCTTTTTTTTTCTGATTCATAATCTACCTAGAATCACAAAAAATAAGGATGATCTTCAGGCCTTAAATGAACTCTGCTGATGTCCATACTATTTTGTGTACAAACTCACTACTGGGTTTCAGGAACATACTATGAAGTCCTAGAACCATGCTTTTGCCTAGAAGCTTCCTAGAGGCAAAAGCAAAGAAGGGAACCAGATCTGACAGGCAGGAGATCAGAATGGTCATGATGAGAGATCCCATCTTGTGGTAGCATTTTCTTTTTAATATTAGTGTCTAGGGTTCATGGTCATGGTGCATACTCCTGTCTCAGGTTCTTCTCCAAGCTCGTCCCTTTCTGAGCTCCAAGATAAGGGGAGACAGAAGCTGGGCAAAGCCTCAGAGCCCAGGATAAATTGTAGCTTCCATACACATTGGTGTGCATTTGACTCTGCATTGGAGTACAAGCTACTAGTGGCCTGATCCTTGTCTGTTTTGTCCTTCAGTGGCTCTCTAGGCCTAGAATAACCCCAAACACAGAGTGAAAGCCCAAGAGTTTGTGTTAATGAATGCGCATCCCCAGAGACCAGCCTCTCTCCTCTCCACAAGACTCATTGTGTGTCCGCCTTTCCTCCCTTGTGAATTCTTCAAATTTTGAAGGAGCCAGGACAATCTCTCTGCTTGAATGTGGAATCCACACAGCGGGCAGCTGGTAGACACTCGATAGCACTTGCTGACAGATGGACATTGGGACTGGCCGAGCCGGGCTGGGGACAGAGCTGGCGTAGTCCAAAGAGGTGAAGACACCCGCCCGCCTCCTCTGTGTGTTGCAGCTGCACAAAAGAGCCATCTGGGCCACACCCGGCTGGAAGGAGGACCCCGTGGCGCCAGCGTGCCTTTTGAGTGAGAGCTGGACAGCCCTTGGCCTGGACCCACTGCCCTCCTTCCCTGTGGAGAGGTGCCTCGTGGCATTAGGCTCCAGCCGTGGCCAGGTGCCGGGCTCCCAAGGGTTCCCCACATCCTTGGCACCTTAGGGTCACTTGGGGCGCTTGACTTAACCCTGCGCCCCTGTCCTTCTCCTGGGGCTCCCACCAACCCCCGTCCTCCCACCCAGACCCCCACCCCACCCCCGTTCTCCTGGGCTCCCCCACACACACCCCTCCTGTCCCCTCTCCTCCCCACCCACCAGGCTGGCCCTGGTTCCTTGGGATTCAGTCAGAACCTCCAACACATCTTTTATTAATATTAATTCTAAAAAATTTTTTTTCAATGCTATTTACCATCTGTTTTTTCCCTTGGCTGAAAATAATTGGAGATGAAAAGCCTGCTGCTCAGTCCCCCGCATGGTCTCAGAAGGAACAATGGAGGCAGACAATGACTGCAGTTTTTTTCCCCAAGCAAAACAAGCTCCAGTAAACCCTTTGCTGGGTTGCAGAAGTTGTGCTGAGTGAACAAGTCCTGAACCCCCACACTTTTTATCATCTGCATGCTCAGGGTTCTGTGCATCTTGGGTCCAGAAATCATGGGAGTGAGGGGGCTCTTTGATTTCTATTAGCCAAGTTCACTAAATTTTCCTCTGTCCTAACAACATCTGGCACATTTGATGTTCCACTAAAGTTTGCACCATCTGTAAATATAAATAGCCTGGTCTTGATTCCATTAGAGACCCATGAATGGAACAAAAATATTCCAAACTGACTGCTCTGAGGCCACAGGCTCAACAGGATCAGGCTCCTGCTTCAGAGGAAGGAAGGGACTCCGTGTTGGTTCCTCCTTCCAGAGGAGCTGGGCTGCTCATCTTCGAGCTGATGAGCTCCAGCCGCTCTAGATCCCTTCAGAATCACAGACAAGTGTGTCACTGCTGGAAGGAAACTTACAGAGGGACCCTGGGCAGATACAAAGCTGAGGCCTGGGTGGGTGAACCAGCCTGAGCCAGCAGCACTAAATGGACTGAACAGCCCAAAGTCGCCTCCCCCAGGAGGCATCTGGGGCTGTCCCCTCCCTGGAAAGCAGCAGCTCAAAGGTAGGGCCTGTAGGGATGATATAGCCCTAGTCACTCAGGAACACTGGCAGGACCCTTGGTGACATGACACCAAACCTCCATCCTCTGCCTTTATGCTTACCAAGGAAATAGCAGAGTGGCAGCAGAGGGAGTCGGCACAGGGGGCAGCCTGATTGGGCTCCTACAGGCTGACTGTCCTGCTCTCAGGGACCTTCACACTGGGTCCTCTACCTCCTACCCAGATCTTTAGACCTTTAGAGGTCATGCATCTTGTCACATCATTGTGTAAGTACCGCTAGGAATCCAGGCGGAGTATCCAAACTTCAATCTCTCTCCTTCATCTCTTTCTCTTTCTCTCTCCTCTCTCTTAATTTAAAAAAAAAGAATTAGGATCCTTTCAACACAAATGTTATGAATGGCAGGTGTCTGGCCTGCAATTCGTGTTTCAGTCCACAATGGGACTACATTGGGAGGCGGGGCCTTCTGGAAGTGACTGTGTCATGAAGATGGAGCCCTCATGATGGGATTGGAATCTTATGAGACTCGAGAGCTTTCTCCTCTGCTCTCTGACCCACATGAGGACATGGAGGCAAGAAGGCAAAGAGAGAGCCCTCACAGACGCCAGATCTGCTGGCACTTTCATCTTGGATTCTGCGGCCTCCAGAGTCATGAGAAATGCGTGTTTGTTGTTTACGTCACCCAGTCTATGGTATTTGTTACAATAGCGTGAGCTGGCTATGATGTTAAGTCTCCTGCCTACCTCTCAGCCTCTGGAAGAAATGCTCTCACTCAAGTGACATGAAGTTTGACACAAGAAAGGCTCTCAACTATGCTGGTACCCTTGCAGCTGAGTCTTGTCTCAGAGTCACTGTGTCCCTCTACTTACCAGAGCCTAAACAGCATTCAGACATGACAAGATCTCCTCTCCAAATCCTGACTCCATTCACTACCTCCAGTTTCTCTGCTGATAAACTTCCCAAGCCCTGGCACTGTGAGAATTCCCCTCCCCAGCACGCTGACCTGGCAGTATGAACACCAACCAGCCTCTCTGGAAGCATGTCTCCCAGAACCCCATACTATGGCGGTACGCAAAAAAAGGTGATCTGCTAAATATGTAGGTTTGAGATAGTGGGTGTTATTGAATGTTTGGGTCCCTCAAACTTACATGTTACATCCTAACCTCCAAAGTGGCTATACCATATTTGGAAGTGGGGTCTCTTAGAAAGTAATTAATGTTGAATGAGGTCATAAAATGAGGTCTTGATAAGATCAGTGTGTTTATAAGAAGAGATGCAAAATTGGTCTCTTCAGACTGATATGCTCTTGCTCTCTCTCCCTCTCCTTATTCCTCTCTTTTACCCTGCACACATGTACTTAGAAAAAAGTAATGTGAGGATAGTCAGGAGGAAGCCATCTGTGGCCCAAGAAGAGAGCACTAGACACCAACCCCACTTGGCCTTAATCTTGGACTTCCAGCCTTAGCACTGTAAGAAAATGAATTGCTATGATTCAAACCACCTAGCATTATTTCCTTATAGCAGCACCAGCTGACTAATACAGTGTGTTAAACCAAGAACACAAGTTCCAAAACAATATTCATCCATTCATTTGTTCATTTGATCAGCAAACACCTGCTGATCTCAGGTGCTGGGCTGAGTACTCAGAAAAGAGTGGGGATGGCAGGGAGGTGTCCCCTGCCCCTTTACATGCTAATGTGCTTTGTGGTTCTCAGTGAAAGGCTGTCATATGTCTACTTCCCACTCCTTTAAGACCATAGACCCTTTCTTTGAAGAGCAGTCATCACAACAGATACTTGGAGAAGCACTCAATAATGCTTTGGTCTGATGGGGAGATGGGCTTTGGTTTGTGTTTTGCATAGTTATCATTTGATCCAACAGGAGGGTACACGCAGACCAGGTACTGAGTGCCAGGTTGAATAGTGGGAATATTGCAAAGTAAAAAGAAGGAATGGAAGTGGGAGGAGAAACTGTGTATTGGAAAGGGCAGGGGGATTAGGATAAGGTGGACCTGAATTTGGGTTTGCCATTTATGAGTTGTGTGACCTCTGATTCCTTGCTTGACCTCCCTGTGATTCTATTTCTCCTTTGTAAAATAAGTTTATCCTGGAATGTTTAGAAGTGCTTGGTATTCATAGCATCTGCCGTAGGTGGGAGCATAGCACACAGACTGTGTCCTTCACGGACAGAAGTCAGAGGACCCTGCAACTGCTCTGGTCTAGAATCTGTGAGCAAATCCCATAGGTTTCTCCCCATGGTGCTTCCCCATTCAGACCCCAGCTTCCTCCCAGGAAATCCTGATTGTCTCTGGGCACCCCTTGGAACCCCCAGCACCTATGGCTGCTGTCTTATGAACTCTGTCTTCTCCCCCAACCTGGGCCAGGACTGAGTCCCTGTAACTTAATCCCCATTTCTTTTAATTCCATGGTAATCGTGTCCTTGCCCTCCAGTAGAGGTCTAATTACCCTGACCTAATTCCACATGTTCCCCAGCCTGATGATAACCAGTGTGTTCTTCTTTGATCTACAAGAATGTTACTATGGCTCAAGATGGGCTAGATTTGACTCTCCAAACTCTGGTCCATTTTATTATCTCCCGAGGAGTCAGTTACGTTTTTGAGACTTGGATTTTAAGAGCATCTTGCTGGGCCCTCTGCCCCTGTCTGCTTTGCTGTCAGCAGGGTCACCTGGCCCCATGTCTCACTTCTGTGTCTCCACATTGGGGGTGGGGAGGGCTGTGCTTGACAAGATTTGTGGTACAATACAACCTCTATTGGCCAGGGAGTGAGCTCCCCATGTGTGGTGCACACTCTGGGCATGTTTTCTCCTCTCTGTTCTGTCCCTGAGGGGTACACAAGAAAAGAATTTGAAGCTATTTCTGTGGCTTGTTCTCTGTGATGGCAGGCAAGGTACTCTACCCCTCCATGTCTCATTTTCCCCTTTTATGAAGGGGTAGTAGCTTATTTTGAGGATTACCCGATGTCTTTGCTTGCTAAGCAAATGATATAACAGACCAGTGGTTTAAATGATAAGAAAGTACTGTCTCACAGTATTTAGGGTGGAAGGCCAAGGCCAAGGTGGCAGCAGGGTTGGCTTCTTTTAAGACCTCCCTCCTGGGCTTAGCTGGCTGCCCTCTCCCTCTGCCTTCACAGCATCTTCCTGCTGTGAGAGTATCTGAATCCTAGAGTCCTTTTCTTCCAAAGATACCAGTCACATTCAATTAGGATCCACTCTAGTGACCAATTTTCAACTGAATTGTCTCTTCAGAGCCTCTGTCTCCAAATACAGTCATGATCTGAGATCTCAGCAGCTGAGATATCAACAGATGAATGGGGGCCTGAGACATGAATCAATTCCTACCCTCTCCCCCAGTCTGAAACAGTGAGAGTGGTTACATGACACTATACAAGATACCTTGTTAAAACTGAGTCTGGGGACAGCTCAGGGCCTTGGTCACTTAACAAGGTCTCACAATAAGCATTCATCTCCAAGTTTCCTGCCACGTAGTGTGAGCACCCACCCTTTTAAAGGGCACCGTGAAGAGCATTTGCTGTTGGAGATAGAGTCTGACAGGGCATCAGATGCCCGAGCTCACCATGGAAGATTGGGCCTCACCTTCCTCATCCGAAAGCCAGGGACAATCATAGGACTATGGTGAGAGTGAAATGGAACCACCACGAAAAGTGCTTGACAGAAGGTCGGGAGCCACTGTGACCCTTATGTGTTATTGGTCATTACTTCCGGGTGACCTTTTGGATACCAGTGGCAAAAGAGAAGGAAGTCAAAGCTAAGATGAGGTCTACATGCTTCAACTCTGGGCTGGGGTGGTTCAGTCTCCTTGCTTTTTTCCAGGCACAATAATTGTAGTTCTTTTAACCTTTCGTCACAGAGCAGAGTTTCAGTCTCTTTGATCGTGTCTGTGGCTCTTGCCTGGACACACTCCAGCCTCTCCAAACCCTTTCAGGAGGGGGGTGGCACAGCCTCCGCTCAGCAGTCTAATGAGGAGCTGACTAACTTGAGACCCGAGAGAGAGGATGACTTGGGGGCCATGGCATGTCACAGGCCTTTCATGTGTGTGCAATCCAGCCAGCTTTGAAGAAGGCACGGCACTCGGTTGACTGTGACCAGATGCCCCGAATTTTCCAGGACAGGCTTTTTGGAGATGGTTCACATTTCAAATTTTCTTATTTGATTGTCCCCATAAAACAATAAAATGTCCCAGAAGTTGTAACTTTTCTGCCTCCACACTGCAGGCCCCAGGGTAGCTCTTACACACAGACGTGACACCAAGATGTTCCCTCAGCCCAGCAGGGGACAGATGTCATGCTGACGTGCCCACGATGGCAATCTCAGAATAGGCAATTCAGTTCTTCCTTTTAATGAACTAGAAGTTATAGCTCCTGCCAGGCCATGCTAGTAGTATTGCAAATTCAGAAAGGAGGACCCTTGAGACCATCTTCTCATCTGTCCTTAGCCTGTGTTCCATGATCCCTACTGGTCTTTCCCTGGAGGCTGCACCAACCCTCAGCTCAGGGCCTAAGAGATACTCACCTGCTAGTTGCTGACCAACTGGGAGCTGATCTTCTCTTCATCCTAAACATACGGTGGCTGCCTTTAGCCCTAAACATGTCACTTCATAATTGTACTATTGAATTTCACCCGGTTTTTGTAGGGCCATGTTTTCAATTTGTCATGGTTGTTTTGAATTTTATTCTTGGCTCTCTGAGTGTGAGCCACTCCACCAAATTTAGTATCATGTGAAGATCTAATGAGTACATCCCCCATCCTTTTGTTTGTAAGTCATTAGATAGACCCAGCAGTTAATTCCCAGAGGAGCAGGACTCTTTCAAATAGATGTCTCATCACTGATTATGCAATAAAGAATGATTTTTCTTTTGAGCTGTAGACATATATTCTGTGGAGCTGTCACAAAGCACAGATAAGCCTGAGAAGAAAATATAAATAATTTGTTTTCCAACCATGCAGATGTAAGTACTGTCATTTGGTATGGATCTTTGTCGCATAGATATACATTCATCAGTATGGATTGAGTGGCATGCATTGTACTCTAACATGCTTGCTTGTGGCCTGGATAATATAGCATGGCCAGAGAGCTAGTTATTTGCACTCAGCTGCCACACAGGCACCCCCAAATGAAAACTTTCTCTACATACTGACCGTATTAGTAACCCAAACTATATTTCATGAAGTCTAGCTCCATGAGATGTTCCAAGAAAGCAAGGGACAGCACTATTTCTTCCTTTGAGAAAGGTTTTTCACTATACCAGCCACTAAGAGCACCAGCATGTATATAAATATAGTCAGAGCTCTGATAAGTTCTGCAGAAAAACAAAATCCTATGTCATTTTTTCCCAACTCAACATTTCCCAAATTTAATTATCCCTAAGACCCTGTTTCTAGAAGTACCTATGGCTAGTCCTTTGAGGAACATTTAAAGAAATCCTCTTAGAGATCATATCTTGATATCAGGATGAAGAAGAAGAAGAATTTATAAAGTACTTGACTTAAAGTCAAAAGATCAGGACCCTCCTCTTCTCTCCATAAGCTTAGGAACTTAGATAAGTTCTTTATTGTAAGGGTCTTGGTTTAGGGAAATGGTTCAATTCCTGTTTTAGCATCAACCTGACATGTCTCCCCTTAAAGTTCAAGTGAATTAAGATGAAATCAGTCTGGAACAAAGACAGCATCATTGGATTAGCCTCCTGTCTCATGGCAGTGTCATCTTTTCTTTGGCACCTTACCGGTGCTAACTCACTGGAGCCTTATAACGTCCTGAGGTTGTAGTAGGCACTCAGGGGTAAAGTTACTTGCTCTACAGTGATGGTGTCAGGACTGAACTGCAGGACTCCTGCTCTTAGTCCCTAAGCTACAGCACCCCTAAGCTCTGCCAGATGCTAATGATCACTTCTGACATCTCCCTAAGGAAGGAGAGGCCCCTGACCCTGCCTTCCTCATTTGCCCCTTCTTCCCTGTGAACAGTCATTTCCTGCTTCTCATCCTTGGAGCTCCCTCGTTCCCTGTGAATAAAATGACAGTCCCATCCTGATGTGCGCTCATCCTCCAGAGAGGATGTCCTCAGCCACATGTCCATTGGTCACTCTGGTGTGAGTGGAAGTGGCCTCCAAGTCCTCCAGCTGCTTCTCTGAAGGGGTGCAGCAGACGGTGGGGGGCAGTAGAGCAGGTGTGGCTGCCTCTGGTGACTGCCTGCTCCACTCCAGGCGAAAGAGCTAAGAATTACTGGTGCTTATGACTGGACGCCCACTGACATGGCCCAACAACCCTATGGGACATTATGCCTTCAAGTAAAAAATGTGTCAAGAAAACGCAGAGAGTTTGAGTCACTTGTCCAAAGCCTTATAGTTAGTAAGAGCTGGAGTTGTATGGAAACCCAGCCACTGCCCTTCTTCCAGGAACTAAGCACGTAGGTCCCCCAGTAATGGTGTCTCTCCTCTTCCTTTACCTCTCACACACCTGCTGTCCTGCCCCTTCCTACAGCGCCCTTCTTAGAGGGGTCACTGTACCTCCTAGCACCTTGTGCTATCCACACCTGCACACTCTCCTTCCCTCCACCTGGTCCTGGCCTCCTGGCCTCTGCCCCCCTTTCTCGGTCCCTAAATGTGCCTCCTGCCTCCTCCCACAAAGGCAGTGTCAGAGGCCCTCAGAGCATCCCTGGCCAGCTGTGTGAGGAAGGGTGGCCTGTTTGGACCTGCCTTCTGGTGTCCCTGTGTGGAGCGGTGTGTAACAGAGACACCTGCTGGCTGCCTTGAGCCTGTACAGGGCTCAGAAGCCTCTGCACCTACTCAGTCAAGGACCTCATCCCTCCAAGTCCGCTCGGTTGTTTGCCTGTCTCAGGCCAGGCAGGACTGGTCCCTAAGAGGACCTGGGGGACCTTCGTCTCTCCTTCTATTGCACCCTAAGGACAAAAGCCAAAGGGAAGGGGCAGCTTTTTGTGCGTGCATATGTGATACTGCTCATTGAACCGAAGGGTACTTATTTAATCATTGTGATACTGAGGACTGAACCTAAGGCCTTCCACATTGAGCTACATCCCCAGCCCTTTTTGAATGTTTATTTTGAGACCGGGTCTCGCTGAGTTACTAAGTTCCCCAGGCTGACTAGAAGTTGCCATCCTCCTGCCTCTGCCTCCCAGAGTGCTGATATTAAAGAGGTGGCTTTGATGGCAGAGCATTTGTCACTGCAGTAGACTGATCCAGCCTGATTGAGTTGCCAGGGAGGTCTGGGCAGAGCCATGTATAGCCAAATGCACACAGGGTGACTTTTCTGTGATGCCCCTGGGGAAAAGGAGCCACTCTGGGCAGGGTGATGGGAGGTGTAGGGTGAGGTGCAGGGAGGACCACACTCCTTGATTGTTGTCTCCCGTGCCCTTTGAACCCAGGTCCAGCACTATTTGATGCAGAGAAATGAAGCCACCATTCTGGTTCATTGTCAAAAGTTGCCAGTTCAAATACTGAGCTATGAGGTAGATAGAGGAGGGAAGACAGCTGCTTCATATCACCAACCCAAAAGACAGCCAAGGGGATTGTGCTCTAGATGTCCTGCTAAAGACCAAGATCACCCACCAACAAGACGAAGAGAGCCCCTTCATCCCTCTGCCCTGCAGAGGACATCAGCACTAGGCAAGTTAGCCACGGGCATGACCAGTCCTCCCCTTGTCCCCTACCCTGCCCGAACCACCTGCCGTTTGATTCCATCTTTTCCCTGGAGTCTCGGTCTCCATTTAGCCAGCCAACAATCATTTCTGACTACCCATATGTGCCACCCACAGTTTTGAGAGTTTAGGAAATAGCAAGAAGCTGAATTGTGATCGCCATCTCTCTCCCACGTGGAAGGAGATCCTCCCTTTGAAAAGACCCTGCCTAGTGGTCTGAGTGAGTATCTTTTCTTTCTTTCTTTCTTTCTTTTTTTTTGGTACTGGGGATCAAAGCCAGGACCTTGCACTTGTAAGGCAGGCATGGTGCCACTGAGCTGAATCCCGGGCCCCTGACTGAGTATCTTCCAAGAAGGCAAGTCCTTCACAAAGCCACTTAGCCGTCACTTGCACAAGGCCTAAATACTCATGACTGTCCTCCACAATCTCCAAGGGTAAAGATGATCTCAAGGCACAAAAAGTAAAGGAATGATTGTGTCTGTAAAGAAAAGTGGTATCAGAGTTTCTTTTCAAGACAATTGGGTGATTGCTCCCAATTGTGATTGCCAAGGTCACCATGATTGCCAAGTTCAGAAGTTTCTCGAAGGGAGGAGAGATTTCAAAGGGTAAATGGTGAGAGGTCTCGATAGCAGTGGGAAGGAGGGTAGATTGCAGAGTGCAAGAAACATATCCATTCAGTTGGAAGAGGAAGGCCCCCCTAAAGTGGCTTGTGGCCAGTTTGCAAGACCTGGCTGAGGAGAATGGACTTCCTCCGGGAGTCATGAGGCAGCCCTGCAAGGTTCTTAAATGGGAGAAGAATGGGCTTGGGCAGTGTGTCTAGAGATTACAGAAGGAGGCCATGAGAGTCAGGGGCAGAGGATAACACTGAGGGAGGGTTCTGGTGCAGGACCACGTGATCAGATGCAAATCTGCAGAGCCCCTTTTGTGGAGACACTGCATCACTCATTGGTGTAGAAGGGTAGCCTATCAGATCCCTTCACCTGGTGCTTTTGATAGGGTGACATTCCAAGCAGGGTGACACTTCTAAAAGGGGGCTGGGGACCTGAGGACAGCTTGAGGTGCTGAGACACAGCATCAGGAAAGGCAGGGCTGGGGTGGGACAGAGGCAGGCCCACTGGCTGAAGTCCAGTGCTGCCCAAGAGACTGAATGCAGGTGGGGCACATTAACTCAGCACCAGCCAACAGAAAGAGAATTCAGGGCAATGATGTCATTTGAAACCTTCCAGGGGCAACATTTATAAAAGTAAAAAGAGCTAGGCATGGTGACATACACCTGTAATCCCAGTACTTGGGAAGCTGAAGCAGGAGGATCAAGAGTTTGAGGCCAGGGCTGGGGATTTAGCTCAGTGGTTCTGCCACCTGCCTCGCAAGAGCAAGGCCCCAAGTTCGATCCCCAGTACAAAAAAAAAAGAGTTCAAGGCCAGCCTGGGCTACCTAAAAAACCTTGTCAAAGAAGAAGGAGGAGAAGGAGAGGGGGAGGGGGGAGGGGAAGAGGAGGAAGAAGAAGAAGAGGAGGAAGAGGGGGAAGGGGAAGGGGAAGAAGAAAAGAAAGAAACTGGTAAAATTAATGTAGCAGCACATTTGAATTAGCCCAATAGATTCAAAACATTATTTTAACATGTAACCAATGCTTTAAAATTATTACTGAGACATTTTGCATTTTTTCAGACAAACTCTGGTATGTATTTTATGCTTAGGGTTCATCTCACTTTGGACCAGATCCATTTTGCCTATGGCTGGTGGCCACCACACCGGCTAACACTGAGATACTCTCTACAGTGTTGTTTCTGGACCTGGGTGTCATTTATCAATGTCTAGGGACAACTGTCCCAGCTTGGGGTGAGGGGTGCTCCTAAAGACCTTCCAACGCACAGGACAGCCCAACAACAAAGCAGGACCCAGAGGGAAGTATCATCAGTATCAACCAGAGCTCTGCATCACACCAGAGGAAGCAAGTGCTCAGCACCGTGTGGCCAGGGCATGCTAGGTACTCCCAACACTCCTATGAGAACCCCGCCTCAACTGGACGGGGCAGCCAGCCAGACGCCACTGTCACAGCTTCCTGGTGCTTCGTGATATGGCACGGACCACTCCCTGAACCACTCCGATAAGCCAGATTGTGTTTGCAATGACTATAGTCCTGAAATTACCCTCCCACCACCACACCCAAGCCTCTGCATTGTGGTTGCCGTACAGTGTGCAGCACAACTGTTCCTGAGGGTGATATGAGACACACTCCCTGCAGTTGTGAACTATGCAATCCATGCAAATGTACATGGCAGTTTCACTCCTAGAAACCAGGGGACTGGGCTTCATCGTGGCAATAACCTTTCCTGGCTTTATTCTTGGTTGTGCCTATATTCAGAAGACACAAGTAAAGCCATTGATGCACACACATGTGCTAGAAGAAAGCTCAATTTCTACTTGAGCCTGGGGCCGTACCCAGGAATGAATTTCTATCTAGGATTCCTTCTCTGAAGACAGGTCCTTTGGTCTTTTTATAAAGACAAACTCTCCCTCCTCTTCTTCTTCCTTCCCTTCCTACAAATATTTACTGTAGTGTAAAATTGTGAGCCCGTAAGGAAGTTGGGCAGATAAGGATAGAAAGATCAGTGCTGGTTGCAGCTACATCTCTGCAGGAAATCAAGATAAACCTAGAGCAAACTGTTTTCAGGAGAACCAGCTCAGTTGATGTTAACAGGTGATATGATTTAAAGCAATTCATCATAAAAAAAGAAAGAAAGAAAGAAAGAAAGAAAGAAAGAAAGAAAGAGGGACAATTCTGAGTTTAAACCAACTATGTACATGGTTTTGTGGCTACAAACACTCACTCTGTAGCCAGGAGTCCTGGACTAGAAGCCAGTCTTCTCACTCTGCTTCTTGAGTTAGAAATTACTTTGGTGTTCTGTGCCTGCTTCCCTGTTTGTGAAATGGGAAAATAAAAATTCCTATCCTAGATGGTGGTAGTGGGAATATTTGCCAAATTGGTACTTGTACAGTGCTCAGAATAATATTTATCATACAGTGAGCACTCAATAATGTTCATAATGGAAGCAGTATTTGAGGTTTTTT
This sequence comes from Heterocephalus glaber, assembly GCF_000247695.1. Next base: position 3,084,969 of record NW_004624870.1, read on the forward strand.
TCACTGCAGAATTTCTCAGAGCCTTTGTCATTTCACGTGCACTGTGACCCTCCCTCTAAGGGAGGAGCATGGTAAAGTAAGCATTGTTACTTAATCTTATTTGACTGTTTTGCCCTGAGTGCTCTAGAAGCAAAGCCTGCAGCAAAGAGGAAAGTGCTGACACTTTATTTGTGAGGCACAAGTGCAGGGAGGTATGAGTGAAAGAGGGGGAGAAGAAACCAATGTCCAACCATGCCCAGAGTTGCCCTTGCACTGAGGTTGCTCAGCAGGTGTGCTTTCGGGTCTACAGGATTTCTCCAGAATGGATACAGGAGGAAATGTACTTGAGAACAGTCCCCTAGCTCCTTGCTCTGTCCCACTGATCAATTTTCCCTTCACAAACACTTGATCCCATCTAGCTGTGCCATCTGGCCCCTTGGCGGCCACTCCAGATTCCATAGTTGGAGGCATGAGCACCTTGCAACGTCTGAAAGAGAACTGGCTCTGAAAGCTAGAGGGAAGGAGAGGGTCAGGGGACCTTGAGAAGGAACATGGGTGTGTGGCTTGGTACAACCACTTTAGGGACATCTTCTCTCCACTGGTGCTCTGGGAAATATGCTCACATCTGGCTCCAATGGCTCTGACAGCCATATTTCTGATTGTAGCTGGGAGTGGAGGTGAGGGAAGATGGTATGCAAAGAGAAAATCACCATGATATGTACAACTGTGTTGTATTTGGGGAGAATCCCACCTGGTTTGGGGCAGTCAAGAAGGGATGTGTAATGTTCTGGGGCTGTAGGTTTGGTGGGAGGGGGCGGCCCAGGGCAGACGGAGTGAACATGGGGTTCAGGAGTGAAGAGGAAGTGTCTGAGGTAGAAGAGATCTATGTTACTAACTTAGTAGGGGTTTCTAGGGGCTGTCATTACCAAGTACTGCAAACTGGCCAGCTTGAAACAACAGCCGGACCAGAGGCTGGGAGTCTGAAATCAAGGTGTCAGCAGAATCTTTCTCTTTCTGAGGGCTCCAAGGGAGGATACTTCCTTGCCTCGGCCCAGTTTCTTGTGGTTGCAGACAATTCCTGGTGCTGCTGGCTCATTTCTGCATAGCTCCAATCTCTGCCCTCATTCCACATGGCCATCTTCTCCCCGTGTGGCTCTGTATCTCCTCCTCTAAGGACACCCACCATATTAGATCAAGTGCCCACCCCACCCCAATATGACCTCATCCTAACTCATTACATCTACAAGGACCCTTTCCCCAAATAAGGGCCTATTCAAAGCTCCTGGGAAGAACATGAATTTGGGAGGATTCCTCGACCCAGTACACACACTTGATTCTCATGGGAGCACTGTGGTAGAGAGGGGAGTGACCCTGGAGGAGCTCAGGGATCGAGGGGGGAGGTCCCCTTGTCTGGGAGGATGGTTCTGCTGACCAAGTGTCTCTGAGGTTGGACCTAGCACATTCTGAGCCGCAGGTTTGTCAAACCCCAGCCATCTCTAGAAGGACCCCGAAGAACCTTTCTGGAGATGAGTTCTCCAAGACCGAGCTGCAGAGGCACCTCTGCCCTGATCCCCAGAGGAGTGACTGAAGTCCTCGGGTCCTCTTGCCCCTCCCCTCCTTCTCCAGTGCTTCGCTATCCACAGAGGTGGGAATGCAGGAGGGAGCTTTGCTGCAGAATGCTGGGGTCGGGAACTCGGGGAAGGAATGTCAAATATGAGAGGGTTCTGCTGACATGATTTAAGGTTCGGGTGGCTGGAAGCTGCAGGGGATTTTAGATTAAAAGAGTTTCTGAAGACATTTCTTCGAGGTCAATGACAGGAGGGTCCAGGCACATCTCCTGCCTCCTGCTAAGAAAGCCCAGAGGCCAGGACTCTCTTCTGGGAGCTGAGGTTAGAGAGTTTCCCATGGAGCCCCCTGGTGGGAAAATTCCATTTTTACCCATATTTTCATATTTTCCTCCTGCTGAGGGATACTGCAGCTTGAGGTGGGAGAAAACAGACAGGACAGACAATGGACAGACCCAGGTTTGAATTCCCGCTCCCTCCTTATAAGTTGTATGATCTTGGCCAGGCGACAACTTCTCTGAGCCTGTTTCTTCACCGATAAAAGCAGATGTGGAGATAAATTGAGGCACCGTGTGCAGTGTGTGGCATGTATGGCAGATACTCACCATCACTTTCCCCATGGTCTTGGCTGGCAGGATACTAGCAAAGCCTCCATGGGGTTGTGCCTCACTGACTACTTGTTGATGAGACAGGATAGTAGACATAGACCGCATTACCAACAGGACAGACCAGTCAGCTTTCATTCATTCATTCATTCATTCATGTAACATATAGTTATTGAAAGGTACTGTCTGCCAGGCATGAGGGATTTAGCAGTGATCTAAAGAGAGTGCCACAGAGATGGACCCTGGTGGAAATATATATCTATATATACATATATATGTATATATAGCTATAGATGTGTGTGTGTGTATGTGTGTGTGTGTATATATATATATATATAT
>NW_004624870.1:3087556-3346876 GCF_000247695.1 Heterocephalus glaber
TGTCTATAGATGTGTGTGTGTGTGTGTGTGTGTGTGTATATATATATATATATATATTTATATTTATTTAAATAATGATAAGTGCTAAGAAAAGTAAAGCAATGGGGCCAGAAGGGACAGATGGAAGGACAGGGGTGCCATTTAAAATAGGGACATTGGGGAAGATCTCACATCAGATGACTTTTAAAGAGAGGAGAGAAGAAAATGAGTAGCAAGGAGGCAGAAAAGCAGAGGAGAGCAGGCCAAGCAGAGCAGACTTCAAATACAAAGCCCTTGCACAAGAGCAGGGATGGCTGTGAGGCCAGGGCAAGTGAAAGGCAGAGAACAGATAGGCCAGGCAGGGGTGAGATCAGAAAGACATGGGCCATAAGTAGAAGGTGGGTTGACCACAGCAAGAACTTTGGATTTCATTCCCATTGAGATAGGAGCCATATTATTAATAACATTTTCATGGCTAATATTAATTGGACTCTTGACAGGCATAAGACTAAGCACTCTACATATATTTAACTCTTGTAAGAACCCAATACATTGCAGAGGAGGAAGCTGAATTGTATAAACCACTGTTGACTGATCAGGACTCCACCCAGAAGCCCTGGACTCTAGATCCTCCTTCTGCCCTAGCTTGCTTTCCTAGAATGCCTCCACCTGGCCAGCATACTTTGTTGTTATCAAAAGAAGAAGACAGCGTTAAGACTCTTGAAAAGACAGACAGAGTCTACATAGATACACCTACAAGCCAATGAGCAAGGATTGCCTGGTGGCAGCCACCAACAGCTCGGAGAAAGGCATGGAACAGATTCTCCCTCACAGCCTCCAGAAGGAACCTACCCTGCCAAGGCTTTGATGTTGGACGTCTGGCCTCCAGAACTTAGAGAATAAATCCCTGTTGTTTTAAGGCACCAACTTTCTGGTAATTTGTTATGGCGGCCCTAGGAAACAAATGCAGACTTGTGTCGAGTTCTGGAACCAGTGCTGTACTTAGATGACTCAGATTGAGCCCTGGCTCCGCGCCCCCTGGCTGTGGACCCATGCACAACTCCTTTCCCTGCACCCCACTCCTCAGTGGCTTCCTCTGGAGAATGGGTACACTGCTGCCTGGCCCTTGAGGCTGAGATGAGGATGAAATAAAGTCTGAAGTCTGGACTGCACAGGTCGGTGTCTGGAGCAGTCTGCAGTGCTCCTACTACAGAGGGCTGGGTCTGAGGGACAAGGTAATGAGTTGGAATTCATGGTGTGTGGGACAGCACTTGGGACAGGGTTGGAAGTAGCACTTCCTGAGCCTGGACTGCCAGGGGTCCAGTGTGTTGCTGGCAGAGTGGCTCCTCCCTGAAATCACCTCCTGAAGAGGGAGAGTCTGGCTTCGAGGCCAGTAGGAGGAACCATTTGGATAATGAGTCAAGGAGCCCTGGCACTGGGATATTGAGTCATTGCTTCCTGCCAGGAGTCTGGGTGTGTCTGTGGGAGGGAGTCTTGTGCCAAAGGAGACTTTGGGCTTCAAAGCCAAAGAAAAGGCAATTAAGTTTATGGTGGAATTAGTCAGGAAACTGTAAAGCAAGGCCTTTGCCCTTGTACAGTAGATTCTTTTAGCACCATCTCAGAACACACTAAACAGTCTGGGCTCTGGTTCCAAGGTGATCTTTTAAAAATAAATTCAGAGTCTAGACAAGGTCACAGTCACCTCTTTGCCACCCCTGACTCTTGACCAGGTTGGAGTATGTGCCCAGTGATAAAGTGAGATATTCCAGGTCCTGGATCCCTAGCCCCATCCCTAGCTTCCATTCATTTAGCCTCCACTGAGTCTCTGCTGGGGGTGAGGATGGGGAAAAAGGGAAATGGAAATTGTGTGTAGAACAGGCCACCAGTGGGGCCAGGCCTGACTGTGACTTGGCTGCTCACAGTAGATTGATTCATCTGGGTCCCCAAAGTATCAACTGCTATGTTATGGTTACACAGCTCAGTTTCATACTGGAGACTGTACACAGTATGTGATCCCCAAAGTATCAACTGCTGAAACTAAGCTTAAGCAACCATAATGTTGCCTAGTGGGCCATGCACCAGGGATTAAAAAAAAAAGATCATTTTGTGGTGATAGAAGGATCAACTAATCAAGAGAACACAACAATCCTGAACATTTATGGTTCTAATAACAAAGCTTCAAAATACATGAAGCATCATCTGACAGATCTGCAAGGAGAAATAAACAAGAAACTATCATGGTAGTCAGAGATTCCAATATTCCTCTCCCAGTCACTGATCAATCATATAGACAGAGGGGCCGGGGATTTAGCTCAGTGGTTTCACCACCTGCTGCACAAGCACAAGGACCCAAGTTCGATCCCTGGTACCAAAAAAAAAAAAAAAGCTTGAATCATATAGACAGAAAATCAGCAAAGACATAGTAGACTTGAAGAGCATTATTAACCAACCTGAACTAATTAACTGGAATAACCAAAATGTCCAGGAGCAGAATGAAGAAACAAATTGTAGTCTATACACACAGCAGAATACTATTCAGCCATAAAAAGGAATGAACGATTGACCTTAAAATGACACGAATTTAAATGCTTAGTGAAAAAAGTGAATCAAAAAGAGTTCACACTATATAAATTTATTTATATAAAATTCTAGATAATGCAAACTGAAGTACAATGATGAAAGGCAGAAAAGTGGTTACCTGAGAAGAGTGTGGGGAGAAGGCATAGAGAGGGATCACCAGGGGGCATGAGGAAACATGAGGGGAGATGAAGATGTTCGTCATCTTGGTTGTGGAGATGTTTTTGTGGAGATAGATCTATCAACTGATCAGTAGAATGACAGATATATAAATATGTCAAAATTTGACAAATTATAGACTTGATGTGAAGCTTATTGTTTGTTCAGGATACCTTAATAAAGCTGTTTTTAAAAATGTCTTAAGGTTCTCCAGAAGAAGAAAAAGTGTCCATCTGGAAACTTTGTTTTGGAGGTTGTGTAATTTCCTGGAGCCCAAGCTTGTGTATTCTGCTCCTGAGATATTGGTAGAAGGCACCAGACACACACAACTCCACATTCTTGGTTTGGAGTCAGCATCACTGGGAACCCAAGGCTAATAATGTCAAATGTCCAGTGTAAAAATGTCTTCCAAGAAGAGCATATGAAAATGGATACTTTACAAGCAACTACAAACATTTTACTAGGACAGAGTGACAAAGTTCTTGTTTGGGCCAGGACTGGGCATCAAGTTCTCTTGGCATCTGGTGGTACAACATCCCATTCCCCCAAGTGCCTGTGCCCATCCGGGACTATGTAGGGACCGAGACTCCCTGGGGAAAGCTTCTTGCAAATAGTCATCTCTTGGTCATTTTGGTCATTCTCAGGCATATACAGCAAACTCTGGATTGTGGAGCTGGGAAGGACCCATGTTCATCCCATGGATCATTCAGGAGAGTCAGGCTTATTGAGAAGAGTTTGTTCAGAGAGTGCCAGATTTAGCCAAGTGACCTGAACAGAGGCGGAAGGTAGTTCTAAGCAAAACATGCCACTCACAATGGTATGTGTGAACCTCAAGGAAGAGCAATGTTTTTGAGTGAACTAAAAAAAAAAAATCATTCCACTGACACTACAGCTCATGTTCTTAATGATATACTGTCGGGAGCAATGCTACATAATTTTAGGGAAAAAATCATTTTATTAGTCCTACTTCTCCTGCCTATAGGCCAGCTATGTCATTTTGAGACATAATTCTATTTTGGCCTCAGGTCACACGATCTGGTGATGCCGTGATGCTCCAGGACAAGATTACACCAGCTGCAGACATCCTGGAAGGAACAAAGTCTTCATCTACTCAGTTCCTCATTGTTCTTGGATTGTTACACTTTGTTTATTCTGATGTACTGAACTCTGCAAGTCATTTGTTACATCTGTTTCTCCCGATGTACTGAATAAAAGGTGCGCTAAGCGGGGGCTTTCGTCTTTGCCTCCCAGAGCAGCACTGATCTGACCCAAAGCTCAGCTTCCTCTCAAAAGTCTCATTTTTCTACCTTTCCTGTATAATAAGTTAATTCGCCTTGTGCTGCCATGGCTCGCAGGAGACTAGGACTCACTGCAGAGGTTCTAGTAATGTCCTCTTTCCCTCTTCCCTACAATATACCATATTGATCTATGGTAGACCAGAAGTCTACAAACCCCTGACCACAGGTCAAATCTGGCTCACTGATTGTTTTTGTAAGTAACATTTTGTTGGCACATAGCTCCATCCATTCATTTTCATGCGGTCAATGGCAGCTGTAGTACTACAATAGCAGAGTTTCCCAGTTGTGTGATTGCCAGAGTCTATATGGTTCATAAACCTTTAAGTATTTATCACTTGACCCTTCAAGGAAAAGTTGGCCCCACATTATGGTGTGAACAATTTATTTATAGCTAGTGAGTAATAATACATTTTATTTAAAAGAAACAGATAAAGATGAATGGGTAAATCAAACGTGGTATAGACATACAAAGGGGTATTTTTCCACTTTAGAAAGAAAGGAAATTCTGACACAAGCTGCAACACAGATAAATCTTGAAGAAATTATGCTGAATAAAAAAGCCAGTCACAACAGGAAAGTATCCATATGTTCCACTCATATGAGGCAAATGTAATCAAATTCATAGAGGCAGTAGTATGGTGTTTTCCAGGAGCTAGGGAGAGGAAGATGAGGATGAGGGGTAGTGTTTAATAGGTACAGAGCTTCTGCTTTGCAGGATGCAAAGAGTTCAGCGGATGGATGATGGTGATAGTTGTGTAATAACATGAATAAAATACTCAAGGCTACTAAATTGTACATTTTAAATGGTTACCATGGTACATTTTATGACATGCATATTTTACTACAATATTTTTAAAAGAAAAAAGAAACATGTGATGAGGTAGAATTTCCTATGAATATTTTCAAAAATAAAATACCAAGTGTCAAAGAATTTTCAGGCTCCTCCCCTCCCCCTTGCTGAGAAGGAAACACAGGTGGAAACTGTATACCAGCACCGGACACCTGTGTTCAGAGGACTGCATGCAGTCACACTTGTCTTTGGTAAGGGTGAGTCCCATCCACTCTAATGCAAGTGAAGACAGGCCCAGGTGGGTCCTGCAGAGGGAGACTGACCACCTATACACTCTGGGAATGGGTTGCCCCACATGGCTTGCGGGAGACTCCAGACCTGGCACTGTCCTGATCCCTACCACTAGGGCTCTGTCGGGACAAACAAAAAGACAATGGAAGTAGATGTGAAAAGGTTTTTAAAAAGTCAAAAGCACCTGAAGGTGGCTGGGTATGTGTTCAGTCCCTAAGAGGTCCACCTGGTTGGGCAGGCGGGGCATTGCTATCAGCCTGGGACAGAGCTGGAAGGGCCCCTGCTTAAGCTGACCACTGCCACCTGCTGGTTTTGTGACCTTTGGCAAAGCTTGTCATTACTTCATCATGTGTAAATGAGAGAACTGGTGCTTCTGAGGTGGTCATGATGTATCAGTGTGGCGTCACGCAAAGCACTCATGTGTCACACCAAAGCTGGACCCTCAGCCAAGGTCTCCCTGTGTCTTCTCAAGCCTCATACACCAGCCAGCTGATGCACAGTAGGTTTATAGCAGATGTCTCTGAAGGCTGCTCCAAAGTCTGGCCTCTCATACCTGAAGCCCGAGGGGGCTTTTTTACGGGGAGGGTGGTCTGAGTAAGGTTAGTGGACACCTGCTCGGGGTGCCTGAGTCGCCCACATCTGTGTAAACCTGCTCCTATCCTGCACCCACAGGCTCACCAGAGTGTTGAGTGAAGCTGTCGTAAGAAATCCCACTCTCAGCCGACTTCTAAGTAAAACAGAGCTAAGTGGTGCGGCCCAGGGCAGCGTTTCTTATTGTGACAAGCTGATCTGCAGGCTGAGTCATGGTGCGAATGCCAGGCATTTGTCAGGATGGAGCCTTCCCAGCACTCCCTGTTATTTGGAAAAGAGATAACAGGGCTAGAGAAGGGAAAGCAGCATATCAGCGGGACTTCCAAAGCACAAGACACCCCCCTCCTGGCCTCTTGAGGCACTTCACCCCGCGCAGCAGCCTCAGGGCTCCTCTTGTGAGTGGCTGGAGCCCAGGACTAAGGGTGCATTTGGATCCTGTCTGTTCCCCTTGCTTGGGGCCAAAAGCAGAGTCATCTGCATTCTTATAGGGCTGATGAGACAAAGCCCTAAGACAAAAATATAGACCTGGGGAATCTGGTTGTGACCAGATCCCCTTCCTGTCAGAGCCTGGGTAAGGAGCGCAGGGTGCTAGAGTGGATGTGAGAGATGGAGAGAGAGAGGAGACACGTCTAGGTTGGATGCTTCTGTGTTGGGAAATACAGGCACCTTGGGCTTCATTCTTAAGAACCGTTGTGTTGACCCCCCTTAACCAGAGCAGAAGAAGCTAAAATCTAGAAATGGAAACAATGGTGTTTCAATGGAGATGTTTTAAAAATTAAAGAAAGAGCAAGAGCAAAAGATAAAGTAGTTGGCCCTGAGCTACATCTTCTCATCCATCACTGAATTTAGTCTGTGTGCTCATGAGCAGACACACACTCTGCTCCTCTTTCTCAGTGTGGTTGAATTGTCAAATGACACTTTGTTGAAAATGTTGAAACCTAGAGGTCACACTGAACCGGCTTGAAAGAGGGAAGACATTCTTTCCTCTTAGCACAAGTGCATATTTGGAATGTAAATGCAAATTCTTTGGAGACAGGCTTGCCTTCCTGGCCAGAGAGTGCAGACAGAACATTTGAAAAGAGTTCTCGCTTTAATTTTTGACAAGTGTTAGGGAGAGCTACCCTTCGCAGCTTGACAGAAAGAAGGAATGAAAGCCAACTCCCAACTCGCAGGTCAGATCATGGAAGGCGGGTGAAGAGTCCGGGAGTACCTTTTGGAAGGAAGCCTGAGGCTCAATTTCTGCCTCTGCTGAGGGCTCCCTCCTTGGATAAGGACGAGTGGTGGGGAGGTCCCTAGGGTGGTCAGGTGACACCGCCCTGTAGCACAGGTATCTCAGAGTCTAGCAAGCAGCCCAAGTTTTTCTAGGGGAGAGAAGGAGGCAGCAGGGGTACCTGGTGTGAGAAATGTATCCACTTTGTGTCTTATGGTTCAGCTCCATTTTTGGAGGGCTCTTGGGAAGTGGCCCTTGGACGTATCTAGACAGGAGGGATCTGACTGGGATGAGATTCCCTTTCTCTTCCACAACTTGAGCATGAGAAAGGAGGAGATGGTCCTCCCCAATAACTTATGTCACATCGTGGAAAAACAGGTCTCACTGCCCTGGGAAGACAAGAAGGGAAAGCAAGACACCAAGAGTGGACACCTAGACACCATGTTCCTGGAAGCTGACATTCACTCTTCCCACTAGCCCTTGCTACAGATGAAGAAATTGAGGTTCAGGAGCTCCTAGGTTCCCCCAATAAGCAAAGAGCAGAACCAAGATTCAATACAACGTCGTCTGCTTCTGGTGCTCATGTTGTTTCTTCCACACAGAACCACCCACATATATAAGGGACTATAAAAAAAACTGCCCGTTGGCCAGATTAAAGTCATCCACAAGAAAAAGAAATGAGACCAAAACAACAGTGCCGTCCAGAATACTATGGCCAAATGACCTCCTGCATTTGATAATTAAGGAAAATCCTAAGTGACCAAGCGTCTGGATGGCTTCTAAACCCTCATTAGCCCTTCTTTGTGCACTAAATCTGTTTCCCAAATTCATCTCTGTGGCTTTTTCTTAAAATTGAGATGTAACTCATATACCATCAAATTCACTCATATGTGGTGGTACAATTCATTGTTTAGTGTATTCACAAAACTGCACAAATATCACCACCATAAAATTCCAGAATCTTTTTCATTACTCCTAAGAAATCCCATACCCACTGGTAGTCACTCCATACTTCATTTCCAGTCCCCAGCTATTGGAAACCACTAATCTACTTGAAGTCTCTATGGAGTTGCAGATTCTGGACATTTCCTATAAATGGAATCATATAATATGTAGTCTGTTGTGTCTGGCTTCTTTAACTCAGCATAGTGTTTTCAAGGATCATCCAAGTTCTAGCCTGTACCAGTACTTCATTCCTCTTTCATGGCTTAAAATATTTTATTTGAGGTTACACTACATTTTGTGCATTCTGCAGAACGAGTTACTTTATGTCGCATGCTGTGAGCGACTTGGCTTTTCACACAGCCAGGTAAGCCTATCTAACCTGTCTTGGGAGGAAAGCTCTAATGCAGGGAATTAACTCTTTCTCATGCTAATGGGTCCCCATAGAGGAAGAAACAACTCCCACTCCAATTGCTTCCCAACTCTGATCTCCTCTCTGGAATGTCAGATCCAGGAAGCCTTTGAAACATCTACTTCAGTGATTCTCAAACAGTGCTATTAGTAGCAGATTTCTTTTTGCCACAAAACTTTACCCAGAACTACAAAGCACAAAACAGATAAAAGCGTAGTCATTACAGCTAAGTGGAAGATGAGTCACCGGACTCCTCCCTGTTGGGCGTCTCTGGGGTACACTCTGGCAGCACTGGCGGATCCTCAGGACTGGGTACAACAGCATCTCAAACCCCTGGCCCTGAGGCCATGTACATCTAGTGGAGTAAGGAAACCCACACCCTCAGCCCTGAACCCCAAACCAAATCCTATCCAACTGCCCTGGTGAAGCCCAGGTGAACCAGCAGCGAAAGCTCAAAACGGCTGAACAGGTGTTCACTTTGGGGTTGTCATGACAACAAAGAGGGTGACAAGCAACACCTGGAAGCCTCACTGTGACCCTGACCACAAATCTGGCTAGGCTTTGAAACTGTCTCACTTTAAAGAAACAGAAAAGGAAAGAAAGGAAAGGGAAAGGGAAAAAATGAATGCCAGCAGACAAGCATCTCAAGTCTCTTTTACATCTGGTATCTTTAGTGTTAAAACCGCCCACAGAGTTCTCCTCTGCCCCTTCCTTCCTCCCTCTTCTTCCTCTCTTCTCTTTTCCCACCACTGTTTTTCTTGTGCACCGGTGAAGGCAGCCTGGCCTGGGTCCCGCCCCTGTGGTCTGGGCTCTAGGCAGCCCGCAGAGCAGAGAGGGCCTGGCTCCGTACCATGCCACCCCCTGGGCAGTTCCTTGGCAGAGATTTGAAACATTTCTATTTAAATGACATTTGAACAAACGCGGAGGGGTTCGGTTGCACTTCAATCAAATTCCATGGGATCCAGTTGGGAGCCGGGTCCCTGTGGACAGTACGCATGGAGTTCCCTCTGCTTTCTGATTTGAATTGCTTTGTTCTCTGTCCAGGAAGGGGGAAGAGGGGGTATGCATTTGGCCGAAAATGAAACATTTCCCTTTTAAGTCAAAAACTTGAACATGGCTTGGAGGAGAGAGTTTAAACTCCGTAATCCCTGTTCCTGAGCAAAGCGGGAACATGCCTGCAATTTCCTTTCTGGAAGGGAGAAGTCAGGGAGACAGCCATTAGGCAGAGCAGCCTGGAGCCCTCCGTGGGGCCTCTCCAGGCAGGCATTTCACATGGTCTCGGGGCCTCGGCTCAAAACCGTGTCTTGTGAGGCAGCTGGCCTGTTTTCTTTTGAAGTCCACACAGAAGGAAGGAAGGAAGGAAGGAAGGAAGGAAGGAAGGAAGGAAGGAAGGAAGGAGAGAGAGAGAGACCATGAGGTGGCTTTTCTATGTCCCCTGCCATTGTCACTTTTCTTCCACCTTCCATGCCTCGGTGGGTGCCCACAGCACTCGTTACCACACTAGCTACTTCTGGTACTTCTGGTCTTCAGACCAGCCGCCCATAGGCTGGGCATCCTGTTTGCCATTTCTGTCCTCATCCCCCAGTATCATGGCATCAAGGGACGGAGTTACATAGGAAGTGAAAGTCTGAGCAAATCCTTCAAGCTCCTCAGGTCTGAATTTTCACATCTCAGACATGAGAAAATTGAACCAGACAATGATCTGAGGTATTATCCAGTCTGAGAATTGTTTGAATTATTAAGTAACAGTGCTGGAAGGAATGTAAGTAACTAAATTAGATTTTCCCATTTTGCAAATAAAAAAGAAGGCATCTGGCCCCAAAGCAGGGAAGTGCCTCACTAGTTTTCCATTGCTTCAAAACCCCTCTTTCAGGAGGTCCTGTATCTAACATTTAATTAAACTCAATAGATATTTGTTTAATTAATAGGCAAATGTAGGGGATGGATGGATAGATGGGCGGATGGATGGATGGATGGATGGATGGATGGATGGATGGATGGAAACAATCCGACTAACAAATGTGTTTTTTATTTTCCTGCCTAGGGTTTCATATCTGCTATGTTCTCTCCCTTCGTGTGCCCCTTGCCAAAACTCACATGCTGAGATCTAATCACCACTGTGTGTTGTTAGGTGGAGCCTTTGGGAGATGATTAGATGGTGAAGGCAGAATTAGTTACCTTATGAAAGAGGCCTGGACAATCGCATCCCCTTTCCACCAAGTGAGGACACAGCTAGAAAGCATCATTTATGAAAGCGAAAGCAGGCCCTTACCAGACATTAAGCCTGCAGGTGTCATGATCTTGCATTTCCTACCTTCTAGAACTGTGAGAAATATTGTTGTTTATAAATCACTCAGTTCATAGTATTTTGTTATAGCAGTCTGAATAGACTAAGAAGCTATCATACTAAAAATGACCAGAAACATAGTGGAACGAGCCCAGCATGTTCCACAATTTCTTAGCCACACAAGTCTCACATAGGATTGTTTCTTTCTGGCCCAGCCTGGCTGCTACTTTGCCCATTCTGGAGGAGGAGGTACCTTACATGATGATTTCATGTCTTTGGAACCTTGAAATTTCTTTTCAAGGAGAATATTGCAAACTTCTAATTCAATTTCTCCATGTTAGTATTAATGTAGGAAGCTCATTATGTTAATCAGAACTCTTGCGATTACAAGTGAAAGAACTAAACCTGGCTTAAGCCTCAAAAGGAATTTATTGTTACATTTAACTCAAAAACTCCAGAGGTAAATTTGCCTCCGTGTATAGCTGAGATCAGATCCACAGACAATGTGGTCAGAAAGGCTCTGTCTTCATCTTTCAGCTTTGCTTTCTTCAGGTTTGGCTTCATTCTCAGGCGGGTTTTAACACATGGAGCCTTAGAAAGATGCTGCACACCAAGAATCTCCAAGCTTATTTGGAGCTTTTGACCAATCACTGTAGTGAGAAGACTATGCGTGTCTTTCCCAACTGACCCAGGGTTAAATTTTATAGGTCTGGTTTGGGTCCTGAACCAATCACTGGGATCAGAAAATTGTACTGAGTCTTCTGACTGATCAGACCACACTGCTGGTGATGACTGACCAAGAATAAACAAGGAATATTTCCAAAAACAGAAAGGAAAGTTCTAAGGAGGACATAGGAATACTGCCTACCTACCCTGACTTACCTATTCTGTCACAAGCTACAGCTGTGTTTGTGTAACTTTATTTTCATAAAAATTAAAAGTACTTAGGAATAAATTCAAACAAGAAGGGCAAGCAATGTAGCTCAGTGCTAGAGCATTTGCCTAGTGTGTGTAAAGCCTTGGATTTAATTCCTATGCTGAAAAAAATTTAGGTGATCTAATTTTTCAAAACTGTTTATATATTCTAGATATTAGTCATCTGTCTGAGGAGTAGCTGGCAAAATTTTTTTCCTATTCTGTAGGTTTTCTCTTCACTCTGCTAATTGATCCTTCTGCTGTACAGAGACTCTTTAATTTGTTGTAATCTCATTTGTTAGCTCTTGCTGTTATTTTTTGTACAATTGTGGTTCTGTTTGGAAAATGCTTTCCTACACCTATGCCTAAGAAAGGATTCAAGGGGTCCAAGAAATGTGAATGGTTCTGAGAGACTAAGGGCAAGGGGTGAGGTGGGGGGAAGGGGAAATAAGTAGAATAAGGATATGCCACATACAAGAACCTAATACTCTCAATGAATGTAAATATTATAGGGCCGGGGATTTAATTCAGTGGCACCTTGCCTGCTTCTCAAGCACAACATCCTGAGTTCGATCTCCAGTACTGCCAAAAAAATTATATGTTATAAAAATGAACCAAGAATAATATTAATAAGAATGAAAAAGGGGAAAGGGGAATTAAAGGAATAGGGAGGGAAGAAGAAAGGGAGGAGGAAAGAGAAAGGGATTTTTAAAAGAAACAAATGTATTATGGACATGTACCCACTTCCCAAAATGATTGTAAATTGCATGTACTGCAAACATGTACCAATAAAAACTTTTAAATTAATTACAACATTTTTAACCAAGGAGATAAGCGATCTTCACACTGAAAACTGATGAAAGAAATTAAAGATTAGACAAATAAATGGAAAAATACTCCCTATTAAAGATTGGAAGATTTAACCTTGTTGAAATGTCCCCCCTAACCAAAGCTATGTACAGATTTAATGTAATTCCTACCAAAAATTCCATTAACGTTCTTCACAGGAATAGAAAAAAGTGCTAAAAGTTGGTAGAACTCATGAAAGACCTTGAATAGCCAAAACAAATGGGATCGATAAAATCAAAGCTGGAGGCATTACACTACCCGATTTAAAAATCTATTACAAAGCTCTAGAAACCAAAACAGCATGAAAAACAGACATAAAGGCCAGTGGATCAGAATAGAGGCCCCAAAATAAATCCACAAATACACGATCAATTGATGTTTTTGACAAAGAATTTTAGCCCTCAGACTAGCTTGGTACAAGACTGCTCACTAGAGTGTCATGCAATGGCTGTCCAATCAGGTTCTCTCACTGAAAAGTGAGTCTTGCAGAGAAAGAAGAGCAGTTAGTGGGGTGGAGAAAGTGTGGAAAGAAGACATTTTGCAGAAGCCAAACAAGCTCTGAGACAGTAGGAGCCTTGTTATGGCAGAATCTGGGAAGGAGGGATAAAAGAGTCTAGCAGCACTTTGTCAGGAGCAGCGGAGTCCACTGGCCAAACTCAGATCGATTAATTCATTCTGTGGGCTGAGCTGAGCCACTGTTGAGATGCTCTTGTAAAGGTGTGAGATGTTCTAGTTCTTTGGGAGGTCTGGTGGGGGCTGCTGAGACCATTCCTGTCTTTCTCAATTCCCTGTGTACCCATATCACAAACCCTATTAACTGTGGGAACCAGAACATGCCCCTATCTAGAACATTTAAATGAACATATCATCCACTACACCCTGCTCTTCCTCTAACATGTGCATGTTTAGGGCAGGTAGCTGATTTCTTAACTCAAGAGAACTATAATGGAGACATGTTACACATCAGTGAAAAATCTAGCATGGTACATGCACTTTTGTGCAAGGAAACATAAAAATAATACCATACAGACCACAGAGTCCAACTAATTCATGAATGGGAACCAGAATTCTTCCATCTACAGCTGTGGTGTGATTAAAACATAGTTAATGTTTACATTAAAAAATTATTACAGTAAAAGACACATTGCTATTCATCTCTTCAAAATTCTTCCCCTTTCTCCAAGCACACTCCATTGTCACTTCTTTTGTGAATGAATGTCTTTGTGCTGTCTGGACTGCTCAATGTACTGAATCCATTAAAAATATTTACCTTTCATGGTCATTTTGACTTTGGAGAAGAATCAGAAGTTGCATGGTGCCAGATCCTGTGAATAAGGTGGATGAGGACACACTGTCATGTTTCTATGAGTCTGACTTTCTGTTGGATGGTGGTCCATTGATCACACCTTGTAAAGACATTCATGAAAGAGGAGATACAGAACTGCTTCAGAAAGTGGCAAGAATGATGGGATAAGTATGTTTGAAATGAGGGAGAGTTTTTTTTGAGGGGGATTAATAATATTGTCTTGCATGATAGTAAATTTTTATTTAAATATACACTATGTATTCAGTTCACAACTCATAGAAACAATTCTTTAAAATTGTACGCTACAAAAGACTTTAACAGGACTTCACAAAAAAGAATATCCAAATAACCTTTAACACATGAAAGGTATTTAAGTACTTAACTTCATTAAAACAATGACATACTGCCACTACATACCCATCAAAATAGAAAATACCAAGCACTGGTGAAGAAGAAAAGCAACTGGAAACTCTTACGTGCTTTGGACAACTTTTTTTATGGTATCTACCAATGTAGAATATATATATATATATTCTGAGCAATTGCTCTCCTAGGTATGTGCCCAGAAGAAATATATATCTCTGTTTATTAATTAACATGAAGGAAGAAAAGGAAAGGAAAGAAGAGGAGAGGAGAAGAGAGGAGAGAAAAGGATAGAAAAGATCAAGTGCTTCTTAGCAGAATGGGTAAATTCTATTCTATAAACTCAAATATGAAAACTATATCCACTCAATGAGACACTAAATCCCCTCTATATACTCTCATGTGAGAAATATATCCACTCAATGAGCAAGAACAACCCTTACATAGATATAATGAATAAAGCTCATAAACATACCATAAAATTCGCTAATATAATGTTAAAAAAATTTAGGGCCGGGGATTTAGCTCAGTGGTTCCACCGCCTGCCTTGTAAGTGCAAGGTCCCAAGTCTGATCCCTGGTAACCACCCCCCCCAAAAAAAAGATCATACAAAAAATTTCATCTACATAAAGTTCAAAAACAAGTCAAACTAACCTGAAGTGTTAGAAGTTGGGGCATTGTTACCTTTATTAAGGGGGAAATAACAGTGTGGGCATAAGGGGAAAATAACAGTGTGGGCATAAGGGGAAGTCTGGATTTCTTGGAATATCTGTTTCTTGACCCGGGAGCCTACAGTTGCTATATTTTTTTCACATATCAAACTTCAATGAAAACATACCTTTAAAAATACTGCCTACTTTAGAAACTACAATGAGTAGATCAATGTTGGCACGACTCATGTGCCTTTGTCTGGTAATAACAGTTCGCTTCAGTTCTTTCGAAACACAATCCTTTCATTGTCGCATCAATATAATCCATCAAGCCACACTATACAGGCAGCTGTGACTTCAGGCCGCACACTGGCCAGCCCTTCATAGGGACTCTTGCAGTTTTGGCAAGGCCAGCTTTGCTCTGCACCTGTGCTTTGTACTTTCTAACTGGATCCCCAGTGCTTTGGCTAATTTTGTGTTTAGCAGAAAAAGTTCCCCTGATAGACAATGGGGTGAATGAAAAAAGGCATAGGATCTGCACTCAGATACATCTGGAGTTTTACCACTTTTCTGCCACTTGGGGAAAGTTGCTTGCTTCTTTGAGCTTCAAAGTCCTCATCTGTAAAATGCAGTAATGATAGTACCTACCCCACAGGTAATGGTGAAGAATGATTGAAATCATATAAAGTGGTAGCAACCCAATGTCCACCATATTAAGCTTCCTTAATAAATGTAAGCCAGTGTGATGGTTTCGTCAACTGATTGTGTCAACTTGAATAAAAGAAGCTCAGCTAAATTGGCTTGGCAATTCCATACCCTTGGGTAGAAGACCCACCATCGGGCAGCTCGTCACCTGGATGGTATAAAGGGGAAATGAAGAAGGATAGATCTGCTTCTGTTTCTTCAGAGGAGCTCCAGTCTTTGCCTTCACCTTGGACATCAACTCCTGGCTTCCAGCCCAGACTCTTTACCCTTCCACTACAGACCCGTTGGCCTCCCGATACAGACTCACACGGGACACTGCAGTGAGTCCCAGAACTTTGAATGAATCCTTCAGTCTCCAGTGTCAGACAGACCCTCTGCACTCTTCCACATCTGATTCTGTGGGTGGCATTGTAAGCCAATCTTGTGAATCCTTATATATTTGTATATCTTGTGTTATATCTGTTTCTCTAGTAAACACTGACTGATACAGCCAGCAGTCATTGTTGGTGAAGGAGTAGGAGAAAAGTTTAAATTAATTTTCTTTTCAGATTGTGAAATTAGGGCTGGAGGTATAGCTCTGGTATAGACTGCTTCTGTATAGACTGGAGGTATAGACTGCTTCTCTAGCATGTTCAAGGCCCTGGATTCAATCCTTACCACCACACACACACACACACACACACACACACACACACCTTCAAAATTAATGTTTTATTGTAAAAGAATATGAAATACAAAAGAGAGCACCAAGAAGGAAATAAAAATCACTCAGTGATAAACACTAAACCACAATTTTGTGCTATAGCCTTTTACTCCTTTGCTGGGCAGAAGTAATGGCTATAAATCCCAGTCTGCAGCATCATTTGGCCAACAGGGAGATCTTTATTTTCTCTAACTCGGCTTGATTTCTGTTTCCACTCCAGTTCAGTCCCTTCCTGGAAGAGAAGGGTGAGGGGTTGGAGGACAGGGGACGTGGTCTGGGGGTGGGTGCCTGATCCATGGGCCACTCCATGGCCCCAGATCCCCAGCCTCCCTCCCCCGGTTCCTTCTTCCCTAGTGGTTTTCTACACTGCTTTCTACTGCACTTCCCTTCCTCGAGGCAAAAAGCACCAAAGCACTGGACTTTAATTCAGAGGATAAGAGGGCTAGGAGGAGGCTTATCAAAGGGTAAAAGGAAATACAGATGCAAAAATATCCCTTAATCTTTTTAAAATGTTGTACACACACACACACACACACACACACACACGTATAATGCAACCTTGTGGCCTAACTTTTCCACTTAGCAATGCATTAAGAACCCATCCACGTCATTACAGCATTTTTATTAACTACATACTGCGCCATTCTATAGAGGCAATAATTTACTATGCCCAGTGTTGGAGAAGATCATTTCTAAGACTACTATAAATGACATTTCAGTGAACATCCACTAAACATGACTCTCCAATTGTGGGTCCTAAGGTCATGGTAAGAACCTCACTAAGCCTCAGTTTTTTGATTTATTGAACATATGCAATCCTTCACAGGATTGTTGGAAGAAATAAATGAGATAATACATGTAATATGCTCAGCAAATATATGTTCAACAAAGAATGATGAAGATGATTATAATACTGATGATGGCAATAGAGTTTCTTAAATCTCAATGATATTTTCCTCAGGCTATGAGTCTTAAAACTTCTGGGTTAAGTCACTGACAAATTTTCTGAAGTCTTCTGGTAAGTGATTCAGTTCGTCCTCCCTCGTGTGCTGCCCAGAGCCCCTCTGCAAGGCGATGCACTGGTCTCCCAGATCCGTGAATCAGCGCCGTCAAGGGCTCAGAGCGCCCCCCCCCCCGGTTTATCTGACAAATTCTCCTGGCCTATGGGAGCCACCAGGTGGGACACGTCTGCAATGTCAGCCCAACCACCAGGGGCCGCCACAGCCACTGGCTGACTGAGCAGCGTACAAAGCTAGGCCCCTTGGCTCAAGGAGAGACCACCTGGGTGTCATTCATAGCTCCTAACTCCTATGGGCCAGGCAAAGACTTGGCAGACTGGCTCCTTCCTCGTGGCAATCCCGCCTCCTTCCCTTCGGTACAGGTTTTCACCCCAAAATAAATCACTTTCATGAGAGTTCCAGCTTCTAGTGCATCTGTGCAGAGAGCCCTCCTGGTAGCCAGGCGTCGGGTCAAGGGAAGGCTTTACATGCTTTATGTAGTATCGCTCTTTACAACTACGGGACGACACAGCCCTGCAGGATGCAGGGTATGCTGGTAGAATGGGGTTCTCCAACCCCGAAAACCCCCACTCAGAATGGTTGTGTCTCCCCAGACACAAGTGCGAGGAGACCCCCACCCAGGAACCCCGTGGAAACTCAGGTCACACAAGTTGTGCCGTGACCAAGGGGCCAGTAGGAAGTGGCTGCACAGGACTTCACTGCCTGACTCAAAGAAAGACCAAGGAAGCCACGAAAACAGAACTCGGGGAGGCCAGGGGTGGCGAGAGGTGTGAGCAAGCTGAGGGCGGGCGGAGATGTAGTTAAGGCAGAGTTCAAAGCAGGACCAAGGTGAAAAGCGAACAGCCCAGCCTGGCTCATTTCTCAAGGACCCTCACTGATGAGCCAGCCACCTGATGCTCTCGCAGCACAAATAATAATAATAAAAACACCTGGTACTGCCTTTGGGTTGATCAGCCGATATCTTTAATCTTTTCTCTTTCCATCTCTTTTTCCCCCTTGACGACTGAAGTACCCACTCTGTGAGGCCTTCTGCTGGATCCACACTGGTAAGAGTGACAAGACTTTGATGTCCTCCTCATTCAACAGGATGTTGTTTAGTTCAAAGTGAAGAACAGAGGCAATTCTTTGCTTTTAAATTATTAGCTCCCTAAGTCTTCTGTAATGATATAGTTTGACTGAAGTGTGCAGTTTATTAACTACATAAAGACGACATTATCAGAGCGGAGAAAGGCCGCTGTGAGTTTTGCCTTTCAGCCTGGCAGCGGGGGTCCCTGATACTTTGATCTCAATCAATGCTAAATGTCTTTGTGAGATAGAGAGAGAGCTGAAATTATCTTTGGCATGGCGGCAGCATCAATTATTCAAGCCCTTTTCCTTATGAATTAAAGTGTTCTTCAACCTCTACTCTACTTGTGGGCTTGGGTGGATTTTTTTTTTTCTTTTATTGTTGTTTTTCCAGTCAGGAAAGGCACTTGGAATAAATCTCCAGGCGTGTGCTAATCATACTCCGCCTGACCTTTGAAAATCCACATCCACTCCTCCTCCTCCTCCTTCCTAATTGCTCTCTCCACCCTCAATTCCCAGCCCTGGTGCTCTCTGAGGTGGTCCAAAGGACTGTTCAGAGAAAAGGAGGCATTGTTTCTCTTGGGCTTCTTGCCAAAATGGTCAGCAGAGACCAATGAAGTAGCCCCTTGACAAGAAGTGTCAGTTTGAAATTCAATGAAATGGAGGCATCCACAGGCTGCTCAGAGCCCTCCCAGCTGACCTTTGCTGCTCACTGTGCTTCCCCGGGGAACATTCAACTCTCAGATTGCCCTTGGGATCAACACCCCATTCTCCTCAACATGGCTACCTTCTGTGATACGATCTCCAAACTGCACTGAGGCCCATGAGAGGGTCATCAAATCAGTCTAGTGGGCATGTCAGGGAAGGGAAGGGAGGGGAGGGGAGGGAAGAGAAAAGGATTAGAGTGCATCTGATGCAGTCATCCTTCCATACCTAGGGGAGATTGGTTCCAGAATTCCCTAGAAGACCAAAATCTTTGGTTATTCGAGACCCTTATGTATTTGATATAATTTCAATTTTTACAAAGTTAATTAAGGATTGCTTTGTGACCCATTAAAGTTCCTTGTATAAAATGGCATTGTGTTTGCATAGAACCTATGCACATCCTCTTATATGCTCATAACATCTCTACAGTACTTCTCATATGTAATCAATGTAAATGCTAAGGAAATAGGGTTATTTTTACTGTATTGTCTAGAGAATAATGACAAGAAACGAGTCTGTATATATTTAATACAGATGCAATTTTTTCCCCTGAACATTTTTGATCCGAAGTAGGTTGAATCCACAAATGCAGAATCTGCAGATATAGGGCCAACTGTATCAGGATAGGTTTGTTTCTCAAAACTTTTGTTTCAGATATGAATGCACTGGGTCACTAAATATCATCCAGTCCTCCTTACCCTCTTGGGTTGGGGAGGAGACTCCAGAAAGTACTGGTAGGGTGTGGATGAAATGAGTCCAGCAGGGAGGAAAGCCAAGAAATCCTGTGTTAATGCCTGGCCCACCGCTGTGGGCCATTGGCTCTCCATCTCACCAAGAACCCTCAGTGACATCCTGGGGACATGCCTCAGAATTGTCCCATCAAAGGTGAGGGAGCTGAGTGCTGGCCCACAAATGCCCTGCCTCCTTTAGTCAAGATCTAGCCAAACCATTAGCTCACTAGCACTTTTAGGATGTCCTCACATAGAACATGTATGTCCTATGGCCAGAGAATGTCCTCAGGCAGAGAGATGGGCAGGTGTCAGATGCAGAGAAACTGTCTATGGTGACCTTGGAATAGACCAAGGAGACACAGATGAACAGAAAACCAACAGCACCAGCTCTGCCGTGTAAAACATATTCCTTACCATGGATGGGAGTCAAAGAGCCAAAATGCCCTTCCTGAGCAAGTAAAAAAAGGAGAGGCACCATCCACACCACTGAAATATTTTTTAAGCCTTCTAGACTTTTCTCAAATCCTTCATATTAACTTCATGTATAAACTTACTACACCCACCTTACAAGTTAGTAATGTTGGTACAACATGAGACCTTGTGGGTCAAGGAAACTGGCATGGTATTTGGCCTAGAATAGGCTTTTCAACTGAATGTGAGTAGAATTTGAAGCCACAGTGAATGATCACTCAATGTCCATTGATAGTGTGCTCAGTCCTGTAGGGAGTCAAGATCTTAGTGTATTCATAATCTGATGGGAAGAAAAGGCCAAGAAAAAGTGCCAGCTAGAAAACCAGCATGCAGCTGATCAATAGCAGGTCAGCTAGGATTTGTCTACAGTCATCCTGTCACTAACCATCCCTGCATCGTAACTTAGTCACCACGCTCTGATTTCATCTCCTTAATATGTCCAGAGTCGATACCTCCTTTCCCATCCTATCTACATCTTGCCTGGATCCTTGCAGTAGGCACATAATTGGATGTCTGTCGTCTCCTTTGGTTCTCCCTCTACAGATGAAAGGCACATTTTTAAAGTGTTATTTAACTGGAAATGAGACTTGACCTTGACTGAGCTGACCTCAAAAGTTGGCCACAGCAGAGAAAGCAGATAGCTGAGAAGGAGGCTGGGGAGGAAGGGAAGAGGGCATAAAATCATCCCAGAGAAGGCAGTGTTTGAAATGAATCTTTTAAAAAGATAGATGAGTGTTTGCCAAGCAGGCAGCATGGAACAAGATCCGTAGAAAAGTTTTGGATGAAGGAAGCCACATGATGGGTTTAGGGAATGCTAGTGTGATCCCTGAACAGAATAGAAACTATAAGAGTGTTACAGTAAAAGCAAAGTTTGATGTGATGGGCAGGAATCAGCTGGGGAGTGACCTTGGATATCATCCCAAGGAGTCTGGGCTCCATTCTGTAGTCATCGTGGAGCCACAGTGGGATCTTAAGCAGGGTATTAGCATATTCGGGTCTCTTTCTTTCTCTCTTCCTTCCTTCCCTCCTTCTTTCCTTCCTTCCTTCCTTCCTTCCTTCCTTTCTTTCTTTCTTTCTTTCTTCTTTCTTTCTTTTGTCCTAAGGATTGCACTGAGCTATATCCCTGTCCCCTTTTTATTTATTATTTTGAGATAGGGTCTCGCTAAGTCACTAAGTTGCCCCAACTGGACTCAAACTTGCAATCTTCCTGCCTCGACCTTCCCCAGAGTGCTGGGATTACAGATGTGTACCACCATGCCCAGCTCAGGTCTTGTGTTTTAAAAATCTAAGCATTCCTGGAAGCTATCGTTACCCTGATTCAAAAACCAAACAAGGATCCAACCAAAAAAGAGAAATAGGCCCATCTCTTTAATAAATATAGATGCAAAAATCTTCTACAAGATACTGGCAACAGAATACAACAAATCATCAAAAGAATCACACATCATGACCAAAAAGGCCTCATCCCAGGAATGCAACAATGGCTCAACATACACAAATCAATAAATGTAATATGTCACATAAACAGAAACAAGGACAAAAATTGCATGATCATCCTAAGGGAATTAGAAAAGGCCTTTGACAAAATCTAACATCCATTCATGATAAAAAAAAAACCTGAAGAAAATAGCAGAGTCTTATTTCAATCTGATAAGAGCCATTTATGACAAACCTACTGCCAACATCACATTAAATGAGGAAAACTGAAGTTTTCCCTATAAAATCAGGAACAAGAAAAAAAGGGATGTGTATAGAAAAGAAAGAAGTCAAATTATCATTATTTGCACATGACATGATCCTCTACATGGAAGACTCAAAAATCCACCAAGACTCCTACAGTAAACAATCAAATTCAGCAATATAGCAAGATATAATGTCAACACACAAAAATCAATAATGTTCCTATACATCAATAATGAACCCACTGAGAAAGAAATAAGAGAAAAAGTACCATTCATAATAGCACCAAGAAAAATTAAATACTTAGGAATTCAGCTAACTAAGGAAGTGAAAGACCTCTTTTTAAAAAACTACAATATTTTGAAAAAAGATGTCCAAGAGGACATCAGAAAATGGAAAGAGATCCCTTGTTTCTGGATAGGCAGAACCAATTTAGTCAAAAAGGCCATACTTCCAAAACTGATATGCAGATTTAATTCAATCTTAATCAAAATACCAACAGCATTCTTCATAGAACTGGAGGAAACAATTCTAAAATTCATATGGAATCAGAAGAGACACAGAATAGCAAAAGTAATCCTGGATATCAAGAGTAAAGGGGGAGGCATCACAATCCCAAATTTTGAAGTTATATTATAAAGCTAATAATAAAAACAGCATGGTACTGGCACAAAAACAGACATGTGGATCAATGGTAGAATAGAGGATGCAGAAACAACCCCAGGCACATTTAACAATATGATCTTTAACAAAGGGACCAAAACCATGCACTGAAGGAAGACAGCCTCTTTAATAAATGGGTGCTGGAAAACTGGATGTCTACATGCAAAAGATTGAGTCTAGACCCATGTACCAAACTAAAATCAAAATGGGCTAAAGATCTAAATGTTAAAACAGGAACAATCTGCTGTAATATAAAATAGGTAAAACTCTTAAAGTCATAGTGTAGGCAAGGATTTT
Organism: Heterocephalus glaber; assembly: GCF_000247695.1. The sequence continues at coordinate 3,110,215 of NW_004624870.1, forward strand.
CTTAACAGAACCCGGAATGCACAGGAAATAGCACTGATAATCAACAGATAGGGTCATATTAAATTAAAAAGCTTCTGCACAGCAAAAGAGAAAACCAACAGAGGATAAAGAGGAAACCTACAGAATGGGGAAAAAATATTGCCCTCTATTCCTCAGACATAGAAATAATATCTAGAATATATAAAAAGCTCAAAAAAATTAGGCCACACAAAATTAAAGAACCAGTCCAAAAATGAGCAAGTGAAATGAATAGACACTTCAGAGAATAAGAAATACAAATTGCTGATAAATACATAAAGAAATCTTCAATATTGCTAGCCATCAGAGAAATGCAAATTAAAACAACACTGAAATTCCATTTTACCCTAGGAATAATGGCCATCATCAAGAAATCAAATAATGACAAATTCTGGTGCAGCTGTGGGGAGAAAGGAGCCTTTCTACATTGTTGATGGGAGTGTGAACTACTACAACCACTAAGGAAATCAGTATAGAGATTCCTTAAAAACCTAAAACTAGAAATTCCATTTGACCTAGATATTTCCCTTCTAGGTATCTTCCCCAAAAGGTTAAAGACATCATATTTTAGTGATACATGTAGACCATGTTCATAGCAGCACAATTCATAATAGCTAAATCTTGGAAACAGCCTAAATGCCCATCAATAGATGAATGGATAAAGAAAATGTGGTATTTACACATAATAGAGTACTACTCTGCCAAAAAGAAAGATAAACTTGAGTCACTTGTAGGAAAATAGATGTACCTTGAGACCATGAAGTAAAGTGAAATAAATCAGACACAAAAGCTTAAATATCGCATAGTTACTCTTATATGAGAAACCCAAATTATCAATAAAGAGCAAAATAAAGTTTCAGTAATAGGAAGTAGGGAGATACACCTTTCTTAAATGGGAAGGGAATTGAGAGATGTAGGGAGGTGGAAGGAAGAGGAGGGGTAGGGGATTAAAAAAAAGAATTCTGATGTGTTATGTGTATGTACCAGCTCCCTGAAAGGAATATAGTCATTATGTACTGCAAACATACTAAAAATGAGCAGGTATAAAGAATCTTAAATTTATTCTTCCCATTTAACCAAGCAATTATACTTCTATGAACCTTTGGTAAGAGACATTTATAAAAGTGAGAAATTAGAAATACCTCAGATGTCTGACAAAATGGGACTGGTTAGATCAACTATGCTGTATCTCTATAACAGCATACAATCTGATTACAAATGATGTTGAGGTGAGGGTATATTGGATGGAAAACTTCATGAAAAGTAAAGGGCAAAAAGCAGGTATTTAACTGAATGAGAGGTACATGGAACTCACAGTAAATCTAAAAACAAATCTCAAATTTAAAAGTTCACTTAAATATTTGAAAAGAAGACATTTACAAAAATTTCCAATTTTTATCTGACATATATGCTAGAAAAATATACTTAAAAGTGATCACAGTGATTATCTCTGGGTGGTGGGATTTGAGAGTTTGGGGATTTTTTACTTTTATTTACCTGTATTTCCTCTCCTTTCTTTCTTTCTCTGTTTTTTTGAGACAGGGTCTTGCTATACAGGGCCTTAAGTTTCTCTGTAGTTCAGGGTGGCCTCTCACTAGCAGCAATCCTTCTGCCTCAGCCTCCCGAGGGCTGGGATCGCAGGTGTGCACCACCACTCCTGGCTTGTATTTTCTATCTTTTCAACAGCAAACATGTATTGCTTGTGTCAAAAGAAAAATAAAATTTGTTTTAAATTTTCCTTTAAAGAAAATTTAGCAAAGAAAGCAAGAAGAAAGAGTTGGGGCTAGAAGAAGATACATGGTTTAACATTTGACTTTAGTCTTTATTCAGGTTATAAAATTATGTATTTCAATAATGTAGAAAATTTGAGCATGAAAAAACTCTATTTAAAAGCATGATAATCACATACAATCTTGTTTTCTCAGAAATGATCACTGGGTAGTGGACACTATGGTGCTCTATTCAGATCTCCTGGGTTTCTTTTTCCATTTCTGGAGCTCCTCTGCCAGTTCCAACATGGCTTCCTCCCAGTCGCCAGCACCTAGAGTTCTCCGGAAGGATTGCCCCAGGCCACTGGAGTTTCTTTGGCCAAATGTGCAGAAAGGAAGAAGTGACTGGGTAGCTTATACCCAAAGGGGTTCAAACCCCGGAGGTGTAACTTACTGTAGTGTTGCCCTATGATAGGCGATGGAAGCTACTCTCCATGGTCCTGAGATCCCACCTGGGGTAGCTTCTTCCCCTTTCCAGTCCTGCATGCTGCTCTCACTTATTGGTTTCTCCTGGAAGTGCTTTTCAAATAAACCACTTGCACATGAATCCTCATTTCAGGGTCTACTTTGGGAAACCAGGTAAGACACTGCTGTTAATGTTTCAATTCGTGATCTCCCATTCTTCATGTTACATGCACACCATGTGTTTACAGCTCTGACACACTGCACTTTATGAAAGATTTGCATCTGATCCTCCCAGGCTAGGACAGTCATGATAGTCCATAGAATTCATGGTGTCCATGAGATTAAAATAGTAGCAATAATGGCTGAGGAGAAAGAGGTATTTGGGGCCAATGAGTGCAGGGGAAAACTTGTCCTGTGTATTACAGAAAACTACGTTGTCAACAGCTTCCTATAATAATCCCATAACAAATCCCATAGGATGGTGGCAAAAAGCCAAAGCAGTGTGGTTGAATGGTAGAGTTCTCTGATGCTCTGATACAATCCAAGATTTAAATTCAATGTTTAATCAGGGGCTGCAGAACCAAATGCCTAAGAGGGACAAGATGGATAGTGTAAATAATGCACCATGTTGGAAAAAAAATAATTAAAGGGCACATTTCCTGTCCAAGGAAACCACTACTCAGCTTCAGTTGTTGACATGTGGGAATGCTGTTGCCAGACCTTCCAGTTTTCAAGAAAACCTGGGAATCAGAATTTGCATGTAAATGATCTCAATTTTAAAATATTGGAAATGAATTCTTGTTATTTTTAAGACAATGAGCCAAACAAACATGACCATAAGCCAAATTTGTAGCCACTGTTATAAAGGGGGAAATAAAGCATGCTCTTCAAGTAAGTCACCAAAGAACTACTGACAACTTAGCTTATATTTGCAATTTTTCCATTACTGAAAGAATATCAGCTAGTCAGTTTTGCAGACTGCTCTTTTCATTTATCATTTATAAGATTTTATCATGTCATTGAATGCTGTCTATAAAAATAGTTTTATAGTCCTTAATTCTTCTCCATATTTGACAATTTAGAATGTTGAACTTTTTTGCTCTAGTACACTACATTTCAGACAACTTCCTCCAACTAAACTCCTAGATGTAGAATTACCAGGTAAGAACTCTTTTAAAGCTCTAAATTCAAATAATGTTTCATCCATTTTGTTGCATGTATTACCAGTAGCCTACTTATAACTATACCAAAGCTTATTCATTTTGTTATTTATGGACACCTCAGTAGTTTCCAGATTTGGGTTGTTATGAATAAAGCTGCTAAGAACATTCTGTGCAAGCCTTTTGGGAAACATATGCTTTCATTTTCCTAGGAGAAATACAGAGGAGTGGAATCACTGGCTCATAAGATAGACATATGTTTAACTTTTCCAGAAACTGCCAAACAGTTTTCAAAACTGTTTGACCACTTTACTATCCCACTATCAATGTTTGAAAGTTCCAGTTACACGTTCTCTCCACATTAGTCCCGTCATTTTTTCCCCTAGGATGTCTATAATGGTATCTCATTATGGTTTTAACTCGCCCACTGGCTATTTGTACAAATTATTCTGTGAAGTGTCTTCTCAGATCTTTTGCCCATTTCTAACTGGGTTATTTTACTTTTAACTATTGAGTTGTAGGAATTCTTTCTACAATCTGGACACAAGTTCTTTGTCAAACAGAAAGTGCTGCAAATATTTTCTACCAATCTATGAACCTTGCTATTTATTTTCCTGATTGTATCTTTTAATGAGCTGTAGTTTTTAATTTTGATGGGATCTAATTTATCAAATTTTATTTTACAACTTTTGTGTTCTATATATTTCCTAAGAAATGTTTGTCTATTTCAAGGTCATATAGATACTCACTTATATTTTCTTCCAGTATCTTTATTGTTTTAGCTTTCATGTTAAGGTCTGTGACCCATCATGAAATGATTTTATGCTTGATGTTAGGTAAGGTTTAAGATTTTCTCCTCAAATATAAATAAGTGGTTTATCTTATTTATAAAGATGGCACGGCTTGTCATGGCTTGCTTGGCACGGCTTGTCTTATAGAGGCTTAACGTAAAAAGTTCTTTCCCATCCTAAATCTTTTTAAATATCTGTTTTTTCATCTTAATTTAATATTTACATATGACTCCTTAATTTACTTGGAATTTCATTTGCTGTTTGGTGTGAGATGAGCAAACAATTTTTTTTGCAAATGGAAGTAATCATTCTAGCATCACTTATTGAATAATATTCTCTTCTATTTTTTTTTTACAAATACAGAACTGGCATTATATATTAAGTCATTACCTGTTCCTGTAACTATATTTTGACATACAATCCATTTGATGCACATAAGCACTAACATATTTGTAATACTGTACCTTTGACTTAATATCTGGAAGAGTTAACCTCTCCTTGTTGCTATTCCTCCTTCTAAAATATTTAATAATTCTCTTCTATATATTTTTATCCAAAAGTTGCTTAAATGTATTAAAAAATTAACTTTGGAACTCATTAAGTTCTTTCTATTCAGAAATATGATCTAGCATTTAATTTATTCAAGACATCTTTTAAATTTCTCAGTTGAAATATGGTGGTTTTTAAAAATTTGTCAAACATCTTTTCTGTTACAATTGTTTCTAAGAACTGGGGTTGGGGAGGTCTTGTAAATATAAATTTTTCTAGTACTACATAGTCATACTGGTTATTGTTGGTTGTACGAGTCTGAGATTTTTATTTTTATTTTTACTTACTGCTGGGGCCTTGCTCATACTAGGCAGGCACTCTACCACTGAACTACACCCCCAGCCCAAGTCTGAGACTTTTCTGTTGTAATTATTCAGCATAAGCAACCATTCTAAAAAGTCATAATTACTTGCACATGCAAACATGGAGTCCACATGCTAGGTCAGCCAGCCTGGAATCCAGGCGTGGCATCAGGTTCAGGTCTACTCCATGTGTCTCTATTCCTGGACACTGTCTAGAAATGCAGAGACTGCCTGACATATGTCCTTCTCGTGAGAGAGAACAGTGCCCCAAGTGAGTTTATCAGATATTTGTGCCCTTGAGGCCTCAGCTAGAAAGTGGTGCTTTATTACTTTCTTATATGTTCTATTGGTCAGGCCACATGGCCCACAGGGTAGGAGGTAAAGTATATGCTGCCTTCAAGGAAGTTACAACAAGAATAGGAAAGAAAGGAAGAGTTTTAGATGGATAATAAATCTACCATACTGGTAAAACAGGAAGTTACTGAAGGTTGAATTATTCTGTCTTTCTATAATCTCCCTACTAAATTCCCTAATTAATTTAATTAATTTTTAGGTGATGGGGGAGGTCTCTACTTATATATGTGTAGTTATATTATACAAATAATATTTTTTCTCCTCCTTTTCCAACCCCTGCCTCAATTCTTACTGCAGTGCTAAGAAAGCAATATTTTCAAAACAAAGCAATATTGGGCCGGGGATTTAGCTCAGTGGTGCTGCTGCCTGCCTCGCAAGCACAAGACCCTGAGTTCGATCCCCGGTACCAAAAACAAAAAACAAAGCAATATTACAAAGATCATCGTAAAGTTATCTATAAGTAAAATAGCAACGGTATTTGGTGCAAAAGTAGCAGAAAAATATCTTGTAGTTTTTAAGAAAACACAGATGTGACAAATATAATTTGAAGTGGATTTACCAAATGAACCTCTTTTATACACCTTTATTATAACAGATTGGATTGACATTTATTTAGTATTTTTTATTTATTTAGTATTTTTTATTTATTTAAATTTCTGGCTCCCTGAAGTTATTCTCAGTTTCTACACGAAGGACTAGTTTCTTGTTTGTGTCGCATACGATTGGTGCTTATGGCACAGATGTTTGAATGAATGAATGCAATGCTCTGACTTTCGCATTTCCTGCAGACATGTGTTTTTCTGTCATATGGAGCTAACTTTTCTTTGTGGTAGACTATTTCTTTGGGATCCATTATGACCTTACTTTGCATTCCAGACCTGATTTCTCCCTTCTTCTTAACACTATGACAGTAAATCTTGATTGTCATCTTGACTGGATTAAGAGCCCAAGCAGATTAATAAAGCACACTTTTGGATGTGTCTGTGTAGTATTTCCAGAGATGGCTGGCAGATAGGCCAGCAAACTGTGTTTGTGCATGTGTTGGGGGGGCGGGGGTCCACCCTGACTGTGACTGGCACCTTCCAGTAGGCTTGTACCCCAGATGGAACAAAAGGAAGGAAGGAGGAAGTCGTCATACACTTGATCAAGTGCATCTTTTTCTGCTGTAATGGCCTGTGGATTTCAGACATCAGCTTCTTCAGCTTTTCAACGTGAACTCACACCAGTGACTCCTGGGTTCCTCTTGTTCCAACATTTCCTATTTCTTGAACTGAGCAGTTATGGATCCTCTGGCTTTCTTGCATGCGGACAACCATTATGTACTACCCTGTGTCTGATCCTGTAAACCTGTCTTATTAATCCCCTTTCATAATTATACACATACATATTTTCTATTGTTTCTCCTCCTCTAGAGAACCCTAACCAACACAACCTCATTCTCTTGCATTCAAATGACCCCTTAAGTCTTATTAATTCTACCACCTCCCTGTCTCTTATTCGTTCCTTCTCATTTTCATTGCCTCTTTCTTGGTTCAGTTGATCCCTTTTCCATATTGTTCCTAAAGAGAGCTTTCAATCACAGAAACCTTGCCAGGTCTTTCCAGATTTAACATCTTTTGGTGGCTTTTTCAAGGTCTTCATAGAAAACTCTCTTACTTAGAATAGTGCTCATGGCTCTGGCTTAACCCTTTAGCTTTATCCCTGGTTCTTCCATTTCTCACACCACTTTCTGGCCATCTAATGACTTATAACATTCTGAAAATATTAGAAAGGCTAAGAATTATACGAATTGATTGGGAGCTGTGTAATTTTCAATTAATAATACATGAATGCTAAGTAAACATCATACTTGCTATATATAAGTGGAATAGAATAATTAAAAGGTGTTTGTAAGGGAAAGTTTAGGAGCACTGAGATACAGATAAAACATAAATGACCATAAATATGTATGAGGGAAAGAAAAATAATATTTATTACTTTTATGCCCTTCATCACACATGAAGAGCCAAGCAGGTACACAGAAATGTGAACAAAAGATTGTTTATTTTCCCCTGTCTACTACATAGGAATGATGCTGAGAGGGAATTTCAGCTATGCCTTGGGCAAAGCAAATGAAGTCACAGAAAACATGACTCACAATATCAAATATTTAGAGTCAGCCTGCATGGAGAATGGATGTAAGGACATAATTTGGACGCACAGGTTAGTAGAGAATCCCCCCACTCTCTATGAGTTTGCGCTCCACAGTTTCACTTACCAGCAATCAACTGTGGCCTGAAAATATTAAATGCAAAGTTCCAGAAATGAACAAATTGCAAATTTTAAAGCATGCACGGTTCGGAGTAGTGTGATGAAATCTCACAGCATCCCACTAGATACCACCTGGAATGTGAATCCATACATTACCTGTCCGCTAGTCCCTCCCTGGCTCTCTTAGTTACCAGATCCATGTCTTAGTGTCCCAGTTCATATGTTCAAGTAACCTTTATTTTTCAATGGCTTTAAACATGTGAAAGTAGTCATGCTGGTAACTCAGATACGCCAGAGAAGCCATAAAGTGCTTCCCTTAAGTGGCGGGGAAACTTTCTTATAGGTATGAATGTATGTAAGAAGCAATATGGGCAAGGTCCACTACTATCCACAGTGCAGTGCAACATTGGAGGTCTTAGAATGTATCTCTTGCCAATGAGGAGGGACAACTACAGTGGCTCTGAGGCATGTGCCTGCGAACACTTGTGACAGAGAGCAGTTTTACCCCACAGAATGCACACTCAGGCTTGAAAAGCACAAGTCAGTCAGCTGCTCTCAGGAAGCCTCCAGCTCCCCTCGCCCATGCTCCCTCCTGTGCTCCCTGGTCAGCATCCCCATCTGCACCCTCCCCAGGCCATCACCGGTTCCTCTCCAGGACTCCTGTCTAAGAAGCCACCGGAAGAGAGTGCTTCCTCGCTCACACTGCCCCTTCCCCTGCTTCCCGTGTCTGTGCCTGTGAGCTCTGCCCCCTCCCTTGTTACTGCAGTCTGCTCCCCACAGAAGCTCACCCTCCCCTTGTTCAGCAGATCTCAACCCTTTCATCCACTCAGGAGCGTCATCAAGACTTTCTCCTTCTCTCTCTAATATTTTCTTCTTTTTCCTCACTTTTGGACCTTTCCCATCAACTTACAAGCATGTTGTTATTTCTTCCACTTTGAACAAAAAAAACTTTTTTGACCTAACTTCCCTGCAAGCTACTATCCCATTTTTCCTTGTCCTTTATAAGGAAATTTCCTGAATGTTTTCGTTATGTCCTGTCTCCCGTTTCTCCCTTACTTAGAGTCTTGAACACAAACTGCATTGGTCCATTGTGCGTCCCTCACTGCAAAGAAACTGCAGTTATCAAGGCCACCAATACCTTCCTTGTCACAACAGCCGCGGAGAATGACTACATCTCATTTGACCTATCACCAGCATTTTAGACAGCCAATCATACCTTCCTTCTTGAAACACACTCTTGCTTCCAGGACATGGTGCTGTCCTGTATCTCTTCCCTTTTTGGGTTGCTCCTCCTTAAGTTTCTTTGCTGTTTCTTCCTCAGCGAACTGTCCTCCAATTGCAGAGTGCCTCGGGACATCTTTGGACTTTTTCTTTTTTTCCATCAGTGCTCACTCCCTTGGTGATCTCATCTCTGTGTTGGAGATCGCCCAATTGTTTTGTTTTTGTTTTTGTTTTGAGACAGGGTCTTGCTATGTAGTTCAGGCTGGCCTGAAACTCACTATATAGCCTAGGCTGGCCTAGAATTCATGGTGATCTCCTGCCTCAGCCTTCTGAGTGCTGGGATTACAGGCGTGCACCCAGAAACCCTGAGTTATAACTCCAGTGCAAAGCACCACCCTGAGTTCTGGACTCATATATCCACCTCCTTTTGGGTGTTTAGTGGGCATTCATATTAGCAGATCCATAAGGAAATTTTTGTTTATAGTTTTTTTATTTTATGAAAAAACAAACAAAATTTCATTAAAAAATTAAGAGAATGACAATAGTTAATATACTGTGTATCATTACCTTCAAGGTAGTTACTCAGAGTATAAGACATAGACAAAAAAGAAACTCTTGATCCTCACTTCCCTATAACGTCTCTTCCTAAGGCATCCTCAACTCAACAAAGGCCATGACATTATCTGGGCTTCAGTGGCCACAAGAGTTTGAGATCACTCTTGCTTCTTCCTTATGTGCACATCCCTTATCCAATCCTCTAGAGAATCCCTCAGCTTTAATATCAAAACATAACCAGAATCTGCCCCTTCTCACACCCCACTGCCAGCCCTCCATTGGGACACAGGCTCACTTCTCACCATGGTGTCTGAGAGCCTCTTTAATCCCCGCCCACGTACACACTTCTGCTCCATAATCCATCCTCAGTGTTCTGTGCAGGAGCCAAAGGGAGCCAGGTCTAAGAGCCAGGTCACATTACTCCACTCCCAGAGACTTCTCAATAGCTCTCCCCTCACTTCTGTATGTCTCTCCTCAAATCCATCTTCTTGAACATGTCTTCCACCCCACCTGATGCAAATTGCCTGCCCTTCTCCACTCCAAGTCTCCTTTCTGTTTTAATTGTCTGCCTTAGCACTTGATGTCATTTACATCAAGCCCTGGCTCCTCTTCACAAGCTGAGTGGTAGAAGAAAGGCCACCTCTGGAATCTGCACAGAGGAGCAGTTTGCTTGTGGAACGCAATGCCTGAAGGACTCTGTTGGCCTGGAGTGCTTTCCTGTCTACTTTGCACTAAGGTGCAGGAAGGGGGTAGCAAGTTAGGTTTCAAGGATAGTGAGGTAACATTCTGCATATAACCAATGGCCCTTCTCTCTTCAATTCCCTTGAATTTTCCACTAGGAAGAAGCATTCATGCAGCCAGTCTTTGGCCTATGCTGGATGTTTTACCCATTTCCGTGGGCTTTACCACACAAATCTTCTGCCTTCTTTACCATTACAGTTCCTGTTATAGTTTAGATCTAAAATACCCCAAAAACTCTCGCATTCAAAGATCAGGCCTGGTTGGAAGAGGCAGATCATTGGGGATGTGACTTGTAAGGGTGTATTCTAGTTCCCAGGTTCTCCCTTTGCTCTCTCCTTCCATGCTCTCTCCTGCCATGATATAAGCAGCTTCCCTCCACCAGGCCATTCCACTGTACAGCTTATACCTTGGAGTCAGCCAACCATGGACTGAACCTACTGAAATGGTGAGCCAAACTAAACCTTTCCACTTTTAAGTTGCAGGTGCCAGATATAGTGGCTTAGAGATAGGAAGGTTGACTAATTTCTACACTGGCTTTGTTCCAGATTCTACATTTATGCTTTTTCTCTTCTCAGTACCCTCCTCTATTTTTATCATATCCTCATGAGTCTTTATTTCCTCTCCTAATCTTCCTTCTGGGGGACTAATCTGGTATTTTCAAACTCAAGGCCTTGATTTCTCTCCCTAAGCCCTCCCTCCTCCTGATCCCCCTGGTGCCTTGGAAGGGCAGCATTATTCACTGATGTGCTTGATTTCCCCATCTGCTTCTCCTTTTCCCTGAGGTCAGCGTCCAGGCCCTGCTCACCCTCCTTGACTGTTCTTCCAATGACCACACTTGCATGAAACCTAGGCTTCTTATCACTCTCGTCATTTACCTCTTCAGTCTTACAGAGATATCAAAAACTTGCTGTAGCTTCACTTCTCAGTCCATCCTACATCCCACCCCCTGATTCGTTTTTTTTTTCAAGTTTGGCTTTGATAAGTCACTGCCAGGCTCAAAATCCCCATGCCTCCCATCACCTATCAAGTCAATCTGATCTCCTCTGCTCAGTTCTGGGGTCAACCTAACCATAGCACCATCTCCTACCAGCCCTTGAGTAAGCTGGACTCCCCTGTTGTTCTCAAATACATCCCCTCTCACTCTCTTGATCACAAAACATCTAGCTGTGTCCATCCATTGAAACGTTTCCCTTCCCCTCCCTGTCATTTCACATGCAACCCAAACTTGTCTGTGAATACCCAGTTTGCATGGGGGGGGGGGGCGGCAATTCTCTCCATCTGAGGTGCCAGAGCAATTCTCCAGCGCTTGAGCACGTTCTGCTTTGTGTTATTTCAGTGCTTGCTTTTGTGCCCTGGCTGCTGGGAAAGTCCATGAGGGCCGAGAGGCATTTGCATCCCTGAGCACAAACTACACAGTACATCCTCAAGAAATAGGTGTTGAATAAATGGGTAAATGTGGAGCAGTGCTGAGACTTGCTGAGCTAGCCCATATCTATTTATAAAACACCTTCTTCCTCAGCTCTGCTACTGAAAACACACAAACGTCTCATTTGCACTTGCCTCTCAAGTCAGTCCATGCATGCACATTCCTCATTATGATCCCTCTGACTGCTTTCACTTCAGACCGAGATCACTTGCCCTTAGGGTTTTGAGCTGGCTCCCTTAGACTAGAATCGCAGCTTAGTTGACTTCTGAGACTCTCGTTCTCTGACCTTCTGTCCCAAGCATTCTGCTTCTAGGACAATCCCCAGGCCCCGGAGCAAAGGCAAAGCTTGGTCCCAAGGCAGTGTCCCCTTAGAACCAGCCAAAGAGCAAAAGAAACCCTGCCTTTCCCAAGATCAAAGCTCTGTGCAGCAGGATCACCCGCGGCCTAATGCCATGCTGCCATGGCAACATGAATTTTAAGCAGTCACCGGCAGAACCTGCCTCTCCTATCTCAGCAGCCCTGAAGCCACCTCTCGAGCTAGATGCCCCACAATGAGGGACCAGGGTGTGTCGGGGCACCTGAGGCATTTTCCGGGGTCAGGATGGCCCACCCCAGTAGCTGACATCCCGAGGCCTGCTTAAATGATTGGACAGGGAGAGGGATTTACACTTGTTCCCAGACACAGAATCCATTACTGGGAAGGATTCAAAGGCACAACAGCCTCAAAGGCAGAACCCCAACAAGGAGGCTGAAAGAGCCGCCCTCTTCTCTCCTCTTTCATGAAAGGCTTTCCTGCATTTCTGGATACAAAGATGCCTGTAGTCCCCAGTCCCAGTGACATCACACTCTCCCCCAGAGACAAGCCACGTATTAAAATAACACAAAGTGCAATGTCACCCATGTCCTGATAAAGAGTCTCTGATTTCCGACTAAGCCTTACTCTGGGACAACAGGGACATCCACCACACACCCAAAGTCCCACCAAGGCTGGGTCACCTTTGCAGGATGGGATGCTCAGAGGACAGACAGGGAAGACATGCCCAGCAGTGTCTCTGGTCATGCCCACTGTCCCTGTCCTTCAGAGGAAAGGAGCTGGCAGGACACCAGAGCCTCCGCATCCTTGCCCTCTGGAAGAACGTGCTCAATCCCAGGTGGTCTCCTGCTGCAGTAAAAGCTAGCACAGGCCATGTCAGAGTATTAGTAACAGTTCTGACTGAGATGTAAAGAAATGATTAACCCCATACATTCATTGTTGAAAGCAATCTAAATTAGTATAGGCTTTTTAAAAGGCAATGTACCGTGGTGGATCAGTCTTAAAATATGTATAATCTTTCACCCACAGCTTTTTTTCTGTCTTGGGAAGATATAAGAGGGATGTACAAGGATGTTCATTACAACATCGTTTTCATGAAGAAATGGAAACAACTTAATGTTCATCTTTAGAAGAATAATCAAACTATGGCCCATGATTACTGTATTAGTCTCCTAGAGCTGCCATAACTAAGTACCATATATGGGGCTTAGAGCAGCAGGAGGCTGTTCTCTCACAGTTCTGGAGGCTGGAAGAAATCAAAGTGTTGGCAAGGCCACGCTCTGTCTGAATGCTCTAGGGAAGGATCTTTCCTTGCCTCTTCAAGCTCCTGTTGGTGCCCAGCAGTCCATAGTGGTTTTTGGACTGTACCTGCTTCATTCCAATCTCTGCCTCCATTTCACATGTGTGTCTTTGTGTGTTGTCTCCTCTTCTTGCAAAACTCCAGTCCTAGAGCCCACTGTAATCTACTAGGACTCATACTTTAGTATGCCTTCGGGGATTTAGAAAGGCACAAAAATTCAGATCAATGGTGGCTGTGAAGTTATCGACTTTTCCTCCTGTTTTGACAAGTATGCTAGAGATTAGTGGAAGATGCAAAAGTAAAGTAATAAAAAGACCACCAGCTTACAATATTAGTCTCAATGTATAAAGTGAAAGGTCTGGATGTCTGCTGTACAATTAGATTTGTATCTTAATAAGAGAAGAGCCAATATCTTCAATGCCCCAAATACTAATTTGAGTGTGCTGTTGCCTTGGGCTCTGTACAAAACTGAAGCTGTGGACATGACTCCTGCCCTACAGAAGTTCCCATTGTTGAAATATATTGAGACAAATAGAACTCAATAACCACGAGAGTGACAGAAAAAGTCCCAAGAGTACTGTGTTATTGCAGTGCGTCAAATTCCCCTCGCCCCTAAGCCAAAGAACAAGGGGAAACATGGAGGTTTGGTACAGGAAACCAGGGCTGAGAACTGCAAACAGAGTAGAAAATTCTGTAATCTAGGTGGGGGGCACTGGGAATTGAACCCAAGGCCTTCCCTCTGAGTTACATCCCCAGCTCTTTATTTTGAAATAGGGCCTCACCAGTTTGCTAAATTGCCCAGGCTGTGCCTGAATTTACAATCCTCCTGCCTCAGCTTCCCAGAGTGCTGAGATTACAGATGTGCACTACCATGCCCAGCTTTAATTGAGGTCTTGCTAATATTAAACTAGTAACATGCACAACAGAAGCCAAGAATTTAAGCTCAAGTCTTTGCACCCTCCTGAGTATGAAGTGTATCATGCTCCTAAGTAGGTAACCATAGTTTCCCGCTGGTTGAAGAGTATTCTGCTCCTTTCTCATCTCCAGCCAAGCCCTAGCTCCTGGACTTCCAGGAACTGGATCCCAGGAGATATTTTGTCAATTCCTCCCAGAGGTAACTGTCACTTTTATTCTGTGAATTCTCATTTTTGTGGGTAATAGTGCAACGTAGTTGCATAGTTGGCATTTTATTGACAGTTAAGCGTTTTGAGGTTATTTTCTTATGCTTCTGGCTCCTCAAAGAAACTGAAGCTCCCCACACATGACCCTAGTACACACATACAGCCACATTCTGGGGCCAGAAAGACTTTTTTGAGGCTCTTCTCTGCTAAAAGACCACCTTATAGGGAAGAACTAGCAGGTATTCAGAAATGCATAAGATGCTTGTTGAAGGAGTGAAGACACTGGACATCTGCTCCAATCTGTGGGCCCTCTATGGACCCATATTTTCTTCCCTCTTGAGGTCCCAGCTCAGCCAAGACACTGCCTCTCCCTGGCTTCTCCCTCTGCTTCCTTTTTCTGAAAACAATGAGACCATTGCCAGTAATTAGCCAGTAGTTCACCAGTAATTAGCTTTTAATTATAAAAGAAGAGTTTTACCTTCAGGAAGGGACAAACACCTTTGAAAAGAGAATCACATCAATTGAACAAATCTTTCAGCAGATAGTTCTGAAAATTCTAGTTCTTTTCATTATGAGTTCCATGGAGCAACTCTATTTGAAAATGCTCAGTTAATACAGCAGTCACTGAAGCACCATTTGGAATATAGTTGTTTGTTTTATCAAGAATGGTAGCCCAACTCTTGGGCTCTTCCCTGATGCTGAGATCTTTCCTGGGGGTTCGCTGGACCAGTGCTACTTAAAGTGTGGTCCAGGACCTATAATATTAGCAGCAATTAGGAGCTTTGTGAAAGTGCAGAATCTCAGGCCCCACCCAAGGCCACCTGAATCAGAATCTCTGGGGTCAAAAATCTGTTTTAAAAAGCACTCCGGGAGACTTCCAGGAAGATGGCAGAGTGGTAAGCAGCAACCTCTGTAAGATTCAAAATCCACACACTGGAAAATAACAACTTGGGGAAGAAAAGAAGGAGGGAGGTGGATCCCTGGGACTAGGAAGGATCTGAAGTGAAAATTGGAGGCCACACAGAAAGTGAAAAGACAGACCACAACACAGGAAAAGGAAGAGGAAATCTATCCTTTCTCTGTGACTCCTGGCTTGTGGAATGAGAAAGGAAGATTGAATCTACAGAGACATATGAGAGTGGGTGACTCCAGAGGCCTTCAGGGAGAAATGCAACTGTGGAATGGAGCAGTGGATGCTGTGTGCTACAACAGCTGGTGAGTGACTCCAGTCCAAGTGACTACAGTGTCCCCTGGAGACAGTGCTGTTTGGTCAGACACTATTTGAGGGAGGGACCAACTGAACCCAAGACTCAGAGCAGCTGTGGGTTGGCTTCTTCTCAGGAATCCCAGTGTTAAAAACCCACAGTGACTGAGTAAGGGATATCCACAGGAGACATCCAGGGTCAGGGAGCAGTAGTCAGGCTGGCAAGAGACACCCAGAGTGTTACAAGCTAAATGACTCAGGTCCCAACCCCGTGACCAAAGACCAAGATCAGCCTGAACTTCTGTCGATTTGAAAGTACCATAACCAGCACCCAACCCCAATTCTACTGCAGGCCTACTGGGATTATCCAGCACAGATCTGGGCTCTGATTGTCTCCTTAGTCTACCAGTGAGAAGAAAGTCATGCCCTGAATTGGCTTGAAACCACAGAGAAATTTCTTGTCTTTTCTTTTTTTCATCGCTTGTGGGGTTTTTTTTATTGTTGTTGTTCTTTGTGTGTGTGTGTGTGTGTGTGTGTGTGTGTGTGTGTGAACATTGTTCTTAGTTTTGTTTTGTTCTTGTCTTTGTTTCTTCTTTCTTTCCCTCCTATCTTCACTAGTTTCCTGAGGGTTAAGTAATCATCCTTTGTTCTTCAGTCTTACTTCTAATCTCTTTTTCTTCTTTTATTTCCCTATTTTTTCCTCTATCTCTTTTAAGTTTTCTCCCTTTTAGGGTAAAATTGCTCTATTGAGTAGATATTTACTATATTTTTTTATTTATCTGAGGTTTTGTTATATAACTATAAATCTTGTACCTATGGTTAAAGGCACCTAATTAATAGTTATCAGAGTCTGTCATTTTCCTGTCTGTGCTTATGTTATTGTTGTTACTGATTGTACTACTTTAGCCAAGGTGACATAGTTGTGATCAATTGGTTTTCCTTGTATGCCAATACCTAGATTGTCTGGGGGTCATAAAAAATAGTATAGTCCAGCACAAAAGAACTGAGAACTAGGCCAAACAGGCAGCAACCTTTCATCCCTAATATATTGAAGAGGCAGATTCCTGGGACAGACTCAGAGGTCAGCTAAGCCTAGAAGACATCTCTGAAAAGTAGTTATTTCCTCAAGAGGTCTCCATACTACTAATAAAGCTACCTACCCTAAGCAAATTACAAGCCTCAATGCAGAAAACAAGTAAACAAAAAGATTGAAAATGATAAAACATGAAAGCAAGATGCAACCCATAATCCTGAACTCACCCAAGGAAAACCAAGGGGGCATTTAGGTGGAAGAAATCAAAAGCTACCCAACTGAATTTTATTAAATGGTAGCAGCAGAAATAGCAAAACAGATCAATCAGTCTCTTGAGAAAAATAAAACAAAGATAATTAAATAGATGATGACAATAATGAAGAAAATGATTAGTGAATCTAGAGTAGATACAGATAATAAATAGAGGAGCTTAAGAAAGCACAGAAACCATGAATTCCCAACATAGAAAAAAACTGGATTCCATAAAACAGACTCAAACAGAAAGCCAGGAGATTAAAAATTCTACTTACAGTATACACAGCAGTCAACCAATGTGAAGATAGAATATCAGATCTAAAAGGCAGGGATGTGGTTAGTAATCATCAAATGAAAAACCTAATAATAATAATAACAAGGGGCCATAAAAAAAATCAATCCAACAGCTGCTAGATGATGCAAAGAAGACTAATATAAGATGAATTGGAATCAATGAAGAATCAGAAGATAGCACAAAGGGAGTAAAAAACCGGTTCACAAAAGTAATAGGAGAAAACTTTTCAAGCATAGGAAAAGGAATTGAGATACAGATAATTGAAACATATAGAACTCCAAAAAGTCACAATCAGAAAACAAACTACACCAAGGAATATAGTAGTCAAGATTCCAGAAATTCAACACATGATCTGAATACTGAAAGCTGTTAGAGAAAAGAAACAAATCACCTATAAAGGAAAACCATGAGAATCACAGCAGACTTCTCAACTCACACCTGTAAGTTGAAGAGAGCTTGGAGTGAAGTATTTCAAGCCCTAAAAGAAAACAATCTCTAATCCATATTGATGCGCCCTGCAAAATCATCTTTCAAAATTGATAGAGAAATAACATACTTCAATGATAACACCTAAAGAAATTTATGGCCACTAAACCAGGACTCCAAAACAGTTCTAAAAGATATTCTAGAAAAAGATAATGAAAACAAGAATCTCAATTAAATGAATCCACCAAGCAAAGCAAACAATTAAACAGAAGGAAAAGAAATGTAACCTACAACAGGAAAATAATATGAAAAGGATAAGTCAATACATATCAATTATAACTACCAATGTGAACAGTCTCAATTCACCAATCAAAAGAAGAACGGTAGAATGGATCAAGAAACAATATCCTGCATACAAGAAACACATTTAACTCCAAAAGAAATTCATAGACTGAAAGTCAAAGGATAGAAAACAATACTCCATGTGACAGGAATCCAGATAAAAGCAGGAGTACCTATTCTATTTGCAAACAATGCAGATTTCAATCCAAGACTGATCAGAAGAGACACAGAACTTACTACATAATTGTTAAGGGAATAATCCAAGAGAAAGAGATAAAAAAATAATAAAATAATAAAAAATGAGAATTTTTTTTTTTTTTAAGTAGCCAGTACTCTTTGAGCATCTTCTAGATCCCAGGCACGGGCTTGAGCTTTTTACATAAATTAATTCATAATCTTCCACACCATTAGGAGGCAGTATTACCCTGATCCCAAGTTTACAGATGAGAAAATTGAGGTTTGGAGACCTCCAGTGTGATGCTCAAGATCACTCAGCTAGAAAAGCATATATCCTGAATCTGGCCTGATTCTGGGTGTCTCTTAGCTGTCATACTCTGCTCTCTCTCCTAACAGAGGGTATTGTAATTGTGACTTTAGGAGTATGTGCCCCATCTAAACTCTGTCCTTGAGAGCAGGATCTGATTTTTATCCTTGAAAGCATAACATGGGGCCGGGGATTTAGCTCAGTGGTTTCACCACCTGCTGCGCAAGCTCAAGGACCGGAGTTCGATCCCTGGTACCAAAAAAAAGAAAAGAAAAGAAAGCATAACAAAAGTCTAGTTAAATTTCCATGAAGCTTGGATAGATGGGTGCATCTACCTGGAAGTGGGAAAAAACTTCCTTTACCAATTTGTGTTCAGTAGTTGGGGGCCAGCTAATTAACTGCCAAAAGACAGACCCTCATATAAGTGGAATCATCCAGTGTTTTTTCCCTTTGTGATTGGCTTACTTCACTTCAGATAATGACTTCAAGGCTCAGTCATACTGTAGCATGTGTCAAAATTTCTCTCCTTTTTAAAACTGAGCAATATTTTATTGTACCATTTTTTAATTCATTATTCCATTCATGGACATTTGGCTTACTTATGCTTTGGGGTTATTACTAGCAATGCAGCTATGAACACAGATATGCAAATATCTGTTTGAGTTTCTGCTTTTGATTTTTTGGCATGTATACTCAGAAATGGAAATATTGGATCATTTGGTAATTCTATTTTTAATTTTTTATGACTCATTGTGCTATTTTCCATGGTGGCTGCATCAATTCACATTTCTACCAGCAATGTTTAAGGGCTCAAATTTTATTTTCTATTGTGTTTTCTTTTTGTAACAGCCCCCCTAACTGGTATCATTTCAATAATATCTCACTTCTACTTCCTTAGTGATTAGTGCTGCTGAGCATTTCTGGTGTGCTTATTGGCAATATCTATATCTTTTTAAAAATTTTAACTCTCACTTTTCATGGAGTTTAATTAACAAACAGAATCATATATATTTAAGGTATACAACATGTTCTGAAATACATATACTATATATAGTGAAATGATTACCACAGTCATATGAATTAACATATGTTAATTAGTTACTTTTCTCTCATTGCTGAGACAAAATACCCAATACCAAAAGTTAAAGGAGGAAAGGTTTATTTAGCTCATAGTTGGCAGAAGTTTCAGTCCATAATCAGGCTCCAAGGCAGGGTGGCATGGCAGATAGGCATCACAGAGGAGAAACAGTTCATGGTGGGTAGAAAACAAAACAATCAAGGAATGACTACAGCTTCTTTCTGTCCCTTACATCTTATCCAGGCTACTACAGGTGGATAGCACTCACACTCTTAATCCTAGTGCCTTGAGCCTATAGCATTGCACCATGAATTATTCCCAGTGTCACACACTCTAGATTCAGCCACCTTTGCAAAAGCCCCACCTATGGCCACCTGAGGCCTTGGAGGGGCCATCTGGATACAAGCGGTAACAGCATATCTATCACTTCACATACTTATAGAAATTCTTAATTTCTTCCACTAAGAAACATTTTGTAATAGCACAAATTTAAAAACTATTTAAAAAAGAAAAATGTGCTTATCATCTCACTACCAGAGATAGATTAAAACAGTTAAATGCACACCACCCTAGAGAATTTCTTCATATATCTATAAATTTATATACTTTAAAAAATTGGCAATGCTATATGAACTGTTTTATGACCTGCTATTTCACTTAACAAAGTGTAGCAGACACCTTTTCACCTCAGTAAGTTTATATCAACATCATGAACTCTTTAACTATACAATGAATAATAACTCTTTTTTCCATCCCCCTTTACCCTCCCTTACATCCCCTCTGATTTCCTTCCATTTGTCTAATAATACTTTCCCTTCTACTTTCATGTCATCTTTTAGATTCCACATACTATATTAGGAAAAACATGGAATATTTGTCTTTCTGAGTACAGCTTATTTCACTTAAAATGATGCACCAGTTCCATCCATTTTCCTATAGATGATATAATTCCATTTTTCATTACTACTGAACAATGCTCCATTGTGTGCATATACCACATTTTCTTTAGCCATTCATCCATTGATGGGCACCTAGGCTGGCTCCGTATCTTGGCTATTGTGAATTGTGCTGCAATAAATGGGTATACAGATATCTCTACAGTATGCTGACTTGAATTCCTTCTGGCATATACCAAGGAGTGGTATAGTTGGATCAAATTTTTCTCTTTGGTGAGACAAAATTCCCAATACCCAAAGTTAAAGGAGGAAAGGTTTATTTAGCTTACAGTTTGTAGAGGTTCTAGTCCATAAACAGCTGGCTCCAGGGCAGGACGACACAGCAGACAGGCATTGCAGAGGATCAACAGTTCATGGGGGGCAGATGATAGGAAAGCAACATGGGATGACCACAGCTCTTTCTACCCTTTATATCTTATCCAGACTACTTAGGGCAGGTAGCACTCACACCCTTAATCCTAGTGCCTTTGAGCCTAGCATGGCACCATGAATCAGTTCCAGGGTCACACACTCTAGATCCAGCCACCCCTTGAAAAAGCTGCACTTACAACTGCATGAGGCTTTGGGGGCACATCCAGACACAGCCATAACAGTCACTCTATTTTTGTTTAGATTTATTTTTTAGGAACCTCCATACTAATTTCCATAGAGGTTGTACTAATTTGCATTTCCATCAACAGTATATTTTCCCTGCATCTTCGCCAGTGTTTATTGTTATTTTGTTTTCTGGGTTTTGGGTTGTTTTTTTTTTTTTGTATTCCTGATGATAGCTATTCCAACTGGAGTGAAATAGAATCTCAATGTAGTTTTGATTTGTATTTCCCTAACGACAAAAGATGCTGAAATTTTTCTCATATTATTCTTGGCCATTTATACTTCTTTTGAGAAATATTTGTTCAATTCATTTGTCCATTCATTGATTGGGCTATTTGATTGTTTGGGTATTGTTTTGAGATTATTATATATTTTAAATAGTAATCCTCTGTTGGAACAGTAACTAGCAAATATTTTTCCCCATTCTTTAGACCATTAATTGTTTCACTTTGATCATTGTTTCCCTTTCTGTGCAGAAACTTTTAAATTTTATAGTCTCATTTATTGATTCTTAGTATTATTTCCTGTGCTCTTAGAGTCTTATTTAGGAAATCCTTGCCTGTTCCTATGACTTTAAATGTTTTTCCTGTGTTTTTCTCTAGTAATTTCAATGTTTCAGGTCTTATACCCAGGTCTTTAATCTATTTTGAATTGATTTTTCTATCAAATGATAAGAATGTAGTTTCAGTCTTTTACGTATGGATACTCAGTTTCCCCAGCACCATTTGTTAAAGAGGCTGTTTCTTCTGCAATGTATGTTCTTGGCTCTGCTGCCAAGAATCAGATGGCTGCAGTCGTGTAGGCTTGTTTCTGTGTCCTCTATTCTATTCCATGAATCTATGTGTCTATTTTTATGCCAGACAACACTGTTGTTGTTACCATGGCTTTGTATAATTTGAAATTGGGTTTTGTGATATCTCTAGCCTCTTGCTTAGGATTGCTTTGGCTATTCTGGATCTTTGGTGTTTCCATTTGAATGTTAAGAGATCTTTTTAAAATCAGTTCCCATTTGCATATCTTTTTGCAGAAATGGCTATCCAACTCTTAAATCAAGTGGTCTTTTTTTGTTAATGGGTTGGGCGAATTACCTATAAATTCTGGAAATTAACACTTCATGACATGTGATAACTTTTACATTTTTTAATGATTGGAAGAAGGAGGAGACAGAGGAAGAGAAGAAAAAGAGGAGGAGAGTGGAAGAGACAGACGAAACGTGGCATGGGAGATATGAAATATTTCCTATCAAGCCACTTAGGAAAACGTTTGGTGACATGTAAGACGAGAGAAAGAGTTGGATGAAGGGAAGAAAACAGAGATATTGTTTTATCTTCTTTTTTAACTATTTGAAATAGTTAGGCCAAAATATTAGCCAATTGATCGAAATTAGCCAATTATAAGTGATATGTGTATGGATATTTGTTCTATTATCCTTTGTATTTTTCTATACTTTGAAATTCCCAAACAAAAGAGAGAGAGAGAGAGAGAGAGAGACAGGAAAGAGACTATGACATTGGTGATGTGGTTGCCTACAGCACTGTAGTGTGAACAGGAATTCACAAGGGGCTTCTTAAACGTGAGTCTGTAAGATGAGCATCCAAATCCCTAACTTCCTGAGGTCAAATCCTTTAGTGGGTACCTACAGGTCAAGGCCACATGATAGAAGTTAGCAGATGGGCTATGGGACTGTTTCTTTTCTAAAGGTTCTGCAGAGACACATGCTGTGGTCTGCTCAGGACCAGCCCAGAGCTGGACCCTACAGCACCCCAGTACTCAGCTCACACACTGTGTCACCTCTCCCTCAACACTGTCAGTGAGACAGCTGTTCTTCATAAGCGCAAGCTTGATGATCTCCACGTCCATGGCCCTGAATGCCTCTTGTCTTGGGGTCTGGGTCTCGTCCCCGCTGCACCCAGTGCCAGGCGCATATCCCATAGTGTCCTGTGTGTCCCGTGCATGCAACACACAGGCCAGAGCATGCTCATGAGGCCTGGGTGCTGTGCCCTTGTACTCCCCCTACCTAGGGCCTGTTCTCTCCAGAGGCACAGGAGCAGTTCTTCTCTCCATCTCTGTCACGTGAGGAGTCCCTGCCATCCGCTGAGGAGTTAAAAAGCTTTTTTATTCCCCCTCTTATGACCCTACGCTGGTCTGGCCGCTCTGGATGTTGCACCCTTCCGGCCTCCCCTTGCAGATAAGGAGTCAAAGGTAATGAGGCTCCAGTGGCCTCCTGTCCTAGGTGTCAGAGCTTGACACAGAGATGACCCTTGGCCCAAGGACAGGATTCTTCTGGCCCCAGTCCATTGGGCAAGGTTGAGAAAATTTCTTACCCGCTGAAGTTGTTTGTGGAGTCTCGACCCTCACCCAAAGCCACCATGGGTAGAGCTTTGCCCCTTGGCCCCCATCTGCACACAGCAGCCAAGAAACTCAGGCTCACCAAGGGCCACACAGGCAGCAAGGAGACCCCGCAAATGGCTTCTCACTCATGGGTCCCCACCTCAGCCCACTCCTGGGCTCCGGGGACTGAGGACAGGAGGACAAAGTGCCCAGTAGAGGCCCAGGTCTCTCGCTGCCTCCCACGCTCTCACCAGGCTTTCCAAGAACTAAAGTACCCTGCCATCCTCCCCCTGCCTTTCCAGCCCTGGCCTCTTAGGGACAAATCCCAGCTGCCTCTTTGGGGATCTGTGAGCCTCCGACTCCCTCTCCTGGTGAAGTGTGAGGAGGAGACAGCTTCCCTGCATGGAGAGCTGGGCCTGAGTCGGAGGTGTTGGTAGGCCCTTGGTCCTGTCATCGCCCCCAGCCCATATGCTGGGCACCAGGACTCCTCTGGTGTGCAGCCGGCACAGGCTCCTTGGCAGTCCCAGCAAATAAGCAAGGAGCAGCATGACTTCCCTTAGGGCTCAGTGAATGCACAGCCTCACATGGGTCCCAGGGTGCCCTTCTCAGAGGGCAAAGGGGTAACCACCTGGAGACCCCTGGGGAAACTTGCTCTGCTTGTCAGTTGTCAAGAGAAAGAAAATAAGCACATTCCTGGGACACTGGCTAATGTAATGAGATATTAAAATAGGGTTCTTTCTGCCCCCTTTCTGCTGTGACCCTGAAAGCTGAGCACCAACAGCAGGTGCCAACCACCTGCCCCTTATAAAACAGTGTACTGGGCAGGGGGACAGGCCTAGCAAAGGCAGAGTCTGGAAGTCACAAACTCATGTATTGGGGCTTTGCCCTCTCTTAAGCTACGTGAAAGGTTTCCCGGGGTCATACACATACTGTGTCATCCTGTGTGCTCCCGGCTAACCCCATGAGGATCACACTGCCACCCCTAGTTAGCAGAGGAAATTGAGGTGCTATCCCAGGCTGGAAAGGGACCAGGCAGGACTCAAAGATCTCACACCTTAAACTCCACCAGGGACTCACAAGTCCGAGTTCTCCAACTTGCTTCAGAGCAAGAAGACCAGCTCTGTGAGGGAATGGGCTTTGCTCCCAGTAGCACACTTGGGGTGTGACATGCAGCTTCACATCTGCACTCTGAGTGAAAAGCCACTCCATCATGGAAAACAGTATGGTTGCATTTTTAAGGCATTTACCAAATATTTGGCAAAAAGAAAAGAAACACAAACCCTAAACGGTCTTCCTGCCCCTTTTTGGTTTATCTCTCACGTTCCCCCATTTCCAATATATTTTCATTCCCTCAAGACTATGTAATAGTTCCAGTGTGGGAGAGACCAAGTATCTACCAATATAATATCCCTTCTCCTTATCTTCCTTCCCAGTGTTTGAACCTCTGGAAGTTTGGCTGTTCAGAAATTGGTCCCAGACACTTTGCAGCAAGGAGAGCCCACATGACCAGGTGCTGACCAATGGGAGGTGAGAGGACATGATCCAGGCTGCTTCTGGCTGTGAATTTAGAAGCAGCTGCCTTCCCACCACTTCTTCCTGTGTGTGGACATGGCTGTGGGGATGCTTCATTCCTACCTCAGAGCAGTGGTTCTCAACCTAGTCTGGACATTAAAAAGCTCTTCAAAAGTCCTGACACCAGGAACCAGATCCAGAGATTCTGACCTGATTGGACAGGGTATGGCAGGGCCACATCTGTCAAGTTTCCCCAGTGGTTTCTAATGTCTACACAAGATAAAGAATCATCATACCTGTAACTAGAGAATGGGTGGAAGAACAAGGTTTAAAAAAATTGTTAAACCTGCATTTTCTATCTTCCTTGTACTCTATTCATCCTAGAGTATCCTCCTGTCTTTGGGCAACTGTGACGGAGACACAAAAATTCTCATGTATTTGAATCACTTCCTTCTCAGGTCTATTTCCAACTGACTTTAGACTACACCTTATCTAATCCAAAGAGAGAATTCTGGAGCCTTCTGTCATTGCTGGTGGGAGCCAGAAAGACTTGGTTCTCTGCAGAACTTTGAGGGCATGGAAGTGGAGCACCACAAACACTAGCATCCAAATCCAGGTTCAGAGTGCCCTTATTTCTTGGCGTACTGGCTAGCAACAAACTAAGGGTTTGGTTTGCACTCACTTTTAATTTGTTTTAGACTAGCTTTACAAATAGTCATCTGTTTAACCAACTCATTTCCCTCCCAATAAAGACCCACACTATTTCGCTTACATCCTGGGAGAAAAGTTTCCTTAGCCCTATGAGCTGAGTGGAGTAGATTTGGGAGACTTTAAAATGAGCAACACCCCTAAAGTATAGAAGATTGTGTGGTTATCCTACAGGGATCAGCAAGTCAGAATTTGGGCCATGTACCTACTCAACATTCATTTTTATTATTTTTGTTTTTGTTTTGCAGGAATGGATTTGAACATAGGATTGTATTCCTTGGCTTTTAAAATTTTTTATTTTTGAGACAGGATCTCACTAAGTCACTAAGTTACCCAGGCTGGGCTCGAAATTGCAATCCTCCTGCCTCAGTCTCCCAGAGTCTTCAATTATCCCAACATTCACTTTTAGAAGAATACAGAGATGATTCCACAGCCCCAGTATTTACAGCTTAAATAAGATAAGCTGTCAGAGGTTAACAGAGTCAGGGGCTCTTATCTGCTAGTTGAGTTCTGATGCAGTCAAGTTTTCTAGGGGAGGAGCAGAATGAATGATTTACAAAGCACTGGAGTTTTTTTTTCTCCTTTGAGGGCTTTTCACGCAACTTTTTTTTTTTTTAGAATCAAACTCCTTTTATTAAAAATATTAATTGTACATATTAACGGGATTCAGGGTGGCATTTGAATGCACATACATAGAACTCACTTATCACATCCACATTCTGACATTCTTTTCATCCACGTACCCCTTTTAAACCTCTAACAACCACTCCCCTACATTCAGGTACACTTTAAACTTTTTTTGGTACCGGGGATCGAACTCGGGTCTTTGCGCTTGCACAGCAGGCGGTGAAACCACTGAACTAAATCCCCAGCCCCAGGTTCACTTTTATTAAACTTCCATATGAGAGAGAACAAATAGCACTTGTCTTTCTGGATCTGCTGTATTTCACATAACATAATAACCCCAGCTCCGTCCTTGCTGCAAACAACAGTGCCTCATTCTACTTTATACCTGAATAGTGTATGTATTACTCATAAGTTCAAGATAACTAATTTTCCTGTGTCTATGCATGTCTTCAGAAGGCTTTGATGCTTTACATATTGAATTTATTTTTTAGTTAAGTTTATAGTTGCAAAGCGATTTACACTTACAACATTGAAGATTGATCCTGATGAAATGATGACAAGCCAGATCATCCTTTAAGGAAAATTTGATTTTGATTGATGTCAGGTTTTCCTACATCAACACTGGAGGCAAGAATCCAACAGAGTACTATTGATGAGGAGTTTAAAAGAAATAAATGTTGATATTTGAACTATGTATAGCCAACATCTTTTAAGGATGAGGGTACAGAAAAGGATGTTGTTAGAATATATATTTTACAAATGTTAGGTCACACAAATCCCTTTGAAAATATCCCTAGAGGAAATATTCTAGTAAGAAGAAAAACCTGGAAACATGGTATTAGGTTTGTAGAAACAAAGACTGACATTACAAGTATTTATCATAAATTACATGAACATATCTAAAACAATTCAGAAACAAGGGCAAGAAAGTAGCCCCTTGAACTGAGGGTCATTGCCTGGACAAAGCTGCACCTCTAGAGGTGGCTGGAGAACTTGTTCAGTCTGCTGAGATGATGGCAGTATTGGCTCATGTATACAACTAGGGAGAAGATTGACATAATTAATTATGTAACTGCATGACAATATCAAAAATTTCCAAATTTCAAACAAACAGAAGAATATGTGATCTATCAAGTGGGAGATATAAAAGAGCAAAATGATAAAGTACAGAAGCAAAGCATAAAATAAGATGGTAGAAATGTCATAACAAAACAATAATTAAATAGAACAAAGATAAGAATTATCAGATTTTTAAATATCAAAAACTCTAAGGGTCCAAAAAATCACTTTGGAAATAAATTTACAGAGAAAATATAGCAGAAAAATATGAATGAAAAGAACTAGGCCCACTTTTTAATAAAAGATGGAATTCAAGGTGCCTGTATCCAAGGAGAAAAAGGCTGTAGACTGAAGAAATTATAGATAAAGAAGACATGCTTATGAACATGTACACCTGTGACTATACAGCCAGCTAAACCCAAGGGCTCTCACTCCCATTAAAGCTTCATAAAAACATTAGGACCACGCAAGCACAAGGTCCCGAGTTCAGTCTCCGGTACCAAAAAAAAAAAAATACTTAAGGAACATTAGGACCAATGAGGAGAGGCTCCAGTAATCTGTCAGCCCACATATAGCATTAAGACAAGGTACTAGGTCCAATCCCCAGGTGGCTCTGGAGTCACTGCTGCAGGGGATGCAGAATGGTGCAGGAAGGTTGTACCAGACTTAAAGCTCCCCTTCTACATAGTCCAGGAGAGCTGGAGTCTTCAGGACTTTGGAGTGGAAGGAAAGGAGAAGAAAAGGCACATTCAGAAAAAAAGAATATGCACTGATCATGCAGGGGCTATCAGGAGAGGCTGCTCAAGACTAGACTCAGCCCAAGCCTTGAGCCTTAACCACCCTGAGGATCAGTAACTTCACTCACACTACCCTGTTATTGGCTTCCGGGTTATAACACAAGCTTCAAAACTCATGCAAACAGTATGCACTAAATTTATTTTCACAAAATAAGAAATTGACTCAAGACAACATGAAAGACTTTTTGCAGGCTTTATGATGGTCATCAACAAATAAAAATTATATATATTTAAGATGTGCAGAGTGATATTTTAAGTATGCATTGTGAAATAATTATCATAATCAAGCTAACATATTCATCACGTCACCTAGTTACCTTTTGAGTATCTGGTGAGAACACTTGAGAACGACTCTGAGTAAATTTAGAATTTTGAATACATTATTGACCTCAATCACCATGCTCTAAATTCAATCTCAAGAATTACTCAAAACTGAAAGTTTGTACTCTTTGACAAACTACCGATCCCTGGTAGTTACCATTCTATTCTATTAGATTGTGCAGTAATTCTGAGTCTGGCCTATTTTACTTAGTATGATATCCTCTAGATTCATCCACATTTTCCTAAATGAAAGTGTTTTTTTTTCTTTTATAGGGATGAATGAAAATCCATTATCTATTACATTTCATTTAACCATTCATCTGCCCACAGACATTTAGGTTATATATCTTGTCTACAGAAATACAAATATCTCTTCAAAATATTGATCTTAACTGTTAGGATATATACTCAGAAATTGGTTTGCTGGACCACATGACAGTTCAATTTTAATTTTCTTTTTTGGTACTGGGGATTGAACTCAAGACCTTGCACTTGCGAGACAGGTGGCAGAACCACTGAGCTAAATCCCTGGCCCTCAATTTGAACTTTTGAGAAGCCTCCATATCACTTCCCCCAATTGGCACACCAATTTACATTCACATCGATGATGTACAAAGTTTCTCTTTTCTCAACAACTTTGCCAACATGTGTTATCTTTGGCTTTTTAATAACAGCCACCCTAACAGGTATGAGATGATAACTTACTGTGCTTTTGATATGCATCTCCCTGATGACTGATGATACTGAGCATTTCTCTATGTACTTATTGACCATGCTATATCTTTTTAGACAACTGTCTATTCGGATCTTTTGGAACTGTAGAAGTTCTTAATGTATTTTGGATATTAACCCCTTAACACACATGAAGTTTGCAGATACTTCCTACCCCTTCTCAACCTCCAACAATCACATTCAAGTTCACTTTTCTTAAACTTCCATATGAGAGAACAATTAGTACCTGTCTTTCTGGATCTGCCATATTTCACATAACAAAATAACCCCAGCTCCATCCTTGCTAAAAAACAACAGGGTCTCATTCTGCTTTATACCTGAATAGTGTATGTATTCCTCACTTTTTCCATTCATCAACTGATGAGCACCCTAGATTGATTTAACATCTTAGCTATTGTGGGTAGTGCTGGATAAACACGGGCACACAGGTGTCCCTTTGGGGTGCTGACTGCATCTCCTTTGGATAGATTCCCAGAAGTGGGATACCTGGATCACATGGTAGACCTATTTTTAGTTTTATGAGGAATCTCCACGCTGCTCTCCACAATGCCTGCACTAATTCACGTTCCCATCAATGCTGAGTTTCCCATTCTCCACATCCTTGCTAGCATTTTTAAAAAGAAATAATCATAGCTATTTTAACTAGGGTGAAATAGTATCTCATTGTAGTTTTGTTTGGTCTTTTCCTGATACTAATGAGAAAATAATGGAACTGAAAATACTACATTGTTTCGTGAAAAATACTAGATTGGTTTGTGAAAGGATATAGGGATTATATGTATCTGTGTGTGCATGCATATAGTGATCCTTAAGACCACTTTGCGCCGCTTAAGAATTATGTCATCCACTTATAAAAGTATCATTGAAGTTTTAGCACCAGCCAAGATCTCAATTGGATAAAAAAGCCAGGTAATACCTGTGTTCCAGGAGGAACAAATAGAAAATAGGCTATGGTCTGTCTCTGACAGGTTGGGCAGGTGGAGGCAGAAGGAGGGGTCCAGAAGGCCCAGGAGGCTGCAGCACCCACTGTCCTGGAGCCTGGGGAGGGGCGGGGCTGTGGCTGAGCCGCTTCTCCTCGCCCCTCCCCCACCCCAAGAGCCCTTTGTGATGAGGAGAACACAGCTCTGTGATGCAGGCCTGGGCCCTCCTCCCTACCCCCAGAGAGAACTCTCAGTGCTCAGTTGCCTGAGAGCAACACTGCGATTCAGATGATGGAGAATTTTCTCATTTCTCTGGAAAGCCTTAGCGTCACAGGGCTGTGCCCCAGCTGCACTCCCTTTATGATGGATATGATCTTCGCCATTGTGTGTGGACTGGTGCTCTTCCTTTTGTTACTGCCCTGGCTCCAGGGTGAACCAACCTTACGCCCAAGGAGAAAAAAGAGAAACATCAGAAAGGTAAGAAACTCTCAGCCCAGATCCAGCAGAGAATGATTCTCCTTTTACCACAATTTCCACTTTTCTGAGTGAAGTAGACAGACTGCTGAGAGGGAAAACTCAGAAAAGAACACAATATCCTTCCTGTGGGACAGGCAGGCCAGGGTAGGGGAAGTGGGCACCAGGACATCAGATCTGAATGTTCTGTAACTCTGCCCCACCTGCTTCAGTGAACATGCTCTCCTACCTAGTAGACCCCTATATAAGGAGGCTCCTGTTTCTAGTCAAGTGCTCAGACTTCGAGAATGATCTCCTCTGGGCCTGCTGGTGTAATAAAAGTTTTTCTCCACCTGTTTGAGTGACCATCGGGTTCTTGAGTCTTCAAATTTTGGTAGGTGTGCC
Source organism: Heterocephalus glaber (assembly GCF_000247695.1). The sequence goes on from NW_004624870.1 coordinate 3,141,022, forward strand.
TCAGAGCTGTGGCACTTGGCTATAGCACCAAACTGTTCTGCTCTGACACATTTGGCAGACACTTCTAGGCCCAGGATTTCCTCTGTGCTGGGCTGAACCAAGGGCTATGCTGAGGGCCTGAGAGTCCAACCCAATTCCACGCTGCAGCTGCCTCTGGTCTCTAGCAGCTGACATGCAGCTGTAGAAATGAGTTCATCTTTTGAGCAGGGGATCCCCTTATGGGGGAATCTCATGTTAGAAAGTTCCTGTGTGTTTCTACAAGGACAGAAAAAAGTACTGTAATTTAAAAAGTAAGTAAAAGGAAAGAAAAAACATAGTCTCATTAATTCACTGTGGAGCAGCATAATATTCATGAATACTGAATGTCTGCAGCCTGTCTGAGAGACAGGAGCGTTGGACCTGGGTCTCTCACTCCTTTCCTTCTTTCTTAGCATCCAGTGTGGATGAGGTGGAAGAAAGGGAGAAGGAAGAGGACAGCTGGTCTCCTAGGTAAGGCTACACCTTTCAGTCCTGTAGTCTTGGAACTAACATGACCTTGCTTATCCCTCAGGGACCAATGCCAGGGCTCCAAGGATGCCAGTTCCAGAGAGGGGCTCCTGCAACTGCAATCAGCAGGGGGGATCCTTCTCAGGCTCCCTGCTCAGAATGAAGCTGTGCTGGGACAAAGAAGGGTTTTGTGCAGTAGGGGGCAGTACAGGCAGCAGAGGAGCAGTACAGCCTGGGTTTGCAAGTGGGACACCCAGGTCCAACTGAGGCCCAGCTGTTACAATTGGCAGAGGCTGATTCCTTTGTGAGATGACCCCATCCGTCCAGCAAGCACAGTTGTGGGGACCATGGATGTTGAAGGATGGGGAAGCACTTTGTGCTGACAAAGCACTGCCCATCTGTGTACCATGAAGCCACTGTGAGTCAGGGCCAAAGGACATTGGACACCGACGCTTGGGCTCTGGAGTCAGACCTCCAATGGTGTCCTCTCAGGGGACATTCCCTTCAGCCTCCTGTAAAATCCCAATCCCTTCCTTACCCTTCATCCTTTATAACCCAGTTTCCCACTTCCCACCTTTTGCAGACTACCAGATTTACAAGAAATTGGATAAGCAGCTAATTCCCCTTCTGAAAAGGTAAAGAACTTTCCCCTTTCTTCCTTCCTTCTAAGGCCTGTGATGGCACCAAGTAGCATTGTTCTAAGCTGGGAGGGGGAGATCCCGGGAGTGGGGGATGTTAAGACCCTGGGGCGAGGAATAGCAGGAAAACCTATAGACTTGGGGTATGGGGCAGTGGAAGGGCCAGGGCCCAACTGAGCTCACCCCAGCCCCTAGCTACAGTTACAACTTCTATTTATTACAGCTTGCAGAGGCTGCTCCCTGGCCAAGGAGGCTCTCGACATCCTGTATACCAACACCACCCTGCTGATGCGGGTACCAGAGCACCTGTCACAGCCCCACAGCCAGATGGGAAGAAAGCAGACCCTGCTACTCTGTCCCCGGTAGAGGCAGCTCCCTCTCCTCTCACTCCACACCTTCTATCTCTGGCCTCTTCTCCATCACAAGGCCCATCAGCAACCTCCTCCGATTTTGTGTGTTCACCCACACCCCTCACCGCCTCTCAGACCCCAGAGCCCCTGCTTCTCCTGGGAAGACTTGCACCCCAGCCACTTTCCCTTTCCCCACCACGTCCCCCCGCTTGTGCCACAACCCCACCTCCCTGCTGGGACACAAACGAGATGCCAGAACAGCAGCTCGGTCCTCAGCAACCCTCATGTCCCAAGATCCTGGGGGCCCACCTTCAGCAGAAACGGACCCCGATTTTCTGTGGCCTGCCCTCTCTGCACAGTGAATCCGTAACAGCTGCTGCCGGGATCTCTCAGAACCCTCCCGTTCCACACCTTCCCACCTTATTCAACAGAATCCCACCTGTTTGCCCAGTTCACACGCAGGATCAAATGTCCCCGCTGCTTTCCCTGGCCCAGGATCCATCCTGTCTGGAGCCGCGCTCCCCACCCCAACCCCAGCCCCCAGCTCTGGGTCAGGCCCAGACTCGGACCCACCCACAATCCTCCTCCCCGATCCTGTTAGCACCTTCTCTGCCCCTCATTTGGGGCTGTGGAGCATCCTGCTGTTCTACATCCCATAACCCACAGTCACCCATTGCAACTGAAATTCAACCCTCAGGAAGGCCCTTGTCGAAGAAACACCTAGAACATGGGTGGGCTGTTCCCTCAGCAGTCCGAAGCCCTCAGGAGGGTTACTGTCCCTCCTCTCCCAACCTTTGCCAAGGCAAGGGTGCCGCTGCCATCCTTCATGAGAGTTTTCCAATCAGCTCTGAGCTCCGGGAAAACCTAGAGCAACACATTCGAAAGTGGCACGTTCGACGCCAGCAGGACCTGCCCTGCAGGATCCAGGAGTCTCCAGAACTCACACAGCCTCAGTATGACTTAGCTCGTTCACCTCAGGTAAAGGACAAACCCGGGCTCTCACATTCGTCTGTGTCTACAGGCAAACTCAGCGAGCATGTGAAGAAGGTGAGGTTCCAGCTAAGGGAGGACTCAGGCAAGAATGTGGGCCATATTCTAGGCAAGGTCCCGAAAGATCTCTCCAGGGCCCTAGGAAGCTCCCCAGGGAAGGTTCTGGGGGCGACCTCTGAAGAGTCAGAGAGAAACCTGATGTGGCCCATGGACAGGGACGCAAGAAATGACTCACTCAGAAGTAGAGACAAGAAACATCTAGAAGCCGTGCTGAAAGCACATTTGGGTGTGAAGATGGGGCAGATCCATGAGGGGCTGATCCCTCTGAGAGTGCGCCGGTCCTGGCTCGCTGTCAGTGGTGTCATTCCCACATCTCACACCCACATGGAAACCAGAAATCCGGCATCCTCCAGGAGTCGGGGACCCTGTGTGAGCACCATCCAGGTTTTTTCCGATCCATGCACTCAGCAGTACCTGGAGATGCAGAGGACAAGGCATAGGGTGAGGCACAGGTGGGGCCTCCCCCTCAAGCTCCTCAAGGCCGTAAACACCTTTAAGTCTACAAAGGCTGTGCCCTCACCCTTTCCACAGTGTGCCCATCCCTCCTCCTCTGGCGGTGTGTCCTGGGCCGACTTGAGAGTGGAGGATGAGGCCAAGTTCCTGGGAAAACCACCTCAGGGATGTTGTCCGGGAGAGGAGGCGACAGTCAGGCAGTCTGTCCACGCACTGGGCAGTCTCCTTGTCTCTATTTCATGTAAGATCGACAGGGCCCTGGCAGGGATCCCTCTTGGTGATGGCCGGTGGTCCTCAGAGGCCCCCCTCACTAGACAGAACAGTGTGGGGCCTTCATGGCAACTCACATCCAGCCTCATGGGCAGAACCTGTGAGAGCAAGACCACCCAAAGGGTTGGCAGAGGCAGCCCAGAAGTCCTCTTGCTTCCTGGAACATGTGTCGTCCAAGATGCAGGAGAGCCAGGCCTTTGGGCAGACACTGGGAGCAAGTTTCAGCACGGAGTGGAGATCAAGTCAGTGAGCCATTGTCAAGTCTGTGCCACAGGTGTCTACCTTCCAGACTGTCCCACTGACTCTCTCTGTGCTTCACACCGTTTGGCGTCTCCAGAGTCCCAGAGCCGCCATCACAGCATGCCTCTAGGGTACATGCTAGCTCCACAATTGTCTGGTGACCTAATGGCAGACAGAGGGAGCAGCCTGGGGCAGCAGAAGCTCCAGATCCTGAAATATCAGCACTCACGGAAGGGCCAAAGCAAGACATCTGTCCCTGCTGACAAGCATGAGGTTGGTAGGAGCCCCAGCTCAGGAAAACATGAAGACAGGTTGGGAGACTTGGAGACCTCTGAGCCCACCCAGGATGGGGGAATAGAAGACACCTTAGAGAGTAAACACCTTCAGCTCCCACAAAAGAAACCAGTCCCCTCAGAAGGTGACTTCCAAAAAAGCATGAAGAAAGGTCTACAGTGGGTTTTACCTAAGAAAGAAATCAAACGGCAGGAAGACTCCCAGAAAAAAGGCAAGCCTGCACCCACCACGGCCCAGAGTCAGAGACCAGCCAAAAAGATACTTCGTGTGGCCCGCAACACTGAGGAGGTTCAGCAGCTCCTGACAGCACTTGGGCAGATAGTAGAAACCACAATAACGCTTAAGCATAAACTTTGTGCCTTGAAGTTCAATTAGCACAAAGAGGAAGAAGGTCACTCCCCAGTCTCCCAGGGTTCCTGCTCCTCAGAGCACAGGAGAAAGCCAGGACATGCAGCCACCCCCAAGTGCCACAGCTGTCCTACCAGGGAGAGGCACCCCTGTGGCCAAGAGTCCTTGAAAACTGGACAGCACAACAGTGAGCAGCAGGCCCAGAGGCATCCCCACCCCTCCTTCCCCATCAAGGCTGTGTCCCCAGTCAGCCCCTCCCAGTGTGGCCCAACAGCGTCCAGGGCACCAGGCCAACAACATTATTGCCCAAGGCATGGTCCTCTTTCAGGAGGTGTCTTCACTGGACAACAGAGAAATTTCTCTCCAGTCTTTCTTAGTAGGAAAACACATGTCCAAGAAAAATATTACTGAAGTAGAGGAAAATGATTTGTCTCATGATGCATCCAAAATATTTACTGTATCCCAAAACACCGATGTTTCCTTCCAAGAGAAATGGCTTCTGTGTGCTCTGTGCTTGGTGTGGGCTCTGGGGTCTAGAAGGGAGCAGTGTGGTAGTGGTGACAGAGGGGTGCAAGCCCACCTTCACCCTTAGTTCCTTCACTGATCGCCACTTCCACCATTAAACGCACAAAATCTCTAAAAACAAGCCAGGGAAAACCAATGATGACCCCCCCACCCCTGGGATCGGGTCCAACCCATCTTTCCATTGCTCCCCTACATTAAGGCAGTGGTAGGACCAGAGGCACAGGGACACTTTAGGCTGAAAATTCCCCCACAGTTTCCACAAGGGTCAGAGCCATGCAGATCCACCGGTCCCAAAATGGGTGGTAGTTGGCATGTGAGGATGCTGGGCCCTGAGTTCAGAAGTGAGAGAAATCTTGCCCTTGACCTCCCGGTGGGGGACAGATGATGTCCACCCCTGGGAAGCCCCTCCTCTCCCTGGCAAAGGCCTGGACGGAGAGGGCCCTTCTGGGTTCAGCTTCGATGGAAAGTTCAGAGCTCCCATCCCAGGGCCTTGGCCCTCCTTACACTAGGGCGGCCGTGAGGACAGAAAATCCAGCTTGGGGGGGTCGTGGCTGGTGGTGGTCAGGGGGGCCCTGCTCATGGGTGAAGAAATGGTCCTGCTTATGGCTCACTTATCCTGGTCCATCTTGTGACTCCAGTTAGTGGTTCTGGGTGGAGGGAGCAGGGCTGTGCCTGCGTGGTAAGTGATGGTCAGGCACTGGGGATGGGGATGTGGGAGGAGAATTGAAAAGGCTGGAGCCAGGCAGGAAGCAGAGTGGCACAAGGACACTGTGAATGGTGCAGGGAATGGGGCGCTCCCAAGGATCCGCCGCCATCTACCAGCAGACAGGAGGCGACATTAGGGGCCAAGTGGCTCACCCTGGCCGCACCACAGGGCCCTACCTGCTCCAGATCCCAGACCAGAGAAGCCACCTTCAGCTCCCACACGGGGCCAGATTTGAGAGGGAGCAGAGCACGTTAGCAAAGATTGATCTCTTATCAATACATTGGGTAACTTGGAGATATGCTCACCTCTTGCAGAAAGGATGAACTGACAGTGGTGGAGAAGATAGGACAAGGGAACCTGAGAGGTGACTCAAAGTCTGGTGAGCTGTACATATGTATGCAGCCCCCAGGATGTCCCTAGAGGAGAGGAGGGACTCAGAAGGGTCCAGAGCCTGCCCTGGGGCCACACAGCAAGCCTTGCCTGGCTCCCAGCCCTTGCTTAGCCCAGAGCCCACAGGGCAAGAGGCGGTCACACAGGGTTTGTGCCACAAGGAGGCTGGAAGTGACCTGTCCAAATGCCTGGGGGCAGGGCCGGTCCAGGAGGAGAGCTCTCAGCTTCTAGCACATGTTCCCCTTCCTGTGGGACCTGGTCCTCGTGGAAAAGCAGAGGGGCTCAAGAGGCAGGGAGAGGAGCAGCCACTTCTCCAGAGAGCATTTCCTGTGGTGTGTGGCCCACTGGGCAGCCACCGGCACAGCCCCGGGGACCTCAATCCTGGGGCAGAGCATCCTACACTAAGCGGAGATTATTCAGACAAGGGGAACAGGACAGAGACCCTCCTCCAAAGAGTCTTCTTGGTGAGCACAGAGACCTCCCAGTCAGTCAGCACACAGAGACCCCCCACTCCCCAGAGACCCCACAGATTCTTCAGGTTGTTCTCAATCATTGCAGAAACCTCACAGAGAACCCCCAGACTCCACAGACCTCCCACAGACATGTTGCAGAGCCCTCCCAAAGACAACATGCTTGCACTTTCCACAGAGACCTAACTTAGCCCTTGGTAGAGACTCCCACAGGGCTCAAGCAGAGACATCACATTGCTCCATAGAGCTCAAAAGCAGGAACCTCTGTCAGAGACCTCACAGGACAGTCTTCCCACTGCCCCACGAGCCCACACCTTCCACACAGCCTGCACATGGACTTCTCACAGGGCTCTGTGCGGCCCCACAGAAACCCAGTACAGAGCTTTCACAACTGGCTTCCCTCGGAGACCTGACAGAGAGATCTCCCACACAGGTCAGAGCCCATACAGAGCTCTCCCACCCCAGAGTCCTCCCGTGGAGACCTCACACAGAAGCTCCCAGGGGATTCCACAGAGCACACCTGGAAACTCTGTAGTCCACATGGAGACCTCACTTGGGGTTGTCCCCAGAAACAGGGCACAGAGACCTCACACAGACACCTCACACACCCTTTTTAGAAGCCCGAGCAGCTACTCTTTGACAGGTCCTTCCCAGGGGAGGTGGAACCACTAAGCAAACTGGCAGCATAGGTGGGATTCCCATGAGTTTTGCCCCTGAGAACAAGACACCAGACACTGTCAGCATCACACTACTGCAGACAGTTAAATTAGAAAATATCATAAGATAGTTGGGCAGGGCTGGGCCCTCAGCACAGAAAACAACTGAGTCACATTCACTAAAGTTTAACATTAAAAAGAAACTATTACACCCACATACTTCCCCTAGAGATGAATAGCAGGGATTGATATTCTAAATAGACATCAGTCACCTTAATTGGGGACTAAAACATTCCTAGCTAGTCCATTCCATCCAGAATATCCATGTACTCTTGCTAGGTAACTAGCTTCCCCCTGGATCCTGTTAATCAATATTACCTGGGTGACTGTACTTGTAATCTTATTGGTTGATCATCGTTTGTCCCACCTCATTCCCACTTTGTGATTTTCCATTGGATCTTATAGTCTTGTCCCACTTTGTACCCACCTCACCTCGTGGCTTTGCCCCATAAAGAAGCTTTGAGAAGTGGAGTGGGTGGGCAACTCACTTTCCAGTCCCCCTCCTATCTCTTAAACAAAAGCCATCTTTCTCACAATAAGTTTTTCCTACTCTCAACCTCCATTGTTCCTAGAACTCATTCTTCAATTTTAGAGAACATGAAGTTGCATTTCAGATATCTAGCAAGTTGAGAGTTATAATATTTCCCTTATTTGGATTACTTGGTGATCTATATCAACACCAGATGGGTTTCTATGCCAGGGGAGATGCTCACAATGTGTTTCATCTTTTCTAATTCCTTTGCCTCTGAAGAAAAGAATTATAGGTTCTATGTGTAGACCTCCAAAATCCTTTCTTTCATAGCTTTTCATTAGCTAGAACTCTGACCGACCATGAGAGAACCATACAGCAGGACAACTGCTTAGAGCATGAGTGCAGTAAATTCTCAAATGTTTTCTGGAGGCTGGCTTTAGCAAGCCAGCATACTAGGCATAGGGGTCAATAACACAGTAACTTTACTCTTGGGACAGTTACAATGCACTGCCAGAAACAGGCATGCAGACATACACCATAATTCCAGCACTGTGGAAGGTGAGGCAGGAGAATCACAAATTGGAGTCCAGCCAGGGCAATATATGAACTTAGTGAGACTCTGTCTCAAAATAAAAAATAAAAAGGCCTGAGAATGTAGCTCAGTGAGAAGGTTCTGGGTTCCATCCCCAGTGCTACACACAAAAAAGAGGGAAAAAACCCAAATAACATGCTGCTAGGAAGCTCAAAAAAGGGAAGACATAATAAGGTTTCCCCTCAGAGAAGCCAGGAAATGCTCCATCTTACAGCTCTGCTGATCAGGCACCTTACAGAGCTCTTCTGGGCTAAAATCCATGAGTCAGTCAAACCATGTTCCTTTTTTTGGAGACTTTAGGGGTGAATCTCCATCTTTACTTTTCCTGCCCACTCATGGCCGCTTCTATCTTCAAAATAATCACATCACTTTTCCCTCTGTTTTTTCACATCTTCTCTCCTAATTTTTTTTTGTGTGTGTGTGTCTTGATATTTTGCCCAGGCTGGTTTTAAATTTTTGTGATTATACAGTGTGCCCACCAGGATAATTCAATATAATCCTATTTTAAAGTCAGCTGATCAGCAACACTGATTCTATCTGCAACCTTAATCTTCCTTTCCCATGTAAGGCAACATAGTCACAGATTCTGGGGATCAGGACTTGGACATCTTGGATGAGTCACTCTTCTGCCTCAGAGCATGTTGAGAGTTGTTGATGTGAAGATGACCGACAGTGCTTTGGCAGGTGCTCCAGGACAGGCAGGGGCCTGGACCTGAAAAAGAGCTTGGTTAACTTCACTCCACACCTTTTGCCTCTGCATCATGTGGAGAAGGTCTGCAAAGGGTGGCTCCTCGGGACTGTCAAGGGCCAGCAGGGCCAGTGTGTGCTCCATCTCTGTGAGGCACTCTGCTTTCCTCTCCCTGCTGTCCCAGCTGTGTCTGGGCGAACTCCAGGGCTGCCTCAGTCTCATGCTGGCGGATCAGCTCAATCAAATGCTGTTGCTCCAACTGGGATAATCTTTAGACATGCTGAATTTTGAAGCCATATGACCTCAGAATGCTTGTTCCATTGCTTCTGGCTTCCACTCCAACAATGTTTGTGCTGTCACTTTCCACGTGGGTAAACCCACAGCAGGAAGGGGGCCTCTGGATGGTAACAGGGCTCCATTGCAGAAGTGGAGGTCGGTAAGCAGAAGGAGGCCAATTCCCATCCAGTCTCTGCTTTCCACATTTTGATCAATCCTTGGTTGTCTGTGGTGACAAAAAGCTGCAGGTGAGGATAAGTCACCAAATTTTTCAGAGGAACAGGCTGCCGAGGGCTGGACCAGATCTCTGTGCCCTGACATCCAAAGTTAAATTAGGAAACCTGAAAATTATTTCAGCTCATAGTTTGCAGAGGTTTTAGTCCATAGTCAGCTGGCTCCAAAACAGGGTGGAATGGCAGAGCGGGATGGCAGAGAAGAAATAGTTCATGGCAAGCAGGCAGGAGACAGCAAAGCAATGGGAGCAGCAAACAGAAATAGTCACTCAACTTTTAAGAAATGCTTTATTCACCATGTAGCTCTTAATCTCAACCCATTGTCCACACCAATTATGTTCCCAGTCAGACCCTTTGGGGCAATTCTTCAGGGCTGAGGCAGAAACCAAAGACATTTGTAACCTCTACTCCAGGGTTTCTTAACAGTGGCACTGTTGGACAGATAATCTTTTGTCATGGAGAGGTGTGCTGTGCATTGTAGGATCCTTAGAAGCACACTTAACCTCTACCTACTAGATCCCAGTGGCAGTCCTTACCTTCAACCCCAGTTGTGACAACCAGAAATGACTCCAGACACACCCAGTGTCCCCTAAGGGACAAAATCAACCTGGTTGGGAATCACGAGGCGAATCTGTGGGGCAAGAAGTCCTACTCTCAGGGACATCCCCAGGCCTAGCGCAGCCTGGGCACACAGAAGGGGCTCAGTTAATGAATCCCCACTAGATGAGTACTTGGGAGAAGAGGTGGGAGGGACAGCCAAAACCCACACTTCTGGAACCCACTAGCCTGGTACAACAGACCTAAAAATGGTGCTTAGAGCGCCTAATGCAGATGGACTGATGACCAGTTGCTGTGGCACATGACCCACCAGCACGTCCTTGTGGGGGGACCAGGGTCCACACAGAGGGCTCCCAGCTGGTGACCACGCACAACAGGAATGCCACTGCAGGCCAGTTCCCAGGACTTGCAAGACTCTTCCGACAATGACTTTGACTCAGTGTGCCCACGTGGTGGCTACCCACATCTTCCTGGAAGTATGCTGCCGTCGGATCCTTCCCTGGTCCCTACCTCCATCCCAGAGGGCAGACCTGCTCCACAGCCCAGTCCTCCCACCTCCTTCTTCAGTTCCCAGCCATTATCCACCCCAGGTGTTTTCCCCAACAGCCCCTGCTTTGGTGCCAGCTTCTTGGGGGATCTAGCACCCTGGGAGTGTGCCTTTCCCAGCTGTCCCCCGCAGCTCAGTTGGCAAAAGCATCATTCCCAAACCCATTTAGACAGGGAGGGAGAGCTCTTGGGACAACTCAATGTCACTTTGTCACAAAACTGAGGAAGATGTGAATGTAGCTCCTGAATAACTAATAAAGCTGGGCAATGCTAACAGTCCAATCCGAGAAACTCTTCCAATTCACCCTTTTATTGGTTTTAAGGCAGCAAGGAACTTCTGGTCCACATGCCTTTCTGGCCAAGCAAAGGAAAGTCAGGGGAAAAAAGGGGTGGCCATGGGGAGCCAGCCGGAGCACTCTTCCCCATGTCCTGCCTGGTCTCACCAGCCTCCAACTTCATCCTAACGCACTTTGGTTTGAGAGCAAGTGTACCCCGTGGCCTTGTCTGACAGTGCCTGCCAGGAGCATCTTCCTGGCCTGTGGCCCCAGCTCACCCTGCCTTTCCCGAGGCCAGGCTCTCCCAGGGGCAGATGACCTCCTTCTCTGTGTTCCGGTCCCCAGACTCTCCTGCCCCTGTGTCGTCCGAGTCCATCAGGAAGGGCCCGATGTCTGTAGGCACATCCATTTTGATCTGGAAAAAGCTTCAGACATGAAAGAAAAGCAAGTGATGAATGGGCAGGAGGACAGCTAATCTCCAAAGAATACCGACAGCCTCAGGGAAGACCAGCACACCAGGGGCATTTACCGAAGCTTGGGTGTACTGCCACTGGCCAGGGAGGATCCCCTTATTGGGGATTCCTACTTTCCTGCTAAACTAAAGATAATTCTTTTTGTTTTTAAAGGGCTTGAATGTGTAGGATTTTGATGAATTCAGGATGTTTCTGTAGAACATAGCAGTACATAATTCTCAACCCCTTTGGACTCCCTTCTGAGGACATGGTGGCCCCTGGGAAGAGCCTTTTAAAAGCCTTATGCCCACATGTGAGGCATGACACAGCAGGGGCCACACTTCCCGAGTATCCATGGCAACCTTCCTTCTCCAAGCCAGGCATGGCCAAACACAGGAGCAGGGTTAATTACTTCAGGGGGTCCCCTTGTCTGCCCCCAATTCCATAAGGCTGAGGCTGGTTCTTGGTTTTACATTGTCACCATTTTGCTCTCTCTCACTGGTCCAGACATTATCAGGCCTCCCCTGAGTCTCGCCTCTGCCCCCATGGGCTGTGTCAGAGCACCTGGGCTTCTCAGAGGTAGACTTGCAGGACCACCTGGAGTGGAGTATGGAGAGGCCACTGCTCAGGCAAACTCTGGGCACTGTTATCATCACAGAAACCACCACTGCAGTAAGGACCCCACCAGCTCCTCTAAGGGAGTGTGTGGCTGGATGCAGGAGGCTGAGGACAGGTGTCTTTGGAGACCAGGAGGTAAGGGCACCTAGGATGAGGGAGGGAACAGAAGTCACTGGAACTGGCCTTAGCATCTCACCACCTGTGGTCCCCACAGCAGCTACCAATCTTTCCTGCCCCTTAAAAATACCACAATTTATCAGATTAATATGCTTTGCAGGGAGGCAGGGTAGAGGGAAGGGCATGGACAGGGAATTAAAGATGAGAAAGAAAGACACCTGTCCCTTCTCCTTCTCAGGAAGATGGAGGACAGGACTGGGTTTCCAGAGGCTTTTGAGTGACCCAGGGGTGTGAGCAGCCCACCTGTGGTTCTGTTCCCCGGGGTCCTCCTCATGACCCACCCAGGCCCCAGCCCCAGAGCACATTCACACCTCAGAGCTTCCATCCACACAACCACAAGGTAGACACGCGCGCAGCCCAACCCTGCTGCTTCTTACTTGGTCACTCTCTTGGGTTTCAGCCTCGGCAGCTGCTGGCCCACATCCCCTAGGGGCTGCACCTTGCCATGGGACACAGCAGGGCACTTGGTGGAGAGCCGGGCAAAGACAGGTGAGGCCAGGCAACCCCGTCTCAGGAACCTGCTGAAGGGCAGAGCCGCACGGGCCTTGGTGGGGGCCCTTGGCTGGCCTCGAGCCCCAGAGCAGTCAGCGGAGGCCTCACTGCCATCAGCAGCCAGGGGCCGACCGTGGGCACCAGACCAGCTGGCCTCCCCCTTGGGCTCCAAGCCCGAGGAGCTCTCCAGGGCCACCTGAATGGGTGAGGGGCAGACAGTGCTGCTGGGCCTCCGGATGAAGCGGCTGGGTGAAGGGAAAGGCTTCCGGGGGGAGCGGCAGGAGGGGGAGAAGGGGCCCGACGGAGAGGGCGGTGGCACGCAGGTCCCGGTGTACACAGCCAGGTGGGGGCTGGGAGCCATGTGTTGGCCTGGCTGTAAAGGAGAAAGGGAGAGAGCTCAGCAGTGAGTTTGTGGTCCTGGTCACCAGGGCCCCCAGCTGTCCTCTACTAACTCAGCCCCTTCTGATGCCAAGAGGTCAGGCCTGGTAGGGTGCCGGTCCCCAGCCAGGCTGATTCTCAATCATTCCTCATCCCAGTCCCCAAATGAAAAACGGCTCATCCTCACCCTACTCCTTGTTCCCTCATCTCCATGCTTGGCCTCACCCTCGAGTCTGGAGACAGCTAACACTTTGACACTTTGTACCAGGGAGATGATACAAGTCGTCCCAGCTTGTGCCTTGCTGCCTCTTCCAGCCAAAGAACTTACCTTGTCCTGAAACCTGCCCATGTCCTCCCTGACAGCACCTGCTGAGGCACCTTGGGAGGAAAGACTGAGTGTGGAGCCTGGGCATGCTGGCCAGAATGAAACAGGCTATACAGGGTGAAGAATAACCCAATGGATGGAGGGGGAGGCCCTCGGCCTTCCTGGCCTGCAATGGCCCACCACCCCGGGTGTTTGGGCAGGATGGTGAATATGGCACATTTTCAGCTCACAGAGCCTCCAGGAGCTTTGTCTAAGCCGACAAAGAAAAGTAAGATCAGGAATTCCAATGAGGCTCTTCCCCTTGCAGCAAACAAGGCCTAATGGCTTAGGTTCCCCCCAAAGGCCTACTGCAGCCCATGCCACATCAAAGCCCCGCACAGATAGAGGTTCTGGGGTATCTGGGACAGTTGGACCAATGCCACCACCATGAGAATTGAAAATGGCTGCAGTGAACAGACCCTCTTTGAAACAACCACTGGGACGTCCTGCTCAGAGGCCTCCTCCTGTCCCCTCCCCACCCCCAGCACAGCACTGCCCCAAGGGCAAGGGAGGATGCCCAGATCAGGCCAGGGGGCTGCTGGCTTCTGCAGAGTGAAGTCTGGTTTCCAGGACATGTGAGGGGCCAGACTCAAATGGAACAGGAGAGGCAAGTTCACCCAAGAACTGCTTTTGGAGGAAGAGGAAGCCCAGGGGCCATGGAGGCTGAGAAGTCTGGGTAGAATGAAAAGGGTCTCCATTCTCCGAGTGGGCTCCCTGAAGTTCAACCACGATCCCATTCCCAAAGAGCAGCTGGGGCTGCTGCTCTGCTGCCCAAATTCCTATAGGTAGGGAGCCAGAGCCAAGGCACGGGTGACTGGATTATTACACTAATAACAATCATTGCTTTTGAAATATGCAGCTAAAGCTTAGCAAATGCAAGGTGCTGGGCTGAGCACTTTGCTTATGATCACAGATGATTGCATTTACTCCCCAGAACTTCTCAGTGAGGCAATTCGCTATTATCCCCATTTTACAGATGAGGAAACTCATGAATTGAGAAGCCAAGGAACTGTGGGTATGGAAGGGTAGCCTTGACATCAGACTCACCCAAGTCTGTGTACAGACCCGCAGGCCAGGTGTCCCTGGGTGGCTTGAGGAGCAGCCACATCAGATCCCCCAGGGTTCTGGTTACAAACTCAGATCCTGGCCCAGCCAGCCCCACTGAAGGGGTCTCTGGGTTTGGGGGGACTCAGGGGACACATGTTCTGACTGATGGGCCAGGTGACCAGTAAGCTTCTATAGCCCTTCCCTTCTGCAGGGCAGTGCAGCTCCAGCTGGAATCCTCTCTCCCAAGAACCAAAACAGCAGGGGAGAAAGCTAGACCTGGTTTAAGGGTGTGAAAGACAACTGCTGGGTGAAATGGGATTTCTAAATAATGTATTAAGCATCTACTAGACAGGCCAGACACACTGAATCCACAACCACCTTATTTTAGAAAACACAAAATTAAGGTTCAGGAGGAGTCTCAGGAGTAAGACACCAGTCGAGTCTCACCTAGACACCTATAAGCTAAGGAATACTGTCTGTGGTCATTAGTCACAGAGCTGTTTCCATGTTGGCATCTCATTGCCTGTGAAGTTCAGATAGGACTTGAGATCTAGACAGTGGGGAAAAAATAACCAAACTAGGAGACAGACTTTGTCAAAGGAGGTAGAAAGGTGTCTGAGTGTTACCCCCGGGTTCATTACCTGGAACCCTACTCCCTTTCAACTTATGATAAACTCCTGTTACGATCCCACTTTAGAGAGAAAAACACTGAAGTTCGTAGAGCTGGTGCAAATTGACCGAGATCCTGCATCTTATGACCACGTGCCCTTCCCTAATTCTGTGCCCCTTCTGCCTCTCCCCTTGTCCCTACCCTACTCCCCGCTGGCACTTCCTTTATTCCGGGATGAAGGACAAGGCAAGTAAAAAAAAAAAACAACAAAAAAAAACAAAACGTGATCACTATCTTTTCTCACTTACTTGACCTGATAGGGTCCTTTCTTCTGAGCTTCTGAGCTAATGGCCATTAGTCCCTCCCATCAGGTATCTATGGATCCCCACATTGGCCCCTACACTTTGGCCTGGGGCTCAAGCCTGGAGACCCAGATCCTCCAGCCCATGGCCCACCCCACATTGGCATGTGGCAGCAAAGCAGTGGCATGCAAGATACGTGACAAAGAAATGGGACAGGACACAGACAAAGTAGAGGAGAGCTTGATTTTTCATTGTTGCATACTGCTTTTTTATTGTGTGAGGGAACCAAGAAAAGGGGAAAGAAGCATGAAATGGAGCAGGTACATGAACATGAATACAATCATTTTAATGGAAGGCAAAGCAGATGGCACAGAGATGCAATTGACTGTTCTACCTACAGCAACTGGCTGAGAACCCACGGTCTGAATTCCCTTTCTGAGGGCAGGATGCTGGGCTCAACTGTCAAATTTATGGTCAGCACGAAGGCCACAGTACTCCATTTCCAGCCCCTCTTGTTCTCCCTTTCCCACCTCCCCAAAAGCAAACAAGGAAAGCTGGCTCCACTGGAAAAATTCACTTGGATGACCTCAGCATTTCTCCTGAGTCATCCCGTTTGACATAGTCCAGCACAAGACCTCCCCATTCGGAACTGACCTTTACTTCAGCCATGAAACTCAGAATCACAGGACTGAATAGTCACTATGCTGGTCACTTCAAGAAGCCACAGATGGGGACACGAAATCAACTCCTCACCCTCCCCCGACCTTGAACGTATCCTAATCTTCCCTGGAGAGCTCAAAGGCCTACACTGCAAGATTCCGAGAGAGCAAAGAAGTAAGATGGTTAGGGGCAGTAATATTCTACATATTCCTCAGGAAACAGCTTAAATAATGATGAATGATGAGCTACTGTATTGGACAATACTGATAGATGGAAGAAAGCCTGAGCTTTCTCTAAGACCGCAAAGCTACAAGAGGATGATTTACAATGATGGTAATGATGAAAGTGGTGACAACAGGGACAATGGTGGTGGTGTTGATGCCGCTGACGGTGAGTGTGGCGTGCGAAGGCGCTCGTGACAGTGATGCTGGTGGGGATAATTATGGCGGTGGCAGGGACAGTAGTGGTGGAGATGCTCATGGTGGTCGTGGAAGGGCAGTGTGATGACGGTGGAGGAGATGGTGGTGACAGCAAAACTGAGGATGTTGATGGTGACAGTGATGATAATGATGTGGAGGAGGAGGAGGAGGATGGTGATAAAAGCAGCTAGTCCCTATTGAGCACTTACATATGGTTCTGAGTACTTTATTCTTATTTTTTATCCCTGATCCTTTATGTTCTCTAACGTTCACTTGGAGAAAGCAGTCTCTTCTTGAAAAGTCAAGCTGGAAACATGGACTCCTATTGAGGGAATCCTGGTATATTATAGAATAACATATTCTCACATAAGATGTGTATTCCATGAATAGAGAGGTCTGTGATCTGGTTAAACTATGACATAAGGAGTTAAGATGGGTCTAAGTATGTGGCATAATAGACTATTATAATTATTTAAATATATCAATAATACTGTCCAAATAAATATTACTTTGGAAGCCATTTGAGATCCAGGTGGGCCCATGGGGCCGCTGTAAGGTTTGACTCATGGTACTGAAGTTAGCAGAAGCAGCTGCCACCTGCTAGAGCTGTGACAGCATCTATGGACATTCTTTTGAGACCGCAGAACTAGGTAGGGACCTGTGTCATCTTTCCTATGAAACATGAGAATCTCCTGGTGGAGTCCAGGATCAAAGAGCAGAGCCCTGCCAGACTCTTACAGTTGGGGAGGAGGCAGGAGTGAGTGTGGAAAGGGGCTGATGGGCTGATTCTGGAGTTGAGATACAGTGAAGCCACACAAATGTGTGAAGTTCTGCATCCCTAGGAGCTGTACAGGGCTTTCCAGTGTGGATGGTCTATGTTGGCCATTAGTCCTGGTCAGTGTACACCACCAACTAACTGACCCAGGGTCCCTCCAATCTCCCCAAGTCTTCACTCCTTCCCAGGCTGGTAGTGCTCCTGGCTGTGCCCTCCCAAATGAATGTGGGGCTGCCCCAAGACTCAGGCACTCACACTCTTGTTTAACCATCTTTTCCGTTGACTAGAAGTGTTCCAGGAGTTCTACCTCCCTCCACCTTCAAAACATACAAAGGTTTCCAGATAAAGAAATGGGATGCTGCTTCCTTCTCCTAGCTTGACAGCCTTTCCACTCACCTCTATCTGGCTTCAATGTCACATTATTGCCCACAAGACTTGTCAAGAACTTTTCCTGCTGCAGTCCCACTGCCCTCCCCCAGCCTCGAGATGATCAAATACCATCAATGCTATTTAATCATGAAAAATGGTCTCATCCCAAGTGCCTTCAGTTTCCTCCTTTCTAATTCATAGTCTCTCTGAGCTGCAACATGAGGGAGTGAACTGTTCCAAGACGAATCTGGAATTTGGTCTGATCCCATCCAGCCCTCCAGATCTAATCCAGGCTTTCCCTTGTCAGTTATTCATCCCCCCCCCTTCTTTTCTTTTCTTTCTTTCTTTCAAGTTTTTTTTTTTAGCACTGGAACTGAAGCCAGGGCCCCACACATGCTAGGCAAGTGCTCTCCTGAGCTACATCCTCAGCCCTTTTTCTTTTTTCATTTTGAGACAGGGTCTTACTAAGTTGCTCAGGCTTGCCTTAAACCTGCGATCTTTCTGTTTCATCCTCCTGAGCAGCTAGGAAGACAGATGTGCACCACCACACCTGGCAATCGTTCCTTGCTTACTTCCCAGTCTCCCTGGAATCATTCTTTCACACACCTATTTCACCCTGTTTTTTAAAAAATTGCTCCCTGTCAATCCTCCGTCTTCTAAGTTACCACTACATCTTTCATCTTCATCCCAAACTTCTTGAAATGGTGATCTATACTCACTGCCTACTCTTTTTACTTTCTGCTTATCCTTCTTTATCCCCATAACATCTGACTTCCGCCCTTCTTCTTCCATTGATATCACCCCTTAAATGTCCCCAATGATTTCCTCGTTCCTAGCTCTAGTGGCCTCTTATAGTCTTAACACACTCAACTCCTTGGTGAGTCAGGACAGCATGAGCCATGCTGCAGAAACTCGAACTCTCAGTGATATCTTATAATCAAGATCCACATTTTGTTCATTTAAGTCCAGTGTGGGCCAGCAGGCCTCCTTCATCTTACAGCTGTACTATGTGGAAGGTGATATGGTCTCCACGTCGTAGCAGAGCCTGCAGTGGAGATGGAGCACCAGGCTCCAAGCCTCAGCATTACCCATTGACCAGACCTGGTCTGGCGATGCCAGCTAACCGCAGGGGAGGCTGGAAAGTGGAAGGGTGAGACACACAATTTCTGTCGTGTCATAACTCACTCATACCCTCATCATCTCCTGTGTGGTATATTCTAACAGCTCTTCTACTCCATTCTTAACTCTTCCTTCTCTACACCTTTAAAATATGGCCTCTCCAAGATTCTCTCTTAGCTTTCTTTTCTCTCCCTGAATTCTCATCTCTTCTCACATCTTCAGCAATTGCTTCCAGATGAATGAGTTCATCTAAAATTACTTCCCTTCCATAATACAGAATTACTCAAGCTGCTTTCTTTTTCTTCAGGGCACTTCTCTACCATCCACTTTCTGTCTCCACTGAAACGTAAACTTGATGAAATTAAACCTGACAGTTTTATTCAGTTCTGCATCTTTCATGCCTAAAACCGGAATGGTTTAGAAATCTCCTTCCAGGAGCATATTTTATTTTCAAC
Organism: Heterocephalus glaber; assembly: GCF_000247695.1. The sequence goes on from NW_004624870.1 coordinate 3,159,835, forward strand.
TTCCTGTTGGAACCTGGGAGTCAGGGGAGAATCTAGGTCAAGGAGGATTTGAATGTTTTATTTTATGACATGGTAGACTTCTCAGACCAAAATTTGTCTTTTTTTTTCCTTTTTGGCTTGGTAGTTGTCAGACACTTAGAGCAAAAGTTGATGTTTACAAAATTGCAATGTTCACTTATGATAACCCATAAGTAAGTATATGATAACCCAGTAAGGTATACTGTGCTCAGCCCTACTTTAACAATTGGTTTTCTATCCATCCATCCTTTTAGAAGTTCCATCATCTGATATTTCCTTTTTTTTTTTTTTTTTTTTTTTGGTACCAGGGATCAAACTCGGGACCTTGTGCTTGAGAGGCAGGTGGCGGAACCACTGAGCTAAATCCCCGGCCCATCGCCTGGTATTTTAATATTATAAGTTGCCTCAAATCCTTTCTGGAAGAAGAGAGACCAAAATTATGAACCATAGCTCTCTGCCTTCCACCTGGAAAATTTTATTCAGTCTTTGATGTCCAGTTTCCTTGATGGGTCCAATATGCTCCTTCCTCTTGTTCGTACCATTATGAGAGTTCTGATTTCTTCCATCTATGAATTGCATGGTGTTGGCCACTGATCTCAACACAAAAGTGGTCTTTAGAATATATCTGTGGAACATAATCTTGCCATCCAGGAATGAAGCCATGTACCTTCCTTCATGGTGATAATGCTGGGACCCTTATTTGCTCATTCACTTAATAGAGAATGGTCGCCTACCTTGTCTACATGCCTGTGTCTCCCATAGATCATGGGATCCCGTGTCTGACATGGAGTAGGTCTCCAGTGATTTGTGTAGACAATCTAGCATGTGCCCACATAATCTCCTCTTTGTGGGACATCCTTCCTGCTTAGACCACATCCTTTGATCAACTCTCTTTTATCCTCCACCTGCCTGTCACTGCCTCAGAGGGGCATAATGTCCATATGCCCCATCTTCCTTATGACAACACCAGATCCACTTCCTAAAGAATACAGTCAACAGGTTATTATATATTTTTGTGCTGTTAATTATAATGATGGCCCTAAATCTTTATACTTCCTAGTATCCATGTCTTTTGCCATGAGATTGTTTTTTTAAAAAAAACTAAAAGAGATAGAATTTACTTCCCCAACCCTTCAGTCTAGGCTGTGCTGGGGACTTGCTTTGGCCAATGAAATGAGGTGGAAGATACTATGTGAAGCCTTGTGTATTTCTCCTAGCATCCCTGGGCTTCTGCCATCATCATGGGATCATGCCTAGGCCAGGTTGTTAGAAGATGAAAGACAGGTAAAGCAGAGCAGACTCATTCCCCTCATCCCAGCCTAGACCACTGTAGACCACCCAGACCTACAAGGGAACCCAGCCAAGATCAGCAGAGCCACAGAGATGAACCCATATGCGTGAACAATAAACACTACTGCATGCCACTCTAGTTGTGGTCACTTGTTATACAGCAGCAGCTACCTGCTAGATTAAATTACTTTTGGTCAGTCTGAGACTATAAGCTCCATGAAAAAGAAAGTGTTTTTTTGTTCCACCAATGACTTATACATAGTAGGTACTCAACAAACATGTGAATGATTCAGTATTCTTGCTGTGTAAGGCTGGTCCCTTGCTCACCTCCCATTCTTTCTTTTGCATACAGTTGTATGGTGGAAGCCTGACTTCAAGAATGACCTTCTAGGCCTCACAAGATCAGGGCCTAAAGTGTCCTCTTCCTTTGCCCCTGACCAGGGAGCTGCCCTAACCTATAGCTAGACATCTAGAAAACATCTCAAAAAGTACATTTGATCCCATCTCATGTTGAAAATGTCACAGATGTCCACTCTCCTTCTTCTGAATAAAGATGTAGATGCACTTATTCTTTAGCTAAAAACATGCTCCACAGCAGCCCATTTCACCTTGACTACTCTGGCCTCACTGCTTCATTCTTTATAAGCCACAGATACACACAGTATGTGTTCAGGAATGGGGACACAGGAAGAAGACAGGCCATGAACCCTCAAATAACGGCGACTAGGAACAAGCACAATGGGAGGACAGGTGCTAGCAGGGCCTCCCCGGGCAGCTGGAGGGGGGATGTCCAGGGAAATGCTTTTACTGGGCAGCCCTGCAACCACCCCTTGGGAGGGACCTCGAGTCACTTTAGAAGCTCAGCCTAAGTTGAAGAGATGGGAGGAGGAGCTTCACGAAGCTACTTTAAACAAATGTCCCTGAAAGAATGGTACGGTGCGGGTGGGGAGAAGCCTTCTCTGTAATTTTCCAAAGCAAATAGTGGGACACGAAGCAGATGTTTTCCCTATGGTCCTCACTACAGGAATTTCCTAAGGTAAGACAGATGAGCACACAGCAACTGAGTCAGGTAACCCTTACCATCGCCACCCCTGGCCCTTGGTAACCTGGGGTGAGAGATCAGCTCTAGGGGCCCTAGAACTGGGAATTCTGCTGTGACGGAAGTTAGAAGGATCTGGGACAAACCTGTTGACTCTACTGTCCCACTACTGGGGAATGGAATCGTCTAGACTCTGACTGCCCTTTCTTAGTTTGCTCTACCGAGTGCATACCCCACCCCAGGAACCAGAGATCTATTTAGGAGGAAGCTCTTTTCTGAGTTGGCTCCTACGGTCCAGCTTGCTCATGACCTGAGTGATGTCCACTGTGTTGGCTGCTTCTCGAGCTTTGGCTTCCTCTTCCAACTGCCTCAGGATCACAGGGCTTGGGCTAGAGCGCAGGTGACGTCTCATAAATGGGAGGCTCGAGCTGCAAGGAAGGACACATTGGTGGCTGGCAGAAAACAACATTGCTTGCCCAGTGCCACTGTCACAAGTGGTGGGAGTTGGAGCTGGAAGTCCAGCATCTGGATGTGCTCCCATGTTTCACCAGCGAACCTCAAGTAGGGTCCTCAGAGCTCAGAGCTCAGAGTAAGGTCCTCCAAGCTTAGCTCTTTTCTCCCACCTTGGAGGACAGGACCAGAGTGAGCACCAATTGCCATGAGATTGTAAGTTATGCACAAAGAAAAGGACTCTTCAGATGGTAAAGATGACAGGCACACCTTCTACAGCGTTCAGAAATTGGTTTGTCATCTTAACATCCTGAAATATCTCCATGAAAGAAGGAGGCAAGGCAGGCTTGGGTTATGGAAGCCCAAGTGCTCCAGCCCCAGCAGAACTTTCAAAAGCCACGTCCTGGGAGGGCACAAAGAGCTGGACTGTCCAAGACAGCAGGGTCCCAATGGGCAGATAAGGAGGAAAGGGAGGAAGAGGAGTGGTGGCCTGGGGCTCTGCTCATGTGCAGTGTCTTGGGATGAGTCAGAACTTTCCAAAGCCAACTAAGGATTCCTGGAAACAAACTCTCTACCATGTCCTCAGGAGCAAAGACAAAGCTTTAGGTGCCCCAGTGAGCCAGAGAGACTGAGTAGCTGACACCCCCGCTCTGAGGACACACATGGCCTTGAGAACCAAGCATTTCAACAGCAATGACAGACTGAAGACTTAGGACCTACCCCAAATTTCTGGACTGCATAAGCCCCTAAGAACTCTCGTATCTATTTCAGGGAAGTGGATGGCTCCCCTCTCAGGAAGCACTGCCTGACACTGGGTGTCTCACAGTCCTACCTAGGGGAGGACTTAGAGTGTAGGTTTAACTTGTCCTGGAAAAATTAAGCTTTAATCCATCATCTTGTACCTGCGAGTCATGGAACAAACTCACACCCACTGCCATTCCCACCTGGATCCAGGCCAAGCTTTGTCCTGTACAGAAGCAGGCACAGGTGACTCTCACTCACAGTGGTGATGACAACTGTCCCAGGCTGCCTCAGCCCACGCCAAAGCCAGTGCCCCACCAGCAGGTCCCTGCCACCCTAGGCTCTCAGAGCCCCTGCTGAGTCTGGGAAGGATCCCAGCTGAATTCTCATGCCCACCGAGACACCTCCCTTTGCCCCCACTGCTTTCTGGCAGGACGTCGGAGGCTATTATAGCCCTTTCTTGTGGCTTGAAAGAGAAGCTTTCAAGTCCCCGGGGAGATTGAACTCCCGTCCTTACTCGGTAAACCTAGAACAGCACTACAAAGGCCTCCTTTCTCTCCTGTTCATAACAGCACCATTATCCTCAAGAATGAAACCAAGTTGGAGTTTTTTCTTAAGCTCCTTTGAAAAAGGCTCTGGTCCAACTGCCTCCTTTTGAATGGACTGAAGATGCTGGACAGGAGCCCAGCATGGGCTCTCTGGGCATTTACTAAGCATGGGACAGGACACATGGCTGCCAGTGCTTTGAAAAGCCTCTGCCAGGGTCCTATGACTTTGTTCAAGCTGTCATTTGGTTACTTTTTTGAATCTTCAATCCCTGTATTTTTCCCCCACAAAAAGGGTTCAATCTTTCTGCCCAATGTTAGATCATTCATTGTCCCCGTGGCTCTAAAAGGTGAAGTGATGCACACTTCCAGTGAAAAGGAGAATGAGTGAATCTATGGACTTTCACAGAGTAATCCCTGGAAGTAGCAAGAACACTTGGGACGTGACTCTTCCTCCCCTCTAACAGTCTAGCATTTTCTCTGGGATACAACTTGCTATTCTCTCTAAGCACTTAGAACAATGCAGATATAAGAATGTTGCCAAATGAAGTCCCATTCATCAGCTTGGGGGTGGAGAAGAGTAGCAATTTAAAAAAAAACAAAACAGTGAGATGTTTCCATTTGTGATAAGAGTAATTATTGGTCTGATAATCAAACCAGCATGAGGGAAACAATACTCACTGGAAGTAATTGCTAAGGAAACCTTACTAGAGTCATTTCAGGGCATTATGAAGAAACGAGATGCTACGCAATACTTCCCAATCCCTGATATTGTCATCAAGCAAAAATCAATAGTAGCCATTGGGCCGGAAGAAACCCTGGCTTCTCCATAAGCTAAACAGCAGGCAGCAGCAATTACAGACAGCCCCACTTGCCTTCTCTTGGTAGTTTCCTGAGGCTCGATAGCTTTGGCCAGCATTTCCTTATAGATCGGGGATTTTAAATAGCGAGCATAAGAATCCTGGCGAAAGCAAGAGAAAAAGACTGATTATGAGAGGGAACATGTCAGATCAAACAAATACACTTGCCACTCTCAAGCCTTCACTCGGTGGCAGAATGGCACAGGGCAGATTCATCTCCTTGCCTGAAAGATGTTCAGGGAGCCATTGAGAGCAATTGCTCTTAGATGCGGGTCCCAGGCCAGGGTCAGTGTCACCCAGGAACTTGCTAGAAATGCAGTCTTTTATTAGTAACCCGGAAGGCACGATCCCAGTCCTGTCTCACCTGGAACCCCAAGAATGGCACAGCCCGGGGCTTCGCGGCCACAGTCCCCACCCACACACGCCCAAATCCCCCTGCATTGTTCACCATGTCATGAAGCCAGCAAGCGACGGAGGACATTAGCTCCTCCCACCCAGCACCATCCTCCAAAAAACTGAGGAGCCCTGCATGTGGAGCCCATTCCCCATCCCACCACAGGGCTTTCTGCCCTCAGTTTTGGGTATAAAAGCAAAGGAATACAAGAAAAGAGAAAAGGAGACTTTGATTCCTCCGTGAGATGTTTCCTGGGACCCTGCGTAGGGTCTGGGAACTGACTTCCCCAATGGGGCTACTTCTAGCCAGCTAAAAACTCCATCATAACAAAGACCAGACTGAGCCAGCCCTCTGCAAGAATACAGGGATTGTCAGGAGTCTTAAAGATTGACACAGGATGGTGCTAAAGACTAAATGTATCGGTTATAGTTAGGAGAACGAGAACAGAGTCTGGGAACAGGGCTAATGGAGACACTGAGTCGTCGTGAGCTTGTCACCGGAGTCCCCAGCCCGTAAGGACACAGAGGACAATACGCACATGCATCACTGTCCTGATCGGTTACCTGTGATCTTCCATCCTGGCTAGAAGCTGGCCTCCCTGTGCACCTCTTAAAAGACTGTGAAAACGCCTTTTTTAAAAAAAAAAATCAAAACATTGTAAAACACATTCCGGAGGACTGTCATTAAAGACACTGTGCTGTGGAGCTGCCAGTGGGAAAATATAAAGAAACCCTTCTGATAGAAAAAAATGGTGAGAAATGGCAAATGTAGCTTGCTGAGAATTCTAAATAATTTTCTGTTTGAAAAGAGTAAATATATTTCCTTATAACACAATAAATAGCTAACTAGGAAAATCACAGGCATTTGCCAACTTCACCAACTCGTATCACACAACACAGTTGGCTGGGTGGTTTGCCATAAAGGGAGTAATTGCCACATTGAGAAGTCAGAGTACCAGAAGGGAGCCTGGTCAAGGACGATCCCGAGTGGGGACCAAACTAGATGACCTCCCTCCTCTGAGCCTCCAGTCCTAATTTCTAAGAAAGCTAATGATTTTCTCTCAGGTTCCCTTTACTTTATTTTTAACAATTCCCTAATAATTTCTACTGTATCGACATTTTATTAATAATCACGAAGGCAACCTGAACCTCCTTGGGGTTGTACTACAGTCGCACCTAGTTTGTCTCTCTCAGACACCAGACTGACCATGTGTCCTATGTGTCCAGGGCCACAGGAACTGCCACCTGCCACTGGACGGCCCGGAGCTTGGTCTCTGGGCTCCAGTGGAGCAGGACTTGGAATCTCATCGCCTCTAGAGGAGCACACCCTCCCTCGCCAGTCTCTTTGGGAACAAAGTTCCGTGCTCTGCACAGTGACTGCAATTAATAAGCCTTCAACGAATGACATCTATAGGAATTCTACCATTGGTGGCATTCCTGGTGCTGCCTGCTGCTCTCCTGCAGAGTGAGGGGCCCCCGAGATGCATACAGCTTCTGCAGGTGTCCTCGCCCTCTGGCCCACAGAGGACCCAGCCCAGGTGACAAGTGGAAACAACAGTTGCCTATTTTACATCCCACCACCAGCAAAGTGGTATCCACAGGTCACAGAGGGCTCTCAGGCCCTGTGCATGGCCCACACGGACCCCACCCACCTTCTTCATGAGCATGTAGATGTGGGTTTGGGCTGCATCCAGCACGTAGCGGTGGGGGTGCCTCAGCCCTTTCACCGTGATGTCCATGGTTTTGCCGTCTATGTTTATCCACCGCCTCGCCCCAGGGGCCAGGAACAGTCTGTGGAGGGAGGGAAGAAGTGTTCACAAAAGTAGTTACCCCAAGTTCACAGCTACATGGGAAAGAGGGGTTGATGCAGTGGGGTTCCCTGGGATGAGGTTGACCTGTTTTTTAGGAGACACTAAAGCATTTGAAGAGGTTGTTAAGCAGCCTTTCCTAGAAGGCAGAGGACAGCCACTCCAGCTCTGCGAATGAGAGTACTCAACTGTCCCCAGCCTCTAGGAGAGCAACCAAAATGTCCATAGTTCCTAGCCACTTCCACCCCAACCCCTTCTGCCTATTCATTCACCCTGACTCTGGGAACAGTTTGGAACCAGGCTAAGACACCACCAGGTGTTCGGGGCCTCAGCTCTCCCTTGGCCCTGTCCAAATGGGTTTGGTGATGAATCTTCAACACTGAGTTGGGGCCGAAGTGTGACCCCTGGGCATCCGGCCCAGTGGCCCAAAGACAGCTGTGCTTTCTGCGTCCTGTCTCTACCTGGGCTGTGGACACAGGGAGCTGTGCCAACACTGGTTCTTAGCTGTTTCATGCCACAAATACTCACATGGACATTCTCCCGCCCCCTTAAGATATACATGACAATTTGGCATTTCAACCAAGACTCCCCCAAGTGGGCACCTGAGGAGAGAGGTGGCCAAAGTGACCGAAGAACCAGTGAAGTCCCTTGCAGCAAGAGTTTGACATTAGGAGCTGTCCTCGTATCTGAGCACAGCAGTCACCCACCCGTTGTTCTGGGGAAGGCTCTCATTTGACTTTCCCAGACCGCAGTCCTCCCACCCTACCTGAATGCCCTCCCCAGCCTCTCGGTGTTGGTCCCTCCCCAAGGCAGGAGGTGAGCAGAGCTGCGAGAGCACAGGAGCCTCTGAGATGAGAAGGGAGGCTTCAGCTGTTCCTGCCTGTGATGTCCATGCCTCTCTGAGAACTGGTGTGGTCCATCCTGAGTCCACATGCAGGGGGACACCAGCAGGACAAAGGCTGCACTCTCAGTGGGGAGTGGGCTGCAAGAGCTGATTCCAGCCACATAGAGCTCGGGCCTCAGGAACTGCAGGGCAGCTGTGAGTGCAAACTGAAATCACTGGGCCCACCAAGCTGAAGACTGCTGTCCACTGTGGCGGCGCAGGCAGAAGGACCCACGGGGATCTGACGTTGCACGGTGTGGGCACCCATCAGGCTCAGCGGAGGAGTGCTGGTGGAAGTGTGGTTCTCAGCAATCTTGGCCTCATCCCATCTTCCCTCCTCCTCCCCTGGCCATTGGCAGCAGGGCTGAGGCTTCTGAACTGAACCCTTGATTCTGGGGTCATCTGGAAGAGGGGCCTGAGGAGGCGCAGACTTACTTCTATGGGAGCAGTGAGAGCCATGGATAAGAAATAAGAGAAGTGCCCACACTTGTACCCCAAACTGGGCTTGCTGTCTTTCCCTCACTGTCTTCTTGTTTCCAACATGGCGCATGGAATAGGTTCTCCCCATTTTGTCCATCTTGTCACTCCTCTGTTTCTTTCTGTGTTACACACACACACTTAATGAACTTTGTCTTGTAATTCAGGACAACTTGCTTTTGCAACCCTAGACGCATGCCCACTGGAGCGGGGGACCCCCCGGACCATCTCACCAGGCTGCCTCCAGAGGAAACCTCAAGCCTTCCAAAGCAGAAGCGGGTATTTATGGTGTGGCAGGTGCAGTGCCTGATACTGACCAGGACCAGGCTGGCCGCATGTGGGAGACCTTCCTTCTCTAGCTGCAGCCCCACACACGGGAAGGGACTCTCTGGCTGATCCTTACTTGTAAATCTCCTCTGCTTTCTCCTTGACCTTGGACTGATCTCCATACTTCAGATCCTCACAGGCTTCCCAGAATCCCAGATTCTCCCCTGCATGGGGAGAAGGGGTCCATGCGGACAAAAGCCAGACAGGAGCAAGTGGAGAGAAGAGAAGAGGGAATAAAAGAAATGGATCAGCTGGGGTGGTTCAGTTCTGCAGCGTGGTGAGCATCTCCCCTGCCAAAAGAGCCACTGCACACCATGACGTCAGGGCCTGGGGCAGAAACTGGAACCCGGGAGTGGCTACAGTTGCTGGTGTCCCTTGAAATCAACTAGACTGGGCAAACACCACGTTTGGGAGAATGCATGCACACTGGGGGTGCTGTTCTCTCCTCCAATAGCACAGAGGTCAGAGCTCATAATAATCCCACACACACACATTGAGAGACTCCTACATTATTTTTGCTCTACCATTTATATGCAGCAAGTATTGCCTGAACAAGCCCACGTATGACACGGTTCCTAAGCACGTATCACAGCGCTTCAGGCTCTTTTCCTAAATGACTGAGTGACTTCTGCCTCCTTTGTCTGTGTGTGGAGACCCCACCTTCTGTAGCCCCTTCCCGGCCCTAAGGTCCTTTTAGGGTCCTTACATCCCTCAGGTGTGACCATGAGGCACTGACCCCAGGGAAGGCCTGGCCACAAGGGAGATTTAACCGAGGGCCACAAAAGCCAGAGGGACTCTGCTCCTCTCCACACAGAAGGAAGGTCAGACCCCTCGATTCACCTTATAACAAATGTCCAGAATAGGCAAAGCTACAGAGATTGAAAATACATTTGTAGTTGCCTAGGGCTGGGGTCAGGGGAAGAGAGTAGTGGGGAGGAAATGGGGGAGAGGGAGGAACAGAAAATGACTTCTAATGGACAAAGGGGTTCTTTTAGGGGTGGCACAATTTTTCTGGAATTAAAGACTGCTGATGGATGCAGACAGTGATTATATTTTTTAAAACACTGGACTGTACACTTTAAAAGGTGAATTTCATCTCAATTTAAGATTCTTAATTAAATGAGTGATGATTAATCTGCCCTTTTCATATCTTAATTGTCATAAGGACATCGTCCATAATATGATTTTAATAATATAGGGAAATCTTTTCTGGATTCTCACTTATTTTGTAAGGCGCAATAGGGTTAAACAGACTCAGTGTAGTTTATCATTTGGCCACTAGATGGTAGCATTCTCACTTCTTCACCAGCCTGCCCTAAGGGCTCTCTCCAGCCATTTCTTCTGGGGTTTATCATATTATGGCAATTAGGCTTGATTAGGGGAACAGATTTTCAACAATCCCTATTATGATGTAATGTTCTGCATCAGTCAACCCTACCAAAGGCATGTCCAGTAGGATTTGTCTCAGGGGCAATTCCACAGAGAAGCAGGTCTTCCATAGTCTCAAAGTTCAAAGTGAAGCCCCCAGGGCTAGGGACTCTCTAAGTAGCAAATAAACCCCGTTAAAAGGAACTGTTTCAGCAAAGGTGCTGGAGCCAACCGAATGTGCAGCTTAGTGAAATGGATTCTAATCTGCCTTCTTGGTTTTCCCAGGTATTTTTCCGTGCAGTATATTTTAAGAGGCCACAAGTGCCCACTGTGATGAGAAATTCAGAGATGAGACATAAAATGTGCCCCTACCCATTCCATTAAAATCCACACACTCTGAAGGCCCCCAAAGAAATCAGGCCAGGAGCTAAGGCTGTGGTTCTCAGCCATGGTCACACAGTAGAATCACATGGGGATCGTTCCAAACTTCAGAACTTCTGACCCAAACCAACCCAAAAGGAATCTCTAGGAAGGAGACCCAGGCCAGCATGTGTTTTAAAATCTCCCCCAGGTGAACTGAATGTGCAGAACCAGTGAGCTAAAGCAAGTCAGGCTGGGAGTAAAAGGGAAAGCAAGCAAGCTTTCAATTTCCCTTCAATTTCCCTGAAAAGCTACACTTAGAGGCTGGGGTGGAGGGAGCAGGCTCTCTTTGAGAGATAAAGAGAGGGAAGCCAAGATGGGGTGGAGCCCTCAGAAATGTAAATGATGCTAATATGGAACTGGTCCTAGACCCAGGTACAATTCTTAATGCTGTAAAGGAGGAAGCCCTGTTTAAGAGCGTTTAGCAAAGCTATGGAAACATCCACTGAGCAAACCCCAGGCTAGACATCAAAGAAATGTTACTAAAAGTAGTTCTTTTCAATTAAAAAAATAAAAAACACCCACCACTGAATTCTTTCTTGAGAAAGTACTGGAAGCTCTGCCGACCCTTGGGATCTCGGATCAGCTCACTGAAGTTGAAGGCCCATCGTTCCACGCGCATCTTTGTTGGGATTTCCACCCTGCAAGGATGATGATTCATAAACATAGCTCTTCAAGCAAGGCAGGACCAAGTGATGCCTGGGGTGGGGGTGAGGGACTGTGGCCCCCCACCAACCCCCACTAGTCCCACAGCCCAGGGCTCCACCCAGTCCTCCTCCTCCTGCTCCTCTGATCCCTGCATAAACACACAGTCCAAGTAGCACTTGCTAGGAAGCCGCAGCCTCAGACAAGTGCCCTGGTGCTCTAGGAAATGAGCTCTCAGAGGTGAGCAGGTACCCACAATGGCAGCTACACATTCAGGCCCTGCTCCTATAGCCTTCAGGGAGAAAGAACGCAAAGGTCCCCTTGAAAGCCTGGAGACCATCCTGTGAAGGGTCAGGCTGCCATCATGGGCCAGGAGACAATTCTAGAGCAGCACTGGTGATGGATGCTGTGGTCTCAGCCACCAGCCAGACACCTGCCTGCCACCCCACCGTGGCTGCTTCTTCACCATGAATGTTCACGCATGTTCACATCAGTATTATTCATAATAGCTAAAAGGCAGAAACAGGTGAACAGACAAACAAGATGTAGTATATCCACGTGATGACTATTACCAGACACAAATAGAAACAAAGTACCAATACATGCTACACATGGATAAACTTTGAAAGTATTATGCAAAGTGGGAAAAGTAAATAAAAGACCACATATTGTATGGCTCCTTATTATATGGAAGATCCAAAGTAGGCAAATCCATAGAGGCAGAAAGTAGACTGATTAGTAGTTACCTAGGGCTGGAGTATAGGGGTTTGTGGGGTGATAGCTAAAGGGTTCAAGATCTCTTTGAGGGTGATGAAAATATTTTTGAACTAATTGTAATCATCGCATTACCCAATGAACATAATAAAAACCATTAAACTATACAGTTTAAATAGGTAAATTGTATGGCATGTGAATTACAATGCATAAAGCAATAATAATAAACCCCAATATATTAAATACATACAATTTGGCATTTAAGTCCCAGAACTGGGTGTCATCTGTTATCCAAGGGTTGCTAGGGAGGCAGCCTGACATGATGGCATCGTTGGATGAGAACTGCTCGCTGTACTTGACGATCCTAAAAAGTAAATGGAAAATGATTTCCTAAAAGCTCAGTACCAAGAGACTAGATGAATGCTCAGGCTAATTGCCTAGCGTGTCCTCTCTTCCTCTATCGATTTAGTCATCTACTGTACTTACTACTGTCTTTGTAGGAAAACCATCTAACAGTCCCTGGGATGGGCAGGGCTCTGTATTCTACTTGTAAATAACAAGTGTAGTCTCCCAATCCGGTCCCTTTGTCATTTATTTCTCTGTCCCTGGCTCATTAAAATATGTTCATGTGTTATTAGGGGATTTTAAACTTCAAAGCTGACTTGGTTTGCCTGAATCTTGGCTCTCTCATTCAGGAAGCATGAGGTTGCCATAGAATTGCTGTGACTTTGCCACCATGCTGGGTCTGCCCTTTATCAGGATAACACCTAGGTTTGGGAACTTAAACCAATTATTTAAAACTTAACTGTGGTGTGAACCCCAAACCCACTGCTTGGGGAAAAAGCAAATTCCCTCAAGTTAAGTCAGATCTTCTGAGTTTTCCTATTTCCTGATGTCAGAGAAGTCATGGAACACCTACAGCCATGGTGATGAATGGCGTCCACAGGACACACAGAAGGCGCCTGCCGCAGAGTCTGCCCGTGGACATGGATTTGGATGGAACAGGATCCACAGCCCAGAGGTAAAACAGAGACCTAGGTTTGCAGAGCTCAAGCCTCCCCCCCACCCCCACTTCACATCTCCCATGATGCTCTTATTCTTCAATCAGACTCTGAGGGGAGCAGTTAGAGAGCGAGAAAATACTGGTTCACAAGTCCAAATGCTAATGATGCAAAATTATGGTAATGAGGGCCTGAGACAATTTTTCCAAAATGGGAAAGTGGGTCTAGGAAGTATCCAGTAGGCTTCATGTCACCTTCAATAATCTTTCCATTTCATGAAGCCTGTTTCATAATAAACGGTTTTGGGTTTACCATAGAGCAATAATTGTCACCATAATCCAAAGTGGATAGGGTACACTTCTCATGTATAGCCAGGGCTCAGCAGCACCAGGTGAGGTCACTGAAAAATGTGGGTGGGGTCACGGGAGATTTTCTCTGTGAAGGTGGCACTTTTGCAAACTACAAATTTGATAAAATGTGAAAGGTCTTTGAAGACTTTTATGAGACCCTAACTCCTAACCATATGGGAAGGAGAGCACTGTACCAACCACAGCCTCTTTCATCCCAATAGTATCCAGTGCCATTGTTTAAGTCTTACACGGTCAGAATAAATTATTAAGGGGTAGGCCAGCTTTATTTTTATGTGTGCAGGAAAATTCAGAATTATCAAGGTGTTTCTAAAATGAACTTCACATTTCAAAAGGATAACTGCTTGTGTTTGGGAAGCTCTTAAGCCCTTTTTTATCTCCCAGATACTGGATCGGGTAACCTGAAAGTTGAATAAATGAAACATAAATTTCCAATAAATCTAAACTCTTTTGAATTGAAGATTAGCAATGGAAGCCACGTTTGATGGTGCACACCTGTGCTGATTCCAGCTGTATGGGAGTCTGAGGCAGGAGGACCACAAGTTCAAGCCCAATCTAGGCACCTTAGTGACTTGGGGAAGCCCTATCTCAAAATAAAACATTTTTAAAGGGCTGGGGATATAACTCAGTGTGGAGGGTCTGGGTTCAATCTCCAGTACAAAAAAAAAAAAAAAAGATTAGCCATGGGCATGTAGCAGCACAACCCACACATCCCCAACAAATGTGAGTGGGTGGTGGCGGCGATGCAGGCTGCCCAGATTCCCAGGGTCCAGTCCATGGGCTTGCTACTCTTCCCACACATCAGTGAATTCCAAGAAACAGGGATTTCATACAACCTCACCCACCCTCGATCTTGCCCACCCCAAGACGAAACCGAGAGACTTACTCTAAGTGAAAAACTAGAAAATAAACGCCAAGAAACTGGGCTTATACATCACAGTTCTTTAAGATCTTAAGTCAGTCAGTTCACAACTTGTCCAGTTTGCCTTAAAGCAGAAGTTCTCCTCTTGCCTACCTACCACTGAAACCTTAGCAAGATCAACAAATCAGGGGCATACCCTCCAAGGGACACTGAAGACTTCACGGTGGACCTCATTAAGGCCTGTTGATAATACATGATCTGGAAGAGAGACAGTTGTTAAAAGATGTCCACCTCCCCACCCTTACATGTCACTAACTGATACTATATATGGCCCCAAAACTAGAAGCCAATTATCCATAACAACAGCCCACCCCATTCCCTCAAGCCAGCCACCCCAGTACCAACAGGACTCAGACCCACAGTGGAGAGTTGACCCCATACTCCAAACTAGTGGCTGCCTCAGCATATCTTAATGTTGGTCTGCAAAAAGTTACCCAATGGAAAAAAAAAAAGTCCCCAAAAGCATTAAACTAAAGCATGGGGCCAGATGCTTGGCTTTTCCCTTACATGCTTCTGGCTGACAGAAGTAGTATGGTCCCCACCAAAGGGGACATATTCAATCTTTCTGGTTCTGCATCTATGAAAGCAAGCCATCCCCTCCTCAACTGCTCCCAAAGTATCCATTGACATATGCCACCTCAATGGCCAAGGCTTCTCAGGGCTCTGTCTTGGGCCCTATATAGAGGACTGGGTAAAATAGGTAGTTTGTCTCCTTGAATAGATTCTGGATGGCCCTGGAGCTGCAAGAACAGTGGCCAGATTGGAGGCAGAGACACTATGCAGTATTTATTTCCACAGCCCTCTCTTTCTATCCCTCAGATGTGTGACTTCAAGGAGTGTTTCACTTCCTGAGTCTCCTCACCAATTCAGATCTTACAAAAGATCCTTTGTCATTCTGTGCTGACTGTTAATCTGGAAAAAACTGTGTGAACATTACACATGGTCTTCATTTCATTACCCAGTGTAGAGCATAAAGACAAAGTACGTATTATTTGCTAAAGGATTTTAAATCAAACTTCACTGGAACTGGGAGACTAATTACCTCTTTTCTGACAGCTGTGATTGTTTGTGTCTGAAAAACAAAAAAAGCAAAACCAATAAACCAATCTTCATTAAATCATTACAGCTCAAATACTCATTTGAAAAATAAATACCCTTCCTCATGAGAAAACTGTCTATCTTTTCTTAAAAGGTAGGATTTCCCCATCACCGCAGACTCTACCCTATTCTGAAGAAAAACATCAATAAGAGATGTGGTGAGGAACAGAGTTTAATTTACCACTATAATTTCATGATGCTCTCCTAAAAATCAAGATAAATTAAAGACTAAGTTTGGAGTTGGTCCCAACTTCCTGTAGTGTCTACAGAATTATCTGTGGATGGGAAGATAATGACAGGAATCTTCACTTCTCACTGATACAGAATGAGAGAAAAAGATGGAGAAACTAATGTGCACCTGAGTGTTCTTTCCTCACAGGGAAGAGTTCTGACTGAACGGTGATATTCACTCCCAGATATTTATGACAACTTGACTAATGTAACAAACAAATTGAAACAACCAAAAAAGCCACATTGTCAAAAATAAAGCACACAATTAAAATCCTAGCATCTGCTGCCAGCTGAGTCCCAGAGTTGAGCTGTAGTGTAGGACAGCCACATGGAGCCCCGTCCCCTTGCTCAAGCTGCCAAACCAAGTTCATGCTGGGCTGGGCTGCAGGGTGTCCTCTCAGAACTTTTGAAGCTAAGGCACAGGAAGGATGGCTTCAAGAAGGGCTCCACATTTTGGCTCTTAGAAGCTCCTGGGGATTGATTATTCAGATCTGTCTCCAACTGATATACATAGGCCTTCTACAACCTGAAAGGACAGGCTTCCTTGGTACTACTTTTTTACCCCAATGCTTGAGGTTGTGTAGAGTGGTAATTCCAGTCTGTTTTCCTAGCCTTGGTTATTGTTATGGCTTGTGTCTAGATGTCCCCCCAAAGCCTCATGGAGGCATAGATGGGGCTTTTTCAGGCAAAGGTGTGGCTGGATCTAGATTGTGTAACACTGGAATTGATTCATGATGCAATGCTAGGATCAAGGATGCTAAGGATTAAGTGTATGAGTGCTACCCTCCCTAAGTACTTTTCTTAAGGATATGATCTAAGGGATAGAAAGAGCTGTGGTCCCTTGTTGCTTTGCTACCTTCTGCCCAGCATAAACTGTTTCTCCTCTGCAATGCTTGTCTGCTGTGCCACCCTGCCTTGGAGCGAGCCGATTATGGACTGAAAACTCTACAAACCGTGAGCTAAATAAACCTTTCCTCCTTTAAGTTTGGGTGTCAGGTGTTTTGTCTCAGCAACAAGGAGAGTAACTAAAGACAGTTATTTCCAAGAGCTGCTTTGTGCAACTCTCACACTTCAAGCTGAGCCTCTTACTTTGTGCCTGCTCGTATCCATGCTACAGAACCCAACCAAATTTTCAATAGTTAGAATAGGCTGAAGTTAGAATAGTCTGAAGCCCAAGGAACACACTGCTTTCCCTTAGCCAGTGGGCAAAATAAGCACCAGTTCATGAGCCCACTGATGAAGGAAGTCCCAATCTAGAAAGTCATGTACTCACCTCTCCTTTATAATCTATGCAGGGTTTCACTTTGCTTCATTGGATTGCTTTTATATGCTTGCTTTTCACTGGAGCTCTTTTCCCAGGTGGGGGCATAAGGAGAGTTGTTTCAGCAAGGTAAAGCTCAGGTAGGTCTCTGTTTTGGACTCTCTCACATCCGGATCTACTCTTTCATAACATTCATCACAATTTTAATTATATATGTTTATGTGACTCTTTTAATGTATGTATCACCATTAAGGAACCATTAAGAGCAGGAAAACTATGTCTATCTTCCCTAACATACTGTCTGATGTAGGATAAGTGCTCAACAAATATCAAATATTTCTTGACTACAGTACAGTGCTCTTGGAAGCCTAGAAACAATGGGAACTCTTTCTAAGTTTATTAGAGTATTTTACACTTAAAATTTTTATCCCCAAATGATCTAAATGTTTTGCCAACCACAATTATTTTCTCCTGTTCTATTTTAGAAGATTTGCATTCCAGGTAGAAAAGGCCCCCGAGTGGACTTGCACTTAAATCTAACATAATCAGATCCTTCTGTTGGAGTCTTGCTGAAGTGGATTATTCAAAATAGTATCCAATGATCTCTGACCGCTGCTCCAAGGAGAAGCTGGACTTTTGCATAATAATAACTGCCTGGGAAATACCACAAAGCAATTTTCACCTTTTAGAGTCTTTATAAATCTTAATTAGGGAGATTTTACCATTCTGATTTTCTCCAGAGAAAATCGAGGAATCTAAGAGGTTGTGGGAAACTTTCCCAACATCTGCTTAGTAACTGGCTGAGCCACGATCCAAATCCAGCGCTGCCCTTGGCAATGCTGAGGAATGTTCCATGAGCAACAGAAAATCACTCGACTTACTGCTTTTCTCCTACCTTGCCTGCCCCTCTTGTCAGTTCCTCCCTAGGCTCATGCTCAGTAGCCAGTGTCATGGGTTCCGTCCTTTGAAGTGCCAGGACCCACAGTCAATCTGTCTGTCAGTCACTGTCCCAGGGCCAGTTCCCAGGGCTCAGAGCTGCCGGGTGGACAGACACAGAGGGATGAAGTGGGTTCTGGCTGTCCTGGTGTTCTCAAGACCCTGTGGGAGCCGTACTTGCAAGTCCCAGCCACACGCACACATATGTCTGCTCTCCTTGTCCTTGTCTTCCCCTGGTCTAATACATTTGCTTCAAGGGGCATTACTTCAGTCTTCATGGTTTTAAATTTTTCATAGTTTTAAAATTTTATTTGCTTTTATTATCTTTTTAGAACTCTGCCTCTGTGCTGTGGTTTCCCATTTGCTATGTGGTCCCCAGAATTACCCGCTGACTTCTGGGAACCAGACTCCAGCATGCTCTGTAATACAGGTTGACAGGTGCTTATCCCAGATGCTTGGGTGCAGAAGCATTTCAGATTTCTTTTTCAGATTTTGGAATACACACAGGTATATAACAAGATATCCTGGGAACAGGGTCCAAGTCTAAAACGAAATGTTTGTTTCATGTACACCTTATACACATAGACCAAAGGTAATTTTATATATTTTTTAATAATTTTGTGCACGAAACAAAGCTCCACGCCATGAACTTTTCCATGAGCATCATGTCAGTGCTCAAAAGGTTTCAGATTTTCAGAGCATTTCAAATCTCCGATTTTTGTTTTAGGGTTGCTCAACTTGTGAATCTGAGGCTTCCTCGCCTGTACCTTGGATTATCTGTATGAATTTTAGCTTTTATTTCTAGCTTTAAAAATAGCTGTTCACAGGATCAGCTTCATCTAGGCACACAGGTATCTCTGCCTCTCCAGGGGTCTATGTATCGGGGCATGGCAGGGAAAGGGCTCTGGACTTTTCTAAAAGGTAGAAAGACAATGTTGTCTGGGAGATGGGCAGTGGTTCAGAAAAGCTTATGGGAGTCAGGCAAAGACTAAAATCTTAGTTACCATTTATTAGCTATTTGACCTTGGGCCAGTGATTTAGCATCTGAGAACCTTTGGCTTTCATTTGAAAACAGGTCGGGGAGAAGGGAAGAGGATAAAAGAGATCATATACACAAGTGACTGGCATATTGTGGAGACTCAACAAACAGTGGCTATTAATTAGGGTTAAGATACTGCTTCTAATATATGACACATGTAGGGAATGATGTTAGCCCTCATTACAAGATAAAACACTAAGCCCAGGCAATGGTTGGGATATACTCACACTAAAAATGTTATCACTGTTTATCTGAAATTCAAATGTAACTGGAAATCCTGTGTTTTTATTTGCTAAATCTTACAAACCTACTGTCAATATTATTATTACTTAGCCAGAGGTCATAAGAAACATAATTTTGAAATGAAGTTATTAAAAGTACACACACCCACACACAATTCTATGCAATTCAAGGAAAATTGCCTCATGATAAAATAGGAACATTTTGTTCTCTTAGATTTTGCACACAAGTCCCTTCCTTTCTCAGAAGCTGGCACTCTTAGAGTGAAGCCACCTCTGTCCCCTGCCCGAGTGATACACTTTGCCACATTGAGAATATTTTGCCTCAGGAATCTCTGAGTGCTCTGCATTCCTGGAATTCTAACAACTTATTATTTTTTCACTTGCAGATTTTTCCCAAATAGGGACAGAGATAGACTTGTTTACACAGCAGCTCTTGGTCCAGCCAGATGGAAGCTGTAGACAACTATCACAGAGCAAAAGAGGTCAGGGCCATGCCTGAGAGGCCCTGATGCCACTGACAGATAGAAGGGAGGAAGCCCCGGGGAAAGCCAAGCTCAGGATGAAGCAGCCAGGCAGGAATCTGGAACGAAACAGAGGTAGAGGCAATGTGGGGGAGGTGGAAAGAACCAGCAGGAATTGCAGCATCTGCAGGAACCACAGAGGGGCAAAAGCAGAAACCAGGAAACCCAACAACAGAAGTCACCGATCAAAGCAGACAGGAAAATCAAGGAGAGGCACCATCCAAGGAAAGGAGAACCCAAAATTGCCATCATGGGAAGCTAATACCGGTCTTGCTAGGTACTTCCTGACAGCGTGGAGGCAAACTTGCTCACCATGTACAGGGGCCAGTGCAAAACGAAACTGTCCAGCCCTTTCTCCAGACAAACTGAGTAGAGAATTTTAAGATGGTGACAAAACATTAAACCAAGCAAAGGTCCTCTGAGTGTGGAGCCTTGGGGACTCTACAAGTCACCTGCCCGTGGAGGGGCCCTGGATGCAGGACCTAGGCCTGGGAATGGTGGGGAGGGGTGGTGCTGAGCTAAATCAGAATCTTAACTGTGAGTCCTCCCTCCCTCGACCTGCTTCCTCAGCTGGGAATCCGGGAGGCGCACTCCATTCCTGCCCCTAAGGTGGGCGTGGTCTTCTCTGAGCAGGTGCCAGGTGTGCTGCACTTGGCTCCCTGCCTCACACAGCAAGGAATCAGCAAGTGTCAGCTGTTGCACTTGCCCCTTCCCCATCCAGCCAGGGCCACACAAGGGCCCACGAGAAGAAAGCAGTTAGCTCCCCACCAGTGTGAGCACACAAAGGACTTTGCTCACTGAGGGCTACAGGCTGAGTGCGCTGCAGAGCACCAAGTATAACACCTCAGAGCCAGATTTCTGCCTTGTACTCAGCAGCTGGCTACGGGACCAGGAAAAGAAGATGAAATCTGCATGTGACTTCCTCCCTATAGCTGGGTCACAGTATGGGAATGTGTAAGGACAGAAGAGGAAACTGGCTTAGTTTGGCCCCCCAAATTGAGTCAAGGGTCTGTAGGACCCCACATAAATCATCTCCCTAACAACACGGACAGCTATAATAACAACTGCTGTTTGTGGAGCATCTCCACCTATCAGATACTGTGCTAGACACTTCACATTAACGATCCTGTTTAATCGTGTGAGGAAGGAACTATCATTGTTCCCATTCTGTAGGTGAGAAAACTGAGGTCTGAAGGGCTCATGAGTCTGCCCAGGATCACACAGGCCAGGAGTGGTAGAGCTGAGTTCATCCATTGTCACCACTCTTCAGCACAGTGCACGTCCCTCATCACCAGATGGCAGTGGTTAACCCGGTCATGAGCAGCACTTCCTGGGGTGGAGGGGATGCAGGTAGGACCAGTCCTGGGCACATCACTGCCACAGCCAGGCCAGTGCCTGGTGTCCACTCTGGGTCCTGAATGTGGGTCCAAATTCTCTCTTCAGCAAAGGGAAGGGGGAGCTACACATGCTCAGCACCCAGTGTGGCTCAGGGTGTCAGAACTGAGAGGGGATGCACTTCCTGCACAGCCCCTGGCATGGCCCCTGGCCTGAGAGAAGACCCCCCAGGGCTAGGCCCACCAGCCTGAGGGAGCGGGTCACCCAGGGACCCAGACACTGGCCAAGATACCAGCCTCCTTTCTTACCCTTGATGGGTTTTTGCCTCAGCTTAGGGAAAATAGACATCTTTTCAAGAATTCACTCATTCTCAGAAATGACCTCTCTTCTAACCAGCGCAGGCCCCATGAGCTCTCTGAGCTGAGACAAAACACAAAACCTCTACACTCCCGCGGCCTGATGGAGACTCTCGGAATTGTCCATGACCCTTCCCTCTCAGGGCAGGTGACTGGGGAAATGGGGGCACTGAGAAGGCA
Organism: Heterocephalus glaber; assembly: GCF_000247695.1. Next base: position 3,181,303 of record NW_004624870.1, read on the forward strand.
GACAATGGTGCCAAGAGGTAAAGCACAGCGCAGCCTACGGCTCTGCACTGCCGGGTCTGGCAGGCACTGGGGTGGCAGAAGCTGCGGAGGGATCTGGAGCACAGAACCCCGGGGCTCAGTCTTGCTACTCCAGGCAGCCATGGTGCACAGACAGGAGAGAGAGAGCTGGTGGGAGAGAGAAAGAGACGACGTGTAAGCAGCAGGGTAAGCACAGCTTCCCCTCCGGGCTGCTCTTTGCTCCCAGCTCGCGGCACAGCCAGCAGCCGGCAGCCGGCACCAGGTGGTTGTGAAAGCCAGAGGCAGGTCCCTCCCTCCGGCACCACCAGAGAACAGGAGGATGCTCCCCTGTGAGGACCACGCGGCTCCTCGGAAGTCACCCCGACTAACATGACACCCACGTGGAGCAGGTCAGCGCCTGCCCTCAAACCGCTCGAGGGAAGGCTTCGCCCCATCCTCCCCTCCCCCAGAGCTGAGGCTCAGTCACAGCCCAGCCGCACCCCCCACCCCCACTCCCTATTGAAGGCAGGGTGAGTGACGCTTTCTGCCTCCGCCACCTCTGCCACCTCCTCCTCCTTCTCCTCCACAGGAAAGAGAAGAGGTTTCCAGAGCAGCCAGTTATCCATTAAAAAAGAGAAAAAAAGCATATTTTCCACCCGGGGTTCTCTATTTTACTCAATGATTCTGTTTCCATGGCAACTGAACCTACAAGGGCTCAACAGAGATCTGTTATCTGACAAGGGGGACATGGGAAAGGCTGCCCTGGGAAGGCTGATGGCAACATGTGCGTCACAGGAAGGGTCACTTTGGCTAATGGACAAGGAACCTAACAATTCCCCTGGTGACACTCTCTAGGGACACAGTGTCCCTCTCCACATGTCCCAGAGCCACCTTTTTCCTGTTCCTTTCTCTCTCTCCTTCCCTTTCGGTCTGCTTTTCCCAGTACACCCCTTTGGCCCCCACACTTGACTTAAGGCACAGCTGTACCTTACAGAGGACACACAAGAGGTGACAGCCACTTGCTTCCCCAAAACAATGCTGGACAGAAAGCAATGACTACCACCCAAGTTTAAATGTATTTTATGCGAGATTACTGGGACCAGTTCTTTCTATCTTGGGCAATTGTGACTTCCTCCCCAAGGTAAAGTAGGCAATGTCTAGAGACATTTTTGATTGTCAGGACTAGGAAAGAGGAAGAGGGAGAAGAATGGAGACATCTAATGGGTAGCAGCTAGAGATGCTGGTAATTATGCTACACCACCAGGACAACCTGCTGAAGAACTGTCTGGCCTAAAATGTCAACAGTGACATGGTTTTAATAGCTTGCAAACTGAATTTGTTTAAGGGGGAAAAATCCCTAAGAAATTGGCTAAGCATTACAAAAGGTGACCTGTTTGTAGAAAGGGTCTTTTTAAAATGAATAATGTCTGAGAATCTTTGAAAGATCCCCAGAGAGATATGAAAGAAAGTGTGGTATTCTAGTGCCTGTTGTGTGGATTAAGGTTTAAATCGATGTTTGATTCAAGGGTTTTGAGCCTAGGGCCTGTAATCTTCTTAGAATCAAGGTATTGGCTGAAATTTTGTGTAAAATATCTGTCCGTGCATCTTGGGGTAGGATAGGCTCGTAATTCTCATCAGATTTTCAAAGAAGGAAGTGACTCAGAAAAGACTGAAAACCAACCACATAGACGCCATCTGCTCTGACACGCACTGTATGTTCTCTCTCTCCCCGCGCTGATGAGCTCTTTTTATCCAGGACTTGGCCATGGCCTTCCCTCTCCCTTGACCCTGACCCCACAGAGCCATAGTGTATCATAGTAGCACTCTCAGAGGGGAGAAAGCATTGCCTCTGTAGACATGCTGGACATGTGGACAGCTTCCCAGACTCTCAGAGGACAGCGCAGGCATACCTGGTTTACCTTCACTTCATTCGGATTGGTCACGCGGTCCAGGCCATAGTCCAGCACGTTGTTCATTCCTGGCTGGAAGGAATAAAAGCAATATAAGGATCACTACAGGAGTCTCCAGTTTCTTCTGATTAACTTTAACTTCACCAAGATGCTGATTGTGAGACAGCTGAGGAGGACTTGTGACCTAGCCCAAGAGGTGATATGAAGATGCATAAACCCTCCAAGTAAGCTGAGGAGCTTCATGGGAGCTGTTCTGCCACCACATCTTCCCAGAGCCTAACAGTGGGATGGAAGGATAGATGGCAATGTGAGTGGGTGGAAGAATGGGTGGATAGAAAGATGGGTTGATGAGTGAACAGATGGATGCCATCTCTACACCATAGTGGGATAGATGGATGGATGGATGGATGGATGATCAAGCTCAATTAAAGTTCACATGGATTAATATATGAAACTCCTGACTCCTCCCACAGTGCTCTTTCCCCCACACTCTGAAGTTGCTGTCTTGGCTCTTTTTAGAGGAGTAACATCCTGGTTACCTCTGGTTTCCAATCCTGGTTCTGCTGCTTCTCAGCTGTGCCAAAGATCTCAAAAACCACTTCTTCCTACGTGCACTGACCCATGTGGGGAACAGGGATGATGCCTCCTACCTGGCAGGGTCTTGTGAGGATTTAAAAAGATGGGGTGACACTGTCAACAGAAGGTAGCTGGAATTGAGCAAGGGGCCGTATGCACCTTAAGATCACACATCATATGTGAAGGTGGGAGCTAAGCTGGTCTGCGATACTCATCAGTTCCCACTTCTGTATTGGGTAACCCAACACTCTGGCCAGTCTCACTCGGTCTCTCCCAACCTCTTGAGGCTGGCGATTGAGGTCTTTCACTTCCTTCTTCAGGCCAAGGAACCCACTAAGTACTCGGTACCTCTTACTAACCAGGCTGACTACACTGAAGGAGAAGGCTGAGAAGCACCTAGCTTTCTCTTCACCAGTTTCAGCCACACCAGTGGGACTGGAAACATACTTAGTGCAGAGTTAGGACTGCCAGAACCCAACCTGGGATTCCAGGGAATTATAGGTGTACAGTAAATGATTTATGTCTCAATATTTTTATACTTATTGTATATTTATACTAAAAATGCAAAATAATAGAAAATATTTTATATAAAAATTTTTTCACCTAAAATTTAAATATGACATCCCCATATTTAATTTGCTAGATCTGGTAATGTAGTTCACTAGGCTGCTTGGAGGCAAAAACTGAGCCTACAGCCTAGTCAAGGAAGGGAAAAAAAGAAGGCAATAGAGAGTGAGTGCAGAGGAAGGCAGACAAAGGGAGCCCCGTTCTTATACTAGTGTCCCCTGTGGGCCTCCATCAGCAAACGTTTATGTGGCCCTTCTTACATTCTGGACACCACACTCAGCCCTGGGCACCTGGGCAATGTCACCAGACTCAGTCACCCATCTCTTCCTGTGAACTCGCCCCCCACTCTGCACAAATTCTACTGCCCTGGAGCTCAACAGTCCACCTGCAATACTGAAATCAGGGACATTCCCGACAGCATGGCCTTGGACTGTCAGGCCTGCCACCATCTCCACCTCTGGACTTTATTCTTCCATCCAGTTAACCTCTCCCCGATCCTAGCTTCCTTTGCCAGCTCTCGGGGACAGCCAGGTACCACCAGGTACCGTGCTGCTTCCACTCCTGCCTCCCTGGGGTCTTTCTGTGGGCAGCTGCCCACTACATCTCAGTTGTTCCTAATGGAGCTGTGGTCCTACCTGGTGCCCTGCCTTCAATCCTCACCCCTGGGGGGCTGTCTTTCTGCCTCTTCTCCTTTAGAAGAATCCTAGCTCACTGATTTGCTCATTCACTCATATATCCTTCAGGTAGCTCATTTCTTGGTCCACTGTGATGGTCTCCAGAGCCACTGCTGACACAGTTTCTAGCCCACAAAGGGGAGCTCCATGGAAGAGCTGACTGTCATTGCACAGGAAATAAGGGCAACTGACAAACCTCTGCAAAGTGCTGCCAGCAGATAGGAGGCAGGCAGATGCTCCTGCCCTGGAGCCACAGGCAGGAAGTGCTCCAGAGACATCATGGAAGCTTCCCCACATCAATCAGAAGGACTGCAATGCCGGGATATGATGCCCTGACCATAACCCCTCAGTATAAACATAAGGCTCAGATTGGGGAAGACCTTGTATACTTGCAACAACTGCTTTATAAGGCAGTGACATTCCCAGGAATGTCCACTCCAGAGCAGTGCCAGTGTGGAGCACTGCTAGGTGTCCGTCTCCCCTGTCACTCCTGTCTCTTCTCTACTGCTCATCTCCTTTGCTGGTCCTCACTCTTTCTCCTAAAGCATCAGATCCTTTTGATGCAAAGGATAAAGAGAAATAAAGCACTAAATTGTTTTATAAGCAGAATAAGGGAAAGGGAGGAGAGAGGAAGGAGGACAGAGGTAGAGGAAAGGATGGGAAGACAGGAGGGAGAAAGAGTAAGGGGAAGAGAAAAGAGAGGAGAGGAGAGGCTGGAACAAATGGGGAGATAATTTTGGGTGAGGGTGAGAAGTCAGCTCAAAGCGCATCTTGGCTTGAACATCTCATCCACGGAGAGCTGCAGGCCCCCCCTCCTACGAGCTGCCATAGCATTCTGTACATTGCTTATTTGTTTATGTAATAGTCTTTGTCTCTCCACCAAATTGTAGTAAGCTGCTTGAGGTCACAGGCCATGTCTGTCTTGGCTCATAATCCAAATATCCTCCATAATCCAAGTATCCTGCTAAGCATCTGGCATACAGCAGACATTCACAAAGTATAGGTTGAGTTTTTTAATTTGAACCAGATTATGGAGTGTTCTCTACTGTTTTTATGTCAGACCATTTTTCTAGGTCAATGAATGGCCTTTGAAAATGTCCTTTGAATAGTTTCACAATGTTCCATCATGTTGGATGTACTTTAATTTATTGTGCCCTTCTCTGTCTTGAAGCATTTAGCCCAGCCCTGGCAAGAAATGGAAGACAGACATCTCCTTCTCTGCAGAGCGAGTGTTTGCAGAGGTGGGTGAAACAAGGGCCACCGGGCTTGTTAATCAGACACTTGATCATTTGATTTAGGGCACACAGCCAGAAGGCAGCCTCTACCCACAAAACCAGGACGCAGTCACGGATCACACCCTTGCAAGGCACCAAGTCACAGGTGGGACAGCAAAGATGCAGGGAAGGCCCCCAAAATGACTTGCTGAAGGGACCACCTGTCCCTGTGTTCCTTTACACTATTAACTGTTTGCATCACCCATTGGGTGAAAAACAAAAGAGGAACAACATTTCCCTTCACCACAGGAGGCTGAATCACAGGTGGCATTTGAGCTCTGGATGGAATTGGGGTCAGAGTCCTCAACTACCACCACCCACGTCTGATCTTGGCCTCTGCCAATGGCGCCAACCCCCATGCAGCATCCGACATGGGCCTCTCAACCTGCCTACGGTACCTCAAATCAGTCACTGCTCACGGAGCCTCCTCCACGCTTGGGTCTCATCTCTGGGGGAGGGCTACCCTCCTGTGTCGTAATTTGGATTTTGAGCTAACTGAGCTGACAAAGGAGACATGCTCCTTGCAGAGGAGCAGCCTGCAGGGCTTAGTCATCACACAGATGTGGATTCACAGTCCAGCACTGATCAGGCCGAATGCTCTGAGCCTTGATTTCTCCTTCTGAGCAATGGGATGATGGTACTCCCTACTCCACAGCATCGTCGTTGGGTGTGAATGAGCCTACCTGTGCCAAGAGCTTCACACACACCCACAGTAGCTGCTCAATGACTTCTTGCCCAGCACCTAACTCCTTTTCCAGCACAGAGGGTTTTGTGGATTAATGAACACACAAATGAGCAGGTGAATGAATCGTCACACTAGCCGGTGGCTACAGTCAGAGCACAGAGTGGCTGCTCAGCATCCACAGAGCCAGATGTTTGGTTTGCCACGACTGCACTGGTGGTTTGTTTGGGTCTCCTGGAAACAATCTGACAGTCTGTAGGCTCCCAGGCTGCCTAGGCTTGTCAGACAGATTGCTCTGTTCTTGGCTGTGATGCTCCTCAAATGTCCGCCCTGTGCATGCGAATGAAAGAAGTGCAGAGTGTTTTAGGAGAGTTGGAGGGAAGATCCAGGTGGATTCATGCCTTTGCTGCTTTTGCAGTCCTACAGATTGAAACAAGGGCCTCACACATGCTTGTCAAGTACTCTACCCCTGAGCTACCTCCCCAGTCCCTTTTCAAATTTTTTATTTTGAAGCAGGGCATGGTGGTGCACACACCTGTAATCTCAGCACTCTGGGAGTCTCAGGCAGGAGGATCAAAAGTTCAAGCCCAGCCCGGATAACCTATCAACTTAGAAAGACCCTGTCTCAAAATTTAAAAAGAAATAAAAAGGGTGGGGATGTAGCTTAGTGCAAAGGCCCTGGGTTCAATGCCCAGCACCACAAAAAATTTTTTTGAGTCAGGGTCTTGCTAAGTTGCCTGAGCGGGCCTCGACCTGCTGATCATCCTGCCCCATCTCCCAAATAGCTGGGGTTACAGGCATGAGCCACTGGTCTGGTTTCCACTGAGGAGAGCAGCAGTGAGGTAGATGAGATGTGAAGAGCGGTGTCATGTGCTGGGAGCCTAGCTCTGATTGTGGGTCCTCCATGCTATCAAAGAAGGGCCAGGGACATATGCACCCATGTGATGTGTTTGTTGGGACAGCAGTGACTCGGGCAATGACCTCATGGAAATGCACTAAGCTATTAGGGGCCATTGTCATGAGAGGCGAAGGGCATAGAGACCACAAGGGAGGGCTCCAAGTCGACTATCAGAGGGACTGGATCCTCTGTCACTTCCAGACTGTGTAACTGTGGGCGAATGAGCAACATCACTGAGCCTCAGCTTGCTTATTATAAGATGAGAATGATAACACTGCCTTCCACCCAGGCTGAAAAGAGGAAATCAGACAGTGCACACGAAGCACTTAGCATGCTGCCCAGGACACTGTGAGTCCCACGATGAGGATAACAAGAATGACAATGACAATCACGATGTCGGTGGTGGAGGTGGATACAGTGGTGGGCCAAGGGGGGTGGAGATGGAGGTCATGGTGGCAGACATAGAGGAGGAGGAGGCGCAAGATGGTCATAGATACAACTGTCATATGTGTCCTCTGTCATGCTGTAAAGAGTCACTCAGACAACTGCCTGAAGGGGGTGCTGAGAGCTTACTCCAGGAGAACTGGAGAGACTCTGGTGGTCGATTATTCATTTTCTTTTCTATGGGCTTCCTGGATGCAGGGACAGAGGGAGGAAAGGACTCTGGGAAGATCACATGCACAACAAGCCTGTCACTTTGCAAGGAAGACAGCCACATCAGCATTCTCACACCGTGGAGTCTCTGCGTGTACAACAGAAGCATTCTCCACCCTGCAAGGAGCAGGGATCCCTTGGTCATGGTGCCACTGGGCATGGGGTCAACCTGGCTCGGTGCCTGGCATACTTGCCATTTTCCCTTATCCTCACCCATGTGTGCATCTTCTGGAACTGATGAGACATATGCAGTTCACCCACAGACCTCACTGCTAACCTGCCAATAGGGAGGTATGTGCTTTGCACTGTGTCCTCAGGACTGTGTGCTCTGTCACCCACACCCAGCCCCCAGGAACCTGTGTCAGCTCTCTGCAAACTGGTTTCCCTAGAGGAAGACCCCTGATGCAAAGAAAAAACAAACAAACTACCTGGGGATCAACCTGAGCCACACAGCCTCCAAACCCATGCCCCTACAAAGGTAATACCTCAAGGAGAATCTGTTTTAGTTTGGTTTTTGTTTTGTTTTGTTTTGTTTCTGAAACAGGGTCTCACTATGTATTTCAGGCTGGCCTTGAATCCACTATGGAGCCCAGGCTGGCCTCGAACTCAACGGCGATCCTCCTCCTTCAGCCTCCCGAGTGCTAGGATTACAGGCATGAACCACCATGCCCAGCTAGAAAATCTATTTTAAATATAGAAAGAAAATAAGCAAAAGGCCCAAAATAGGATGGGACGGAAGTTAAAAAATCTTTAAATGTAGGCACCATGCCTAACTCAACTCACTCTCTGGTTCTGAGAAGTTCTGACACCTAACAGCAGGCAAGGACACTGAAAGAGGAAGAACGTTTGTCTCAAACTCTTCAGTTTCTGGAATCTCTTTCCCATCTCCCACCTCCCATAATCCAGGGACAGCACAAGAACCTGAGACAGGAGGAAGCTGAGGCAGAGTTCACCCCAGCAGGGGCCAGTCAGAAGCTACCATTTCCCAGTGATGACTGGGGTAAGTCCCGCCAGCTACGGACAGCTTGTCTCTCTGTGCCACTGAAAGTCCCAAAGCCAGAGAAGCAATATGCTCCAAGCAACAAGAAGCTTTAGCACACACCAACTCCTTCTCTCCTCCTCCCAGCTCAGCTGCTGGGAACCGGATCCATGAGAGGAAAAGAGGGAGCCAGAGACACAAGATGGCTTCGGCCATGGAGAGTCTCTGTTTTCACTGCATTTTATTTTTCTGCTTTGGGATCTGTATTCTAGTTTTTCTAGTTTTTTTCTTCTTCTATCCCCTTCCCAAGGTATAGTATCTTGAACAACAACAACAAAAATAGTCCCAGCCCTCATAAAAGACAAACTCATTCAGGTCCTCGCCACCTAACACAACAGATGGGCTGTTAGCAGACCCAGCCAGACACTGTGTGTGCCCTCTCCCAGCTGCATGCTGAGCCAATGCTCAGCAGCTCTTTCTGCAGATTCAATTCGAACCCTAGAGGGGCAGGAGCTCGCCACAGTCATGGCGAGCACAGGGAGGGCATGGGGAGGCCTTGGAAGGGGTCGGGGAACCCAGGGGAGAAGATACTCACAGGGCACCGGTGCACCAGCCAATACGCCTTCTCCTGGCAGTCCAGTGCATACCTGTCAGCCTTGTTCCTTTCTTTGCCAGTCCTGAAAAACCAAAATCCATGCTGAAGGACAGTGATATTTCACATCTTTTGGTCCAAGATGATTTCCATTCTTGATGACCTGGACCACTCTCCCTGTATGCCCAATTAATTCACGTGTGCTGCAATAATAAGCAGCAAACAGTAACACCACACTTACACATTAGGTACCATTCTAGCTACTTTTACATGTATTAACTTGTTTAATTCTGGTTCATCTTCCCAGTGGTCTTTTCTGACTTCACAATTCAGGAAACTGAAGAAAGAAGGGATAAATTCCCAGCTGGGTCCACATGGCCAGCGTGAGGCGGAGGTGAGGCTTTAACTTGGGACACTGGGCCCTAGGGCCTTCTCTTCCAGATGACCATGGGCCACAATGATCATGGCTGCCAAGACCAGCCCTAGAATCGAATCAGCTTTGCCAGCTTCCCCATGAGAGCCAGCAGGGATGACTAGCTGGGCCGACACTAAACCTTTGTCTCTCAAGGTTTCCCACTTTGGTGAATGACATAACAACCTCTGGGCGGGCAGGCAGCAAACAGGGCCAGAGCTCAGGAGGGGGCAGTGCTGGTCTGCTGGTCGAGGCTGGTCTCTTCTCCCCACCTGTCAGCTGACACTTCTCTCTCCCCAAAGACTTCACACAGAACCAGGGCTTTTTCTGGACTCAATTTAGGATTGTAAAAGGCTGCTTCCCTCTTGTTTCTCAGTGCCCCCCTTTCCCAAGATGGACAGGGGGTGACGCTGGGCCTTCCTCCTCCAGGAGTGAGGGAACACTAATTATCGCACTAGGGCCCCTCTCAGGCCCATTTCCGCAGCGAGCTGCGCACACATTTATTAGCACTTGTTTTTCCCAGGCAACAAGAGATGACGCACCAGCCCTCTCTGCGACAGAGTCGGTGGATTTATTTCCCCGTTAATGTACTGTGAATAACATAATAACATTCAGAGAGCCAGATGGGTGAACGGCACCATTCCATCAGGGTGTTTTGCCAACCTCCTCTGGAAACGAAGAATAAACACCGCTGCTCTCGCTTCTCCTTGACAACCTAACTGGATTTGCTACCAGGTTGATTAGCTCATGTCCTCGGGAGCACAGGCCATAAGCAGAGGAGGCACTGTGAGATCCCCATGTTGCACACCAGCCTTGTAAATAGAGCCAGTGTCTAACTGACGCCGGGATCCTTCCTGGTTTTGTGCATCTGTCTCTCTGTGATGGGTATTAATGAAGGGTAGTCGCAATAGATGGAAACCAAGACCGCCAGCAAACTAAGAATCATTTTAGTTGGTCATTTATGATGTTTTTAACACCACTATTTGTTCGTTCATTCATTCATTCATTCATGTATTTATTAACCTTCCTCTATGCTCCAACAAATGGGAGTACACTGGTGAACCAAACACATAGTCCTGGCCTTTGAGTAGCTTTTGGTCTAAATATTACACAAATAGTCAAGAAATAAATATAGAATAACAAGATGCATTATGTACTACAAGGACATATCAGAAGGGTCTGTGTCCCCTCCCTTGAAGCTAGGTAGGCTTTGGTGATGGCTCTGGCCCACACAGTATGTCAGACACAGCACTGTGTGATTTCTGAGGCTGGGAAGCTGCCAGGCTCCTCACTGGCACATATACTCTGGAAGCCTCCACCACCTGCAAGAAGCCATGCTTCAAGGAAGCACAAGCCAGACCACATGGCCAGCCCAGGGGCCACTGGAAGGCGGCAGAGGATGCCTGCTGTTCCTGGCCACCCCAGCTTCCCACCCTGAGTCTGACTGCAGCCACTTGAGAAGTTCTGGGTCAGAACTGCCTGGTCAAGCCCTCCCCAAGTTCCGGAAGTACGGAATCACAACAGGTAATAAAACAATTGTGACTGTTTTGAGCCACTAGGTTTAGGATGATTTGAGTGCAATAATAGCTGATCAGAAAAGCCCCTTGGAGGAAGTGACGTATGAAGTGAACATCTTTTCTGATAGCTTAGAGAAGGTTGAGTGACACAATCCTATCTGTGTTTCAAAAACAGGAGCAAAACAGAAGCAGAGAGGCAGTTGGGAGGACATTGCTGTGCAGTGTATTTCAAAGCTGGCTCCAGCAGGGTGGGAGCAGTGGAGGTAGACAAATGTCACACTTAGCAGAAGGGACTCTGCAAGAGGTGGCAACAAAACCAAGTAACTGGACATTGCCAGTGAGGGTGGGGTGGATGGTGGTCCCTTGTACTGACAGATAATATTAGCAGAGGAGACTTGGAGAGGGAGGGAAAGATGCAAAGATAGTCAACTTAGGTTTAAGGAATGACATCAAGTGAGACCTTGAGGAGGCAGCTGGGTGCTGAGTCTGGAACTCAGAACAGGAGGCTCCACATAATGAAGAATGGCCTCATGGGCCAATGCACAGGGCCCACCCACTTTTTTAGTGAGACCCTAATCTGAGATCAAAGGCAGCCTTCAAGTTAAGCCAAGGATTTAGTGGGGAAATGCCAGCATCTTGGAAAGAGAACGACTTTTAAGAATGACTCATCCTACAGCACCTAGAATTGAATGGAGGAGGAGAGTGCCCCACGAGTCTGGGCATTCAGAGCTTTATCCAGGGCCTGGGGGTGGGGGGACCACAGAATACAGCTCTGAGCTGTTCCAGCAGCCTGGAAGGCTTATGTCGGAGTTCATGGTCCTGTAGGTGGCTGGGATCATCCTGCTCAGAGCAGAGAAGAGGTGGAGAGCCCGGAGGGGCTGGAAAGATGAGCACATCTCCTTCTGTGTCCCTGAGACCCAGCCCAGGGCTGGAAGCCACTAGGAATGCAACATGAGTGCCCTAGATGGAGTTAAGCTATTCCAGTGTTCTTAGCCAAGTAATCTTAATCTCTCTAAGCCTCAGTCTCCTTGCCTGTGTGGGTGGCAATCACTGCCACTCTAAGCATTTCTTCCACACCAACATAAAAGGAGACAACACCCAAGAACTCACTGAATGGAGCTTTGTTGGCAAATACAAGTGATGACAATTAGATAGCTACCCCATGCTGCTTTGTCTCAAGTGTGCCCAGGGAGTGACATGTTCATGGCTAAAGAGCAGCAACAGCTCTCCCCTTAATGCCCTGGGAGGAATAAAGCCATGTTGCCAGCTTATTTTTCCTGGACCATCACTTGGGTATAACATTGCTCATCACTACTCCCACTCCTAGCCTGCATCAGGAGAATGCCATGATACAAGTCTCTACCATGCACCCCAAGTGTGCACAAGAAAGTCTAGCCTTTGCAGGTCTGCACCCGTTAGAATGAGGCGGCTGGGCCAACTGAAAACACCTGTTTTGATCATCACCAGTGGAGGTCATCAGCCATTCCTTGGCTCTCTCACTTCTCGGGCCCCTGGAAGGGACCTACATCTCCACTCACTGCCTTCTGAAGTTGAACATAACCACATGACCTGTTTTGCCAAATGAACTGTGAGCACTGGTGACAGGTATGGCTTTAATTCACAAAGGCATCTGAGAGTTGGGGTATGCTTGCTATGACAGCTCAGTCTCAAACTGACTAGCACACTCTCTCCACCACTTTCACCATCCCCAGCATTTACATCTGGCTCTCATGGACAAGGGAGAGCCCTCCAGACGACTTTCAGATCTGATTCTGATGTAGACAATGGAAAAGTGCAAGCGAATGGTAGATTCCAACATGCAAATCCGACGATATCCTTCTCAGGCTCACATGGCCCTCAGCACGAAGCCCTGTTGGGATCTGCTCTTTCTCACATCTCCAGCAAGCACCTTGCTACCTTCTGCTCTTTGCACACTTTGCGCTCAACTGTTTCAGGCACAGGAACTGCTTGTGGCAGGCACTCTGCTGGCTCCATCCTCTGGTTCTGCCTGCTTAGAACATCCTTCCTCCCACCCTCTCTCCTTCCTGGCCATTATCAATATCCTTCACCTGGATGCCTCCTACACAGCTGCCAGGTTCAAGGTCATTTCTGCAGCTCGCTCTGCAAACCCTTGCCATGTGGCCCTTAGCTCACACCGTAGCAGCAGCACAGCGTGTTCCCCATCTGCCTAACGCACTGGACTGCATCCTTTCATTCCACGTGCCTCGCCTTGTGTGAGGCACTTAAATGACCCACAAAGGTGTATTTTAATTAAAAGGAAACAAAGAAGGAAGGAAGGAGGAGGGACAACCAGAGAGCAGGTGTGCCCTCCTTTCACTCACCTGTACTGCTCTTTGGCCTGCATAATGACAAAGTCCCACTTGTAGTTAATTTTTTTGTTCAAGAAATTATAATTTTCCTAGAGAAAGAAAACAAAATGAGAACATCAGCCCATGCTATAGGATGTGTGTATCCAATCAAAATGCCCTAAGCCAACAAGGACATGTCCCTGGCTCCCTACCTCAGCAGGGACAGCCCAGTCACCTCTGCCCCACTGTCCAGAGGTTTATTTCAGGGGCAGCACAGAATTCTCTAAAGCTTTCACAGCAAGTCTTAGTTTTCTTGGTTTATTCTATTTAAAAGAAATGTATCCCTAATAGGATTAGGAAGAGAGGGGGAAGAATAGGGAAACTCAATATTCAACAATCGAGTGTCAAAAATCCACAAAGATAAGCCTGAACATTGATACATTAATGTGATGTTTGCCCTTCTAAAATCATGTTTTTTTTCTTTTGTGTGTGTGTGTGTGTGTGTGTGTGTGTGTGTGTGTTACTGGAGACTGAACCTTGGGATCTGTGGATGCTGGACAAACTCTCCACCTCTGAACTACACCTCCATCCTTTTTCTTCAACCAGGGTCTCACTAAGTTGCCAAGCTGGCCTCAAACTTGTCATCCTTGTGTCCCAGCCTCCTGAATAGCTGAGATTACATGCATGTGCCATCATACCTGGCTCTAAAAACATGTTTCTAAAGAATTAAAACACAGCAAGATCGCAGCCTTCTTCAGAAATGTTAGCCTTTTGAGGCTTTGGGTGCATTCTTCAGGAAATATGACTCATTCACCCTAAAAGAAAAGTCTATACTATTGTTTTCATGCCATAAACTTAAGTGCAAATATGTTAATCAAGCATTGCCTGTTATCACATATATTAAGTCATATTGTTTGGGGACAGTAAAAAGAATGAGGTAGTTACCATGTGACCAACAACTACTGTTAAGGGCCTAAGTTACAGCAGAGGACACTGGAGCTAAACACAAGGAAGAAAAACTTTACTTCCATGAGCCATTTATAAATAAATAAATGGGTGGATAGGTGGCTAGCTGGGTGGACAGATAGATGGATGGATGGATGGATGGATGAGGGTACAGAAAAATGTAGTAATGTAAGAAAGAGAGAAAAACCATACCTCAGATTATATTCGACTCAACTATAGTAAGCTCTATTTGAAAACACCTCCGTACCTTTTCATATTCTTCTAAAATCCCTTTCTTCTTGATATTTCTCTTGGCTAGATAGATGGCTGGAAAAGAAAGCAGTGACATTTTCCATCATCATCATGTTTCAAACCCCCCTTGGCAGCCTCTCTCTGCACGAGGCTTCCCTGCTCCGAGTGCCAGCTAGGATGCCTGGCAGACCCAGTCTCTGCCCCCAGGGGACACTCCCAAGCCAGATGTGAGCTGACATAAAGGTCATGATGACACCAAGACAAATGTCACCAAAACAGCAAGTAAATAAGCAGTGTGCTAAGACCAGAGCCATAGGTGGGGGAGTGAAGTAGTTACCATAATCTGTATCTTCAGCTGGCCACTGCTGGGTAGGCCAGAAATATGGTGTCTACAAAAGAAAATAAGGAGAACGTACTTAACCACTGGAGTGTGGCTCCAAGGACTGACTCTCAGCCCTGGGACAGAAGAGATCAAACCACCTTCGTTCCCTCCACCATTTCCAAATTCCTGATCTCTGAGGATATGAGGCCAACCAAGTATCTTTTCAAATAAGATCAGCCCCACATGCATGGCCAAAGTCAAGGCCAAAACTCACCTGAAATCGGTAGAGGCTACTGTCGGGCTTGAGAACAAGATTCTTGGGGTCTTGCAGAGGGTAAATGTAGCCATACTTGACAATGAAGTTGCCCAAGTTCTGTGCCTCTGGGGAGAAGCATTCAGACACAGATGGTAAGAGCAGGAACTGAAAGGAAAAGCTCACTTCCTGGCCCACACAGCACCTCAATCTCTAGGAGTGTCTCATTCGCTGAGGAGTGGGATGGTGGTTCCTTACCATGGCTGTGAACAAGGATCAGCTGGGAAGCATGCTTAAGGGATGATGCCCCTGTCTTTCCCCAGCAGTGACAACCCAGGAAGTCTAGATGGGAACCAGTGAAGCTGAATGCTAGCAGGTGCCACTTGTGGCCCACTACCACGTAGTGTAGGCGATTTGGGGGTGATGATCAGGGAAGCTCTGGAGAAGCACGTACAGGCTCTTTGGCTCTGGAAAAGACCACAAGAGTGGTAAGAAAATGTCTCTGCTTCACCAACAGATGCTTCCTCTCTCGAAGAAAAAAAAAGGGAAGGGAGGCCATGTTTACTGTCGCCTACCTCAAGCACAACTCTGCCTGGGTTCAGATCCTTCCACTCCTCCCCATCACACTTTAATTCCCACCTCGCTCCCCACTTTGTTTGAAAGCAAAGCCTTGTTTCTGGATTCGGAACAATTAAAAGAAAGTCTTCCTTGTTCTGTCTCAGAAGCACCAATGGAACCAGGCACTTTCCATCTTCCAGACCACTCTGTCCATCTCTTCGCTTCCAGGACCACTCTGTCTGGGGCTCCAACCCACATCCCATTCCACCCTCCAAGGCTTGGGAAGAATTTCTCCCCAACATTCACTTCTCTCTGCAAGCCCCACTCCCTCCATAAAAACTGACCAGACCCTCAGTTTTTATGCCTTGTTGTATCAACGGCCCTTTTCCTAGTGTGACATCTGCTCCTTCTGCTCTGATCCATCCTTCAAGTTGCTACCCATTGCCGCAGCTTAAATACACATTATCAGGCATACTGCCAGCCTCAAAAGCTCCCCCTGGTTCCTCTCATGAAGCTGCAAACAGGCCATGTACATGGACCCACCACTGCCTCCATATCTAAGTGATGCCATTTCTCCCAATTTTCCCTCACTACCCTCCACTTCCTGTTCATTCCGTTCCCATACCTTTGCTTTTGCTAGTCTCCCCTTCCAGGAAGGCCCTCCATACTCCCCTTTAGTAATTCAAAAGTATCACTTTTTTTCAGATCAGGTGTATGCTTCACCCCTCTGAGAAGTCTTTCTTGCTGGAATCTTTCTCAATTTCCTGTTGTTTACATGCCTTCAATATTTTGTACAAAATAACTATTTGTCCCCAGATTTATCATGCCTTTCCCTTTGATTCTGGTTGTTTTAAGCATGAAGGTTCTGTCTGCAATTAAAATGTATGTCTTAGAGTCACAGGTGAAGCCTCCTTTTAGTTTTGCCTGGGATGCTGAATACATGGCAGGAGGCCATAACCAAGTGCAGAATAAATCCTCACCCAGATTGGAGATCCAAAGCCGCTGAATGATCCACTGTAGAACATCGCCTCCTACAAAACAGATAAGTAGCTGGTCAGTGTCACAGCCCCCTAAGTATGTCTGGACTGCCATGCCTCCTTCGCGCAGGTGCCTGACTGGTCTCCTTGCTGCTCAGCTGTGAGTCCCTTTGTCTCTCACCTATTCAAAGTCTTCAGAGATTCCCCTCCTCACTCATAAGTTCACCCCAAACACTGCAACTACAATTCAGGGCCATCCATAGTCTGATTCAACAGATTTACAGTTTAACCTCTCCTCCACCACTCAATCTTTAACTGTTTTGTTGTACTTATCTTTCACCATATAATAATGTATGCATGGACCATCATTCATAAACTGGGCAGTAAACAGACTGAGTATAAACACTGACAAACGAAATAGAGTGCAGGCCAGCTGCTTGCGGGGCTCTGGATGGTGCATGGACACATTGGAGTAAAACAGACCCAGGGAGGAGAGAAGGCAGAACGGAGGGCAGGGCTGGCTTTCCATATGTTGAGCTCCCAGGTAGATCTCTGAAAAGCCAGAGAATTCTAAATCTGAAGCTGGTCTTCAGGTTGCTGGGAAGGTTCTTTTCAGAGTAGGAGGAGGATGTCTATTTTAGTAAGCTGTTGTTGGCTGATTTATAACTTTGGACAATGTAACTCAGGCTCTGTTTGTACTCTTGCCTTGAGCCTGGCAAATCTTAGGGGTTGGTCTGAGAGCAACACGGAGGGAAAATTGGCATGAGAAAAGGCAGGAGAGGCAAGAAAGGATGTCAGGAAAGAATGCATACCCCTTCACCCACTCTCAAGTCCTCAGATTTATCCAAGGGCCAAAAGCCAGCTAAGCACCATCAGCAAGTGCAGAGCTGCTGCAGCCCCCCAAGGAGCCTCTGAGACTCATTCACAGCCTGGCCGTCTGGCCTCGCAAACAGGAGGTGCTCCTTGGAGGTGAAAGGCACTGGTGTCTCAGAAGACAAGCCACTTGGAGTTAAGCACCCCAACCCAGTATGATCCACTCACACCCCTAGGATTAGTTACCAGCCCACGGCTATGGGTAGATGTGGAAACCTGTGTCTCTCCCCTTCATGTCCAGACCCTGGGGCCCAAATGCTCCACCGTTGTCTCTATGGGTGCCCACATGCCACCACTATTGCATTCAGTGGTTTTCTTTCTGTGGCTCTTAGCTTTGAATCACCCCCATTTTTACATATCCCCAATGTAAAAAGCAAAATTCTCTATCTAAAATCCTACTTAAAATCCTAGGTCTGAATATGTCAACATCCCAACCCAGTCTCTCTTTAAAGGCTACACCAAGAAGCTGAGGGTTTTCTCATCTACTTGACTGTTTCCTGAAATAGGCCAAATGAGATTGTGGTGCCACTGGCCTTGGCATCCACATTGGTACCACGTGATCTATGCTGACTGCATGCCAAGCTGCTTAGGCTCCCACATTAGCCCCCTTCATTTCAGGAGGCCCTGGGCCACTTGCCATCTGAGAAGGTAGATGGCCATTGCGTTGCTATCATTGGCACTGTCCAAGGCTCCTCCCTGGGTTCTGTTTCTATAGCAGCTGGAATTCACCAACAGAGAAGGAATAAGGGGGAAATACAGGATGAGCAGCCTCCCCCAAATCCAGAAGCCAAGTGCATCCCTTGGACAAGGTGGGAGAGCAGCTGGTGCACACCGGCAGCAGATAAAATGGACTCTGGAGTCACAGAGCTTTGCTCAAATCCAAGCTCACTTGTGAATGAACTCAGTGACATGGGGACAAGTTCCTAAACCTTACTGTGTCTCCACAGCCCCATCAGCAAAAAGGGGTTGGTCATATCTACCCTAATGGAACTGTGGGTGCTGAAGATACAGCTCAGAGAAGTGCCAGCCATCACCACCCATGGAGCATCTGCTGCATGTTAGCCCTTGTGCAGCATGCTCATGGCATTCCTGCAACATTTCTCCCAGACAGGAATAAAATGAGAAAACTGAGGCTAGGGCTACCCAGCAAGGAAAGGGCATCTTGAGGACTGAACCCTAGGGTGCCTTACTTGGTATCCAATGTTCTCTGCACATTTTAGGCCAAGGCTGATTCACACATCTAATAAACTTTTCATTTCCACACCTATCCATCCAGCCATGCGAAACACTGGGGTTGCCCGGATGAGCAAGACAAGATACCTCCCCTCAAAGGGCTCCCTAGTCCAAAATTAATTAATTCAAGCCAGAAATTATTCATACAAGTGGCAGGGAGGGGTGGAAGTCAGAGATGCTTTCAAGAATTCCCACAGTTGCCTCTTAACTGATGGGAGAGAGCAGAGACGCCCTGAAAACCCTGCTCATTGGCCCCTGCTTTTTGGTGCCTACTTTCCCCAATTTTTCCTTCTCTTCCTTGAGCTGCCCTGCAACATTTCAATTAATATCCCTTATTCCCCCAAAAGCCAGAGTTGGCTTCCCTTCCACGACAGCTGAATGATGCACTGCTGGTGGCGGAGCCCCATCTTCCAAGCCATCAGGGAATGGCAGGCTGAGAGACGGCAAGGCTCTTCATGATCAGGGTCCCAGAGTCAGGCCATGGTAGGATGGAGGATAAGGGCTCACAGTGAGCAAAGCCCAGGCTTGAGCTTAAGGAAGCTGTCTGCTTCTGCAGGCACCAACCTCGGTGTGATCCATACTCTTTACTGCAAAACCAAGGTCATGAAGCATGGGTAACAGGGCAACCACAATGCCTCCTTCTTCTGTTGGTGCCCAGTCCTTCCCCTCTCTGATATCCTCAGAGGATGCTGTGCAGACCTTCAACCCACACTAAGAGGACCTCAGTGGCTTCACCGCCAGGGGGAGTTCAGAAGGGTCTGGGTATGAACTAGAAGGTAAGGAAGGGTAGAACAAGACAAAAGCCAATTTTCTTTCCTACCAAACACCACTATTCCCCCAATATCTGACTTTGTTAACACAAACAAAAGAGGCAAGCAAAAAATAGTAAAGATACCTACAATAACCTCCTGGGAGGAATGACTCCAAGTCACCTATTGAATCCCTTTCTCCTTTTCTTACTCCTTCCCTTGGAAGAAAACTAGTTCAGTAACCAGCAAACATATTTTATAAAGGGCTAGACTGTAAAAATTTCAGCTTTGTGAGCCACGATTTGGTCTCTGCGCAGCTATATATTTTAACTCTACCACTGTAGTGTAAAAGCAGCCATAAACAGTACATAATAGATGTGGATGTATTCTGATAAAACTTCATTTGCAAATACAGGCTGTGGGTCAAATTTGGCCTGTGTACCCAAGTTTGTCAGCCCTTTTGCGGGGTCTGTTCCAGGCCAGGACTAAGCAGTGGCCGATCACCTGTCATGGAGTGAGGGACGCTGGTCACCAGGACCCTCTGGTTCTGCATTTTGACTCCTGTCTCTGGGTTCTGCATGTCCTTCACAAGCGCTTCAATCTGAAAAACAGAACAGGAAAAGCCAGTTAATGGGAAGCACTGCAGCAGCTGGGTGAGCTTTTCACAGCACTGAGCAAGATTCAAAGATGCAAAGGGAAAACCAGGGGGCTTCACATTGGGTGCAGGAACAAGACAGACACAGAATAGTAGGCTATGGTGCAACACATGTGCTTCAGTGACACAGGCACCTCCCAGGCTGGGAGGGCTCAGAGGTGCATTCTGACTCAGAGCATCTGGGAACATTTGCAAGAGTGAATGGACCTTAACAAAAACGGATTGTGCTGGACAGAAAGTGAGACACCATATGCAAAGATGCAAGAGGAGGACAGTGCCCCATGAGTAAGAGAGACAGAGAACAGGGGGAGATGATGCTGGCATGGTGAGTAGAGGCCAGATTCCAGTGGATCCTTCCTGGACTGTGGATCTGGTGCCAGAGGCTGGCACTGGAGAGCATTTTGGAAACCCACAATACAGAGAACACTGGGGTGTGAGGAGGTTTGCCAAGGTAGGAACGGGGGGGGGGGGAATCCATTTAAAGTTAGTGCAACTGTCCAGGCAGGAAGTAATGGGGCTTGCATCCCTGCCACCCTGCCTCTCAGTCTGTGCCCAGTTCTTTCAGCATCATTTCTGGACCTCCTCTGCCCGTCTATTTAGCTGCCAGGGCCATTTCACTTGGAGCAAATGACAAGGCTGCCCTCCTGGTCTACATAGTTGGGATCTTCTATCTCTCTGAGGCTCCTCCTACCACTCCCCACTGGCTCACTCCAATCCAGCCACCTTGCCGACCACCCTGCTGCTCCTGGCCATATCATCCATGCTCCCAGACTGCCACAGAGCCTTCACGCTGGCTGTTCCCTCTGCTGGACCAGTCTTCTCTCTTGGGGCCTCTTGACCCCTTTGGCTCATCCCCTTAGCTCCTCCTGATGTTCCCAGGAGCCACTGCAGACCATCCTACTCAAAGCTGCAACCTCAAACTCCACTATTGACTCTACTGATCCCCTGTTTGCTTTTTCTATAGAATTCATTTTTTAACATGCAAGGTAATTTATCTCTTTATTAAAATGTTGGTTGCATACTTACCCTCATTCCTAGAAAGTAAACTCTTCAAGGGCTGGTCTTTTGTTAGTTGTTAATGCTTCCCGCTATATTCCAAGTCCTAGAAGAGTACCTGGCCTCTAGATGATACCCCATAAACAGCTGGTACATGAATGAAAAAGTAAGTGAAACTGGTGGCCAGGAAGATGGTAAGGAAGAATGGCTTTTTGAGCCTTGAGAATTAACTGCTCCTGCAAGTGATAGGTGATTTAGTACAAATGGCAGAGAGTAATGTCAAGGCTTATGATTTATATGATCAGAGTTGCCACACGTGTGCTTCAGCAACACAGGCACCTCCTGGGCTGGGAGGGCTCAGAGGTGCATTCTGACTTGGAGAGTCTGGGAATGTTTGCAAGAGCAGATGGACCGCAGCAAAAAAAAAAAAACCTTTTTTTTTTTTTTTTTGGTACCAGGGATATAGCTCAGAGGAACAGCACCTGTCTGGCAAGCATGAGGCCCTGAGTTCTATTCCCAGAAAAAAAAAAAAAAAAAAAAGATTTTGCTGGACAGAAAGTGAGACAGCATATGCAAAGGTACAGGAGGAGTTATCAAAATAGAAAAAGAAAAAGAAGGGCTGGGGCTATAGCTCAAGCAAAAGAAGGACTGGGGATATAGCTCAGTGGTAAAGCACTTCACTTACCTAGCATGCCCTGGCCTTGGGCACTGGAAAAAAAAAAAAGAGAGAAGGAAAAAAAAGAAAATGCACCTTCTAGAAGCACATACTTCTGCTTTACCACATGAGCTCTTTAAGGATGCTGAGATATCTACAGTGCCTGGCAGGTGACTAGAAATGACTGCCCCAAATTCAGAAGATAAAAGGGTCAGAGACTTGAATGAGAGTCATGAATATCCAAGAAAGTGTTCAAGCCAAAGAGAATGGGTGAGTTGTCCATAGAAGATCCAATGGATTGTATAGGAAGACAGCCACAAGGACCTTTCTAATTATCTTTGGAGTCATTTTAAAAGCTTTTTTAAAATATATTTTGGTATAATTTATTGATCATCCAGTTGTTCCAAAAGGGTTCTTCTCCGCTTTTCTAATTCCCATTCACTCAGTTCACTGCCAGAAGTATCCCAATTACCAGAATCCTTCCCAGTCTTTTTCTTAGGTGATTTGTGTTTTGATTCCAATCTCTGTCTAGTTCTGTCTTTTTCATTTTCCTGATCTTTTTCTTTTTTATCCTTTTCTCGCTTGGCGTCTGATTCTGGAGAGTCAGATTTATGTCTCCTCTGCTTTTCTTCTTAAGCTTTTTTGATTTTTTATAACTTCTCTCAGATTCAGCACTAGAAGAATGTTCTGAAGCAGAAAGGGACTCTGATCGCTGTCTTTTTTTCTTTGAATGGCTGTCATCATCATCTGAATTTGACCCCGATCGAGAGTGGGAACATTTTCTATGATGTTTCTTAGATTTCTTAGAATGTTTCTTATTCTTTGAATGATAATGCTGACACTCATGCTCAAGGACATGCATAAAATCTTTAAATATTCTTTTTCTTTCAGACTCTAGAGTTATGTCTTCAAATGCTGGCTCTTTTACAAATCTCTCCCAGATACCTTCCCAGACAGCATCCAATTCTATGAGCAGCTTGTTTCAACATGCTCTTAATTGCAGATTCTTTTCGTTTCATTTTCCGAGCCTCTCCTTGTCTCTTTCATGTTCACGGGCTTCTGCCTTTTCCAGTAAACTACTGAAAGCCAACTTGATATTTCCAGCATCCAAGGTAGTTGATCTTTTAATTGAACTAATTATTGCCACAAAATCTTCAAATGTAATATTTACTTCAACTACAAATCCTTTATCCTTCAGAATGTCTTTTTTTTTTCATCATGATAACGTGCTTTAAGATCCTCAACATAAAACTTGAAAAGATCAAGGGCAGTTGATCCAGGCTGACCAAGCATATTAGTGAATCTAATGTCAGAGCTAATGGTTGGATACAATTCCATCCAAGATGGCATAGAATGTAGTTATCCATGTTCATGCAGTTCATCTAAAAATATCTGAAAAGATTCCCTATTTTTACGCTGCTGTCTTTCTCTCAGCAAACTCTTGTTTTTCTTCTTCCTCCTCCTTTTCTAAACCCTGAATGTGCTCTTCAAAGCAAATTAATGTGTCTTTTTTGTCCATGTTCTGTAACTCCTCATCTTCTGCAAAAGTTGGATTATCGATCAAATACTGCTGGGCCTCAGACCAAGTAGTAGAGTATGTTACGTTAGCCGTATTATCAAGTATGTTTATTAAGGCTTCCCAATTTCCCTTTTGCAACTGCTTTGGCTTGCTCCTTTTCTTTTTTTTTGACAGAAAGAATAAAACATTTTCATAGATTTCAAGACGATCACGTTCTGATATTCCATTCCAGACTTCCATCTCTCCAAACATTTGCTCTGCTTTTTTATATCTGGTTGTAGAAGTCATTTTCTCATGATTTTCAAGAAAACACTGAAAGGATTCCTTAGCTTCTTTATATTTTGATCTTGCTTCTTTTTCTTCTTTCTCTGTCTGGACTTCATAGGCATTAAAGGCCTGCTTTTTCTCACTCAACTTTGCTAAAGCACTGTATCGTGGATCATTAATGATCATCTTCATAGCTTCCTCCCATGAAGCATTGGATGGTATCCACTTTTCTTTCAATAATTCTTTGAATGCCTGCTTTACTTCTTCCTTTGTATTCCAAGTATATGGGGTTTTTTGCTGGTTGGCTCTCTTCCTCTTCTTTTTTGAAAGTAAAATCAGCTACAGTTTCCTGCTTTGATGTTTCTTCTGCATTATTAGATATGTCAAAACTTAGATCCTGAATAGCAGTGGTATTAGTAAATTGTGCTTGTTCTTCAGTTGATATAGTTACTGCGTTTTCATTATCTACAACGGTAGCCACAATGGAAGTAACTTCAGGCTCAGGAACAAATGGAACAGTTCCGACAGTATTGATAGTAGAAGTGTAAGCACTGGTGTTGGCGGCTGCTGCAGCAGCCATGGGGTCACAGTGGTAGGAATTTCTGTTGTAGGAACTGGGGCTGTTGATGTGCTGCAATCTTCTTGTTTGGCACTTTCTTCAGCTTTGATCACGGCATGCAGGTTTGATTTTGTAATAAGACCTCCAGGAACAACGGTATTCTAGTATCCTTCAAGATCCTCAAGTTCTTTAGGTTTGGCCCAGCGGGATTCTTTAGTTTGAGAATTGTAATAGTAAGGCTTTCCAGAGTCAGAGTTATATTCCTTCCAAGCGCATTTAGATAACAGTTGTTCAGCAGGTGTTTTAAGATCATCCGGTTTGCCCAGGTGGACTGTTTTGTTTCAGTATTGTAGTAGTAAGTCCTTCCATCAGATGATTTATGTTCAGTCCACATTTGCGCCAGATGCTGCCCCTGCTGCTACATCCATACTATTTACCCCTGGTGGTAAAACAGGTTCCATGGAAGCCTGAGACATATGAGACATCATCATTCTAGGCATTTGTCCTATTGGTGGCCCTCCCATAGCGGGCATCATTTGTGGCATCGTTCCATGAGGTACAGGCAGCATATTTGCTCTCTGACCCATAGGGTGCATTCCCATTGGTGCATAATGCATGCCAGGGTGCCCCATCATGAAGCCTCCATGCTGGGCTCTAGTCCCCGGCCTCATCATCGGGCTCAGACTGCTTCGCTGGCAGCCACTGCTGCTACACGTACCAACAAGAAGCATCTGAGTGCCTAGCGCCCCCTGGGGCTAAAAGTTAAAGGCAGCCCTGAGCTACAGGGCAGGATCAGCGGGGCTAACAAGCTGACAGGCTTTCTCACTGTCCACTCAGTGTGTGTCGTCAACACACAGCTCTGCAGTAATTCACCCCAGACCTCAGCCTCACTTGACGCCGCCTAAGACCCCAAAGGTAGGATGGGGTAGGGTGGGACTGAAAAGCTTTTAATTTAAAAATATTTTCCAGTCAGGCATAGTAGCACACACCTGTTAGTCCCAGCTACTTGGGAAGCTGAGGCAGGAAGATCACTTGAGCCCAAGAATTTGAGAACCACCTGGACAACAAAGCAGGACTTTGTCTCAAAAAAATAAAAACTTGAAAAAATTAAATGGAAATAAAATCAACTGGAGGATATTTTTAAAACAAACTGGATGTTTTACTCTCTTTTAAAAAAATAACTTGGGTATTTTTCTTCTATTTGGTTTGGGACTGATGTTGACAAAGCCTGGAGCAGAGGATCCAAATGCTCTCCCTGCCCCCAGCAAAGTCCCCACTGTTGGGGAAACTGTCCACGCTCTTGTCCCAGACACGCTCACCAATGGTCCAGCAATCCTGCATCTGCCAGGTACATCCTGAGCGACTCTGGGAAGCCAACGAGAGGCCACTGTGGTCCCTATGGTACCCTAAGGCTCACTACCTAGTCAGCATCCCTACAACCACAGGGGTTCATTCCCAGACTCCAGGGGATGCCTGGAACTACGGACATACCAAACCCTACACGGGACAGCTTTTCCTATCCATACATACTTATGATAAACTAATTTATAAATTAGGCACAATAAGAAATTTCAACACATTAGTTAATAATGATAACTAACAGAACAATTCTAACAATACACCGTAATGAAAGTTATGTGAAAATTCTTTCCCCCGCTCTCATGGAATTTTCCACCTAGTACTTTTGGACCAAGGTTGATTGTGGAAAGCCACACTGTCGATGAGGGAGATAACTACCAGGATAGGTGGACACGGGAAGCAGTGGTGAAGGTGGGTTCGCGATAGCAGGAAAACAGCACAGTGCCCACACCGGGTTGGGATGGAAATCACAGACAGCAGGAAATGGACAGCAGAGAGGGGCAGGATGGGTAGGGGTCTCCCAGGTGAGGGACCCCAGGAGCAGAAGCTCAGGATGGAGACCAGCAAATGGGAACACAGAACTTCTCCTGACTCCCCTGGGCCTGATGCCCCCTCCTGAAGTCTGGGTGCTGCATGCAGCTGAACAGACCCTGAGCGAGGGCTGTACCTCAGACCCACCCTGCCCATATTCCAGCCATTATCAGAAGAAAAACAGTTCCTGACTTACCTGCTTCCTCTCCATTTAACTAACTGTTACACCATCATTATCCTCCTGTCATTTAAAAATAACACCCTCAACACCATGTGGCCTGTTATAATAAATAAAGTGTTTTTGCAGTTTGAAGACATTTGCAGTCAGAAGAAAAAGAACCCCAGGTTCCCAGAGCCTCTGTGGGGTTTCCTTCCTCTGCTAACTGAAGAATCCAGAGCAACTCACTTAACCTCTCCAAATTCCTTCCTTTTCCATAAAATGGGGACCACATTAGAGGTCCTACTCTTTGGTAGGGTTTTGTAATCTCTTAGATTCTAATTAAGGAACCGTGTAAGATTGCTTTTCTTATGATTTGTATTTGGAATGTCCCTGGCCCAAAGGCTTGGGCCCTAGTGCGGCCATATTCAGAATCATGGCTCATGAAGGCTCTAACTTAATCAGTGGATTAATCCACTAATGGGCTAATAATTAGATGGCATTATGAAGATGTGAAGGGAGTGGGTCATGGGAACATGCCCTTGGGGATTATACTTTGTCCCCAGCTCCATGCTTTGTTTCATCATGTGCTTCTGCCATGATGTCCTGACGCACCGTGGGTCCAGAAGGAACAGGGTCAAGCAACCATGGACTGAAACCTCTGAAACTGTGAGCCATAATAAATGTCCTCCTTTAAGTTGACCTTCTCGGGTATTTTTGTCATAACAATGAAAGGCTAACACATGCTTTATAAGGAAAGAGTACATTCTATGTGCATAAAGATGTACAAATTGGATGTCCCTTATTCAAAATGTTAGGGACTAGTTCAATCCCTGGTTTTAAAAAAAGGGAGAAAATGTTAGGGACTAGCAGTATTATGGATTTCAGATTTTTTAAAATTTGAGAATATTTATATATACATAAGATAACTTAGGGATGGGACTCAAGTAAGTGCTAACATGAAAATTCACTTAATATTACATATACACTATACCCATAGCCTGAAGGCAATTTTATACAATATTTTAAATAGTTTTGTGCAAGAAACAAAGTTTGATGGTGTGGACTTTTCCACTTGTGTCATGTTGGTGCCCAAAATGTTTCAGATTTTACAACATTCTGGACTGAATTTTTGATTAAGCATGTTTGATATTTGTAAGCATAAAAACATACATTTCGTAAGAAAACACATAACTTAGGCATTATATTCATTAGTAGTAGTAATGGGCTGAGTGAGTATAGTGGTTCAGGCATGTAATGTCAGCTACTTGGGAGGATGGCCAGTTCAAGGCCAGCATGTGCAATTTAGCAAGACCTCATATCAAAATAATAATAGTGATAATATTAGTAAGATTCATACAATTAATGCATTTTTGAAACTTGGCTGCAGGGCTATATTTAGAGGCCCAGGAATAAAAACTCAGTTCTGCTACCTAAACAAATGTAGGTATTTGTTGAGCATGTGTTAAGTGTCCAGCACTGTGGGGGATATGACAAGGTAAAAGATATTTCCAGTCCTTGGAGAGGTGAAGAAAATGTTATAAGCAAAGAAAGAGAGCTGAGCACAGTGACCCATACCTCTAGTCCCAGCAATCAGAAGACTGAGGTGGGAGGATCACTTGAATGCAGGAATTCAAGACCAGCCTGGACAACATAGCAAGACTCATCTCAAAAATAAATAAATACGCTGAGTGTGGTGGCACATGCCTGCAATCCCAGCACACTGCAAGACAGAGGCAGGCAGGAGGGTCACAATTTGAGGCCAGCCTGGGCAATTTAGCAACTTGGTAAGACCCTGTCACAAAATAAATCAAAATGACTGAGTATGTAGCTCAGTATGAAGGCACTCAGTACAATAACAACAATAATAATGATGATGATGATAAATAAAGAGTTATCTTATAAAACCAAGGGATCTGGGTGCAGAGAAAGCCCGGTTCAAATCCTTAACCCAATTTAGAAGCTAGAGGCCTTCAGTAAATTGCTAGACTTCATTTAGACTCATTTCTCTGTAAAATGGAGATTATAATATTACCTGTATCATCATACTAATGTTATGAAGATTAAATGAGATTAAGCCTGTAAAGCACTTAGGATCAAGCTCTGCACCAAGTAAGTATGTATGAGGTAGCAATTACAGATTGAATTATTTGAGGTATGACTGAAAAATATGGTGAACATTTAAACTTCTAGAAAATTTAGTACAATAAAAGACACAATGCCATTAATCCCCCTCAAAATACTCTCCCATGAAGGGGGCCAAGAGATCGAGGGTGGGGACAGGGAAAAGAGGGGAGAGGAACAGGATAAAAAAAATAATTAACAAAGGGCAGGGGATTTAGCTCAGTAGGTCCATCGCCTGCCTCAAAAGCACAAGGACCCGAGTTCGATCCCTGGTACCAAAAAAAATAATAATAATTAACATGTGTTTTGTAAACGTACCAGCTCCCCACAATGAATATAATAATTATACACGCAGACATGTACTAATAAATAATAAAATTTTAAAAATAAAAAGTACTCTCCCTTGCTTCAAACACACTTATCCCACTTTCTGGAGGAGTTCTGGAAGTCCGCTTTTGTGGGTGTCTTTGGTTGTGCTGTGTGGCTTCCTTGATGTCCTGAATTGATTCAAAGTGTTTACCTTTCAGAATCTTTTCTACATTTGTATTTTATTTGTGTATGTTTGTAGTACATAATGATTATGTTCACCATGAGGAGGCAGCACATACACACAACACATCTTAATTCTTTGTATCTCCTCCCCCCATCCCCTAGTGCATTTCTTGGTCCCCTTCCCATGGGCATATTGACTTTGGGGAAGAGCCAGTAGTCTCTCAGATCCAGAGAATTAGGTGGGTGAGGATATCCTATAATGTTTTTAGGAGCCTGCCTTTCCATTAGATTAAACTCAGCATGAGCATTCACCATATTTTTTTTAATCACACCTTGTGAAGACATTCATGAAAGAGGATTTCCAGAACTGCTTCAGAAAGTGGCCAGAGTGATGGGATAAGTGTTCAAAATGAAGGGAAGTATTTTGAGAGTGAATGATGGCAGTGTGTCTTTTACCGTAATAAATTTTTAATTTAAACATTCACTGTATATTTTGATCATACCTTGTACACCAAGAAAAGTGCCCCTAAAAGGAAGGTACTGACTGGATAAGAGCCAGAAGGGGAGGCTGAGACAGTCCTCCCTAGTGTACACAGAGGGTGAGTAGGATTCCTGGAGAAAGCGAGAACAAAGCTTCACTGGCATGAAAGGGAAAGATGGTGTGAAGGCCCTCAGCTTCCCTACACAAGAAAGTGAAGACACTGATAGTGGGACCCTTGTGCACTATTGGCAGGAGTACAAAATGGTGCCACCAAACAGCATGGCTATTCCTCAAAAGTCATAAAAATAGAACCACCATATGATTCAACTATCCCATCTCTGGGTATATATCCAAAAGAACTGAAATTGGAAGCACAAGGTCCCGAGTTCGATCCCCATACCAAAAAAAAAAAAAAGGAACTGAAATTGGGATCTGGAAGAAGTGTCTGCACCACCACATTCATTACAACATTATTCACAATAACCAAGACATGGAAACAACCCAAGTGTCTATCAACAATCAACAGAAAAAGAAAATGTACATACATACAGGAAGGAAACTCTGCAACACAGGACAATATGCATGAATTGTGGGGTCATTTTAGTAAGTGAAGTGAGCTGGACACAGGAGACAAACGCTTCATGACTCCACTTTATGAGGTATCTTAAGTAGGCAAATTCACAAACCGAAGAGCAGAGTGGTGCTTGCCAGGAGGTGGGAGGAGCAGGAACGAGTTCTTGTTAATCAATGGATATAAAAATTTAGTTAAGATGAATAAATTCTAGAGGTCTGCTGTACAATATAGTACTTGCAATTAATACTGTGCTATACACTTTGAAATTTCTAAAAGGATAGACCATAAGTTAAGTGGTCTTGCCACAATAAAATAAAATTTAAATTTAAAAAGAGAAAACAACCAGCCCTATTGAAGGTAATGGTCACTCTGGGAAACCCTGAATTGGAAAATTCTACTTGCTACCTGCTACTCACTAGCCTGCTCCTAAGGTTAGAAGACTCCCCACTTGCTGTGATGTGTGGGATAATGTCCTAATTCAACATTAAGTGGTGGGATTTCCTATTTCAACCTTTATTGCAAACCCAGAATTTTCAGGAGAATCACAATCTTAAGGAACAGGCTGAGCTCAGGTGCATCATCAAGGCTGCTCCCAGGCCCAGGGCCAGCAGCTCAGCCTGCGAGCAAGAAGCAGCAGCACCAGGGACTTCTTGGGCAAGACAGACTATGTGCTTTATCTGCACGGACATTTTCCTGATGCACAGAATTGTCTGGAACAGGAAGTGTTCATTTCAGATCCATTAGAAGTCACACAAACCTTGCCTTCAGCAAGGTCAGAGCTTGGCTGAGTCTCAGCCGAGGGTCAGCCATGGGGTCAAGAGCAGAGAGGAACACAAAGAAACAAACCCAGCAGGGTGCTGGAGAGGGTTTTGGGAGGTGGCCACTCCCCCTAGGGGTGGCCCGGGGACTGAGGAGCCATATAAATCCCAGGGCTGCAGAAATGACTTTCCAGAGTTCCTGGCAGAGAGCCTCCACTGTATACAGTACTCCAAGAAATGCTTGATTCTCAAATGTCAAAGTCCAAGACTCCCCTGGCCCATGTTAGCTTCTGGTGAAAGGCTGTATTCATTTAAAAATTCTTCTTAAATAAAATAACAGCATTTCATGGAAACAGGGGTCCATATATTGTAGAAGAAATAGAACCCCATTTTAAAAGTTAGAAACCTGAGTTTCTCCTATAGAAAGTCAGCAGGTTTGATTCCTTGTCTTTTCATTTAAAAAAAAAAAAAAAAAAAAAAACCTGGTTATAAAGAGTTTGAAAATAACCTTCAGGGGAGGAATAAAGAGAGTTATTTTAGAAACACAATGAGGAGAGTCAGATTCTTTCTAATAGGTATGTCACCCAGCCCAGAAAGGAGCCGAGTGGGAGGGGACCTCACATGGACCTCGGGAACATCGCGAAGGAGTTTGGTACAATGGGGTTTCAATTAGTTTTCCCCAGACTCTGCCCCATACAGATTCCTGTGAGGGATCACCCCAGGCTTGCTAAAATCCGTGAGGCTCCGGATTCAATCCCCAGAACTAATACATATAGACACCTGCAGGGAGGATTATGGGGAGCTGCAGAGAAGATGGCCCTCCACAGACCAAAGAGAGGGTCTTAGAAGAGACCAACCTTGATCTTACATTTCCAGCCCCCAGAATTGTAGAAAATACATTTCTGTGGTTTAAGCCACCCAGTCTGTCGTTCTTTATATGACAGCCTAAGAAGACTCAGACTCTGTTTTATCCTCAATCAGAAAAATCCCTTCCCCCCTATAAAGGGGGGAGAAAGTGGATTGTTTCACAGATTCTCCAGAGACTGAGAAACCCATGCCTTTCTGCCCCAAACTGCTGAGAACTCTCACACCTCCCACCTGTGTTCTACAGGTGGCCCTCTGGAGATAAGGGAGTGTGTGGCCATACTCAGCCTTGAACAGTGTCAGTGCCCTGCTCCCAGCCAGATCGGCTCTCCAGTTCCCTCTATGTTGAAGAATCAGCCTCATTTCATTCCCAGGCAACACAAGATGCCACATGACCGTGCCACAGCTGGGTTCTGTCTGACCTGTGTTGAAGAAAAGGGATAGGAGCGAGGAGGAGAGACGACAGCCCCACATCTCTGCTCTGATGCCCAAGTGTCAGGGGGTGACGGCAGGGGTGCCAGCGATCCCGACATCAGGAAGGGATCAGAAATGATGGCTTTGATGGCTTTGACATCCACCCACCACGCCCACGCTGTTCCTCCAATTAAAGAGCTGTCACTCACTTGGAAGATCTCGGGGACTGGAATTTTCCTTTAAGCTGGAGAAGGTTCCCAGAGGGACAATAATAATTATGACTTCTCTATGTCAAGAGGAGGAAAGTGACCCAGAACCTCAGATCACTCTGTTGCTTTTCTAACAGAAGGAGGTAGACTCACTTTAAAGCCTGGCCATGCAAAGTCCGGCCAACCTGTGGCCAGGCCACCTTAGCATCTCAAAGACACTCACAAGCCCTGTGCCCTAACTAGTGTGTGGTGACCTTGCCCCAAAATGTGCCATTTCTGCCCTGGTCACAAACCCAGCAGGCATTCTGAATGACACCGGCCAACAGCAAGATTGACCAACTTCTGTTGATTCTGCTTTTGTGTTCAACTTGTCTCTCATCTGCACCACCTCTCTTATCCTGCAAGGGAAAGTCACTAACTCCCTCCTGGACCATGGTGCTCTGCCTTTTCACTGGCAGATGTCTCCAGCCTCCAGTGTGTTCTCCAGCCTAAGACTCTAAACCACGGCCCATCGATATTTTAGCAGGACCCTCCTTTGTTCAGGGACTGTCCTGTGCAGTGTAGGATGCTCAGCAGCATCCCTAGTCTCTAGATATTGCCAACATCCCTGGGGGTTTTCATCTCAGCCATGTATTCAAATCACCTGGGGAGCAATTCAAAAAAGACCAATGCAGCTGAGTGTGATGGCTTTTGCCAGGAATCCCACCACGCTGAAAGGCTGAGGCAGGAGGATCACAGGTCTGAACCCAGCTGGACAACTTAGCAAGACCCTGTCTGAAAACTTTTTTAAAAAAACAAACTTTAAAGGGGCTAAGGATATAGCTCAGTGTGGAGTCTGGGTTCAATCCTTGGGCTCCATCTAAGACCAAACAAGTCAGAAACTCTGGAGGACAGCAACTTGATATCAATATTTTTAAGGGGCAGCCAGGGTTGAGAAGCACTCATATCCTGTCATTGGAATTATCCTGTAGCATGAGAACCAACTCACCTTATTCATTCTTGGTTTTAAAACATCAATCAAACACTCAGTAAACACAGAAAACGTCACATGCTCAGCATGCCATATGAGCCCTCTGGTTCTGGGCTCTTGCCATTGACCAACCTTCCCAACCACCAACACCAGAGCCATCCCTTCCGCTCTCTGGGGGGCTATTCCAATCCCCGAGGAGTCTCCCAGGTCACACATCTGTGTTTTTTGTCTGCCTGATCTCAGTTGCAAGCCCCCTTGTGAAACCTGCCCTGATTCCCACCCCCCAGGTAGACCTGACCACCCCTCCTTGGTAGTGTGCAACTTGTTCCTCTCCTTGTTTAGACATCTGTCTTTCTCTACAGACTCTAAGCTTCTCAGTGTCCCGAGGACCTGCACCTCAGTGCTCTATGATGCATACCTAATGAAAGAGTGACACAAGCAAGTAAGTGACACCACCCTCAGCCCAAGTCCCCTCGATATTTCTGTTTCTGCAGTCCCTTCCCAAGCAAAGACACCAAAAACTACACGGGAAATCTAAGGCTTCTCCCATAGCACCAAAAGAACCAGCCCCATGGTGAATCCCAAGAGCAGATGCGGCTGGTAGGATGGTGGCCTAGGCATCACAGAGGCAGGCAGGCCAGCACCAGAACAAGGGCCACAGGAGGCCACTTCCCCATGCTACTTGGTCCACTGTGTTTCCTTAGCCAACTTCCTCAAAGCTCTTGGACAGGTGGGGCTTCTACCTCTTTCCAAGCCTAGGCAGCCTGCTGGGCAGCAGCTCTGCTGATGGGCATGTCTCCCCAGCAGCTGCCCAAGCTGGAGAAGCAACATGAGAGTGAGAACCAGAAGAATCACAGAAACAAGGGTCCTTCTCGAGCTCAGTGTGAGTAGCATAGAAGGACACTGAATGAATTCTCTCAGCTCAGGGAAAAAGATACGACATCCATTCCTCTCACTCTAGTGGTCTTCTTAACTTATAAATCTGCCCTCGCACTATTCCAAATTCTGTAACTCTCCCTATGGGACAAAATAAAACCACCATCAAAAGGCTCCAAGGGCCCACTACAATCTCCTCTTTTCCACCTACCTTCCCACCCTTTGCTTTATACTTCAAACTCCATCAACTGCAGGACAATACAGTATGTCCCCAACACCCTCCCCTCCAGATTTTCCATCGCTTGGTGCCTTGGTACACACTGTTCCCTCTGTCTGAAGCATCTTTCTCTTTTTCTCTGCCTGGAGCCTCCCATTTATTCTTCACTTCTCAGCTCTGTGTCCCCCAGGCATATTGAGCCAGGACTTTCCACAGCTTCTACTCTGTCCTATATCTTAGGAAAATGTATAGCATTGTATCACATTTGGGGGGAGATGATCCCTACTCTTGTATTTTTCTGCTTCTACGTAGTGGCTGTATCACTTAACCTCTCTGAGCCTCAGTTTCCTTCTCAGTAAAATAATGATCATAACCACTATCTCACAAAAACAGATGAGGTAACGCGTAACAGCCCCTTGCCAAGGATACAGCACACATCACAACATGCACTGATGAGTGGAGGTTACCACTTGCACCAAGTGCACATTTCTGGTCTGGGCCCTTCTTTGGAAGGTAGAACATCTAAGTCTTAAGGATCCTCTGCCATGGGTTCTTGAGAGCTTTTCTGCACACCTTTGCTCTGTCTCCTGCTCGAAGGTGCTCCGAGACATGACCAAGGATCTCAAAATATTCAGACAGGATTGGAACAATCAGTACAGAGCAGAGAAAGCAAGGGGATGGGCCAGGTGGCTCTATGTGGGCACAGAAGGAAGTCGATCTGCTCAGGGGTCAGCAGAACCTGCCTTCACAGAGGAGGGGCAGTGAACGGGGGACACAGGAAGATGAGGAGTGGGAAGTTGACAGAAGGAAGAATTTTTGGAGCCTGAGGCATGAAAGGACACCAGGCTCCTAAAGGGGTGAAGAAGTCCTGAGAGCTCTGAATGCCTGTGGCCACCGTGTCCTGCTTCCTGGAGGGCAGATATGGGAGGCAGGTGGGAGGTAAAGCCAGAGATGGGACAGAGCAGGATCCTGAGTGGCCAGGCTGAGAAGGGAGGGTCACATCCTATGTGTGGGGCTTCAGGTGTGGTGATCACATTGGTTTGGGAAAGAAAACTGTGTGTGAAGGGCCAGGGATTTAGGTCAGTGATTCTGCCACCTGCCTCACAAGTGCAAGGTTCTGAGTTCGATCCCTGGTACCAAAAAGACAACTGTGTGTGTATGAAAGGTATCGTGGAGGAGGGGAGTGGGGGGGCGAGGAAAAGGGTGGGGCTCTGGGTGGGAACAAAGGCTGGCATGGAAAGAGTGGTGGCTAGGGTGGGGAGGAGGGGAGACAGGGATGGAGGTAGGAGAGGCTGGGGTGGAGGTGAAGAATCCTGGGGCCATGAAACAGAGGCCCAGGGTGAAAGTGAAGGAGGCTGAGAGCAACACACCACCCGGAAGGTGAAGGCAAAGAGAGGCGAATACCAGACAGCAGCCAGATAGAAAAGAATCTCCAAGGTTCAGTAAGGAAGGGGAATGTCTCCAGACTACGAGCCTCCAAACCTCCAAACCTCCAAGCCAGAGGATCCAGCCTGGGAGGAGATGGTCCGGGATAAAACCTGGATGATGAAGTTCGGCTCTTAGACACTGGACCCGGGGAGTTCCTTGTGCTTTTAGGAACTGGCAGCTTCAGTGTGCTTCTGTGAGTCCTTTCAGGGTGGGTCTTTCAAGACAACATCCTACCTGTTTTATGGGCATCCTTCACACTTCCATTGCTGGAATGAGCCCAGCTTTCTTGAAATTAGTACAGTGAGTGTGACCTACTGTCCTGATGTGCCTAGAAATCTCCAGGTTTTAACATTTAGCAAATTGGAACAGTTGATCACTGACCGTAGCAATTTGCTGGGCTCCAGGAGCTCAAGGCAGGGCCCTGGATGTCACAAAGCATTCAGCTAATTCCACTCAAGGGGATAAGCCTAAGAAGATGGGCACAGTGCTGCAAAGGGCTTGTGGATGGGAGGGAGGGCAAACAAATGACCTTCGACCTAATCCTGGGTGGATCTCTCCCCACACTCGCAGTCCCCAAAGGCCAGAATAAGATGAAGCAATGTGTCTCCAAACACGTAACTCCACAAGTGCATCCACCTCTCATATGTCCACCCGGGATGGACATCCTGTGCCTGGTCACTCAGTCTCAGAAAGCTTTCCAACCATTCTGCCACCGGCAAGACAGACGGAGACAGAGATAGACAGCCTCAAATGAGGGTGCCAGGCCATTGTAAGTCAGGTGGCCCCTGATCCTACAAATCACATCTTCATGGTCTATGTGTACACACAAACATTTTAAAATAATGCAGTTTTGGATCAGAAAAATGGCCAAATACGTTAATTTAACAGCAGAGAGTCTTATAACAGTATCCGCGGACTGTCTCAAATCCCGCACAGGCGGGGCTGAACTGCCTTCTGGCACCTTCGTCTCCGAGTAACAGGTTGTTTTCAGCCTCCCGCAGACCATCGCAGCTGGCTGCAAGATTCTCCACTATAAACAGTTTACACAAAAACCTTATTATAGCCCTTAAAAGCAACACACAAGGTAAATAAGTCATTCAATGCGATCCACCAGCGGACAGAGCAGAGGGACGCCTCTCCTCCTGCCCAGCGTCTCCTCAGACACGCCCCAGAGTTGGTCCCCGCCCACCTGCCACTGGCCAGGTGAGGGCCCATTCATTACCTTTCGCAGAAATGCCATCCTCGGCCTGTACTGCTGGCCTTGGTGTCGGATCGTCATCCCGGACCCTGGGTGAATTCACGATCGGAACACCAATGCGAGAGGAGAGGAAAAGCCCCCTGCTGCAGCAGGCAGTCTGGCCGGCCCCACCTGGGCGTCACCGGGGAGGCGCAGAGCAGAGCGAGGAGGGCGCAGGACCCGGGCTGCCGCCGGCCGCCCCTCTACTCTGGCTCGCACTCGGCGACTTGCGAAGCGGCTGGAATCCGCGCCAGCCAATCAGCGAGCGGCGCTGGGGGCTCATTAGCATGCGCCGCGCGCCCAACTGCCACCAGGGGGCGGTGTCCGCCTCCACCTGGACCCGGAGGAGCCTCAGGTGAGACCGGTTGGAGGGAGGCGCGCCACGAGGATCTGTAACCAGGAGCGGAGCGAGCCTTTGATTGAGCGTGGGTGGAGATAAGCGCAGTAGTGAGACAGAGTCCTCACTAATAAAGCACAGTAGAGACACGGGGATGTCCCGTGCCTACTTTAGCACTAAGCAGCTGGGCGACCTTGAGCAAGTTTCTTCAGATTCTAAGAATCAGTTTCCTTCTCCGAAAAGTAAACATTTTAAAACAGGATCATCATATCCAACCAAAGGATTCCTCTGGCATTTAATGAAGACACATGCAACACAGTGCTTGGATCTTAATAAACGTTAGAAAAAAAGAAAGAAAAAGGTCAGAGGTAGTGATTTATTAAGCAAATACAGAAAATGGTAAGATGTTGGTTTTAAAAAGGAATTTGAAAGGAAGAAAGTGAAGAAAGAAGGTTGCTATCCCTGCTGATATCTAGCCTTAGGCAAATTATATTTTATTTCTCTGATCCTTAGTGTTTGTATTTGTTTTTAATAGATTTTAATTTTTAGAGCAGTTTTAGATTCACAGCAAAATCGAGCAGAAGGTACAATGTAGAGATTTCCCATATATATCCACTCCCCCCACGACTATAGTCTCCCTCCATTACCAACATCCCTACCTGAGCAGAACCTGGGTATAATCGGTGAACCTGCACTGAAACATCATTATTTTAGTGTTTCACCTCTAGAAAAATAGGAGGGTGAAACTCCTAAGAGCCATCAATTCCCCTTCAGCTTTGTCATGTCAAGCACTTACCCCTGTGTACACGCAGTGGATGGATGTCTAGTGTAGCAAATACAGTGCTTAAACTGGAAACCAACAAAGAGAGATCTGTCTTAGGAAGGAACAGTCAACCACTACCCCTTTAAGTAGAAGTTTTATCTATTTTTTTTTTCTTTCAAGTCATATTTACCGGCTAGACTCTGATGAAAGCTATGGACACTCTCCACACATTCACATCATACTAATTTAAATTTGCAGACAATTTCAAGAGCTTTGCTATTGATTTCTTCCTGAGCTTCTTCAGAAACCCCTGCTTTAGAGCCTGCCGCTTAGAGGAACCGGACTTTACAGAGGTTCTCTACACAAAGGACCAGCAATCTTCCCAAGCACTCCTGGCCTCTGAGAGCTAACTTCCTGGTGTGGGCTGCGAGCCAAGGAAAGTGCTAGAACACCTTGAAGTCTTAATGGAGCATTGTTTGGACTTAGTGTTGTTACATGGGACACACACAAGTCAATCACCCTAAGGTTTCTTCCTGTTTCAATGTTCCTTGATTCTATAAATCCTAAACAGAGACAAGCAAGTTTCCTGAAATGCAGAATGAGAAAAGTTATCTGGGAGCAAAGATGGGAAAAAATACAAAGGGTTTTTCTTGGCAATGGGGTAGGAGAGACCTCAGAAAGCCGCCAATGTTCTGCCCACCCCTTCTTCTATCAGGCTACACTCTTCAAGCTACATTTTGTGGGATCCACCTTAGTTCGTTGGGCTGGTGACCCAGTCCCTGGCCAGTGATGTGACCATGAAGTGGACCTGAAAAGCTTACCTGAGCTTACTAGATTATTGCCTTTGTAAATGATAACTTAGGCCAGCCAGATGTCAAGTCACAATGAGAGGAAGCTGCAGCAAAATGCAAGCAGAAAGGAGAAAGCAAAACTTAAAGGTGATCAGGGGAAGCCAATCAGAAAAGAGAGGCAAACACACCGAACAGGCAGAGGGACCAAGAGACAAATGGAGAGGTTCCTCCGGCTAAGCTGGGCCGTGGTCTTTCCAAGGCAAGGGTGTCCTTGCGACTCTTCCCACAGACCTAGTTGTTGTTTCTTACAATTAAAACAGTCTAATGTCTAATAGATGTTAAAAGTTTAGTGTCATTAAACCTGAGGTAATAATCTGTTTATTTAAACAACAAACAAACATACTGGAATCACGAGCAAAATATGACCCAGTCACTATCTCAAGAAGTTCGCCATTTAATGGGGGAAAGAATACTCACACAAAATGATAGAAAACAATATCTAGATATGGCTAAAATCTAGACAAACAGTTCAGAGCATTGTGGAAATAGGCCTTGATCCAGGACAAAGGCGGGGAGCTTTCCTGAAGGAGGGATCGAAAGGAAGGTGGGGAGTCAACCAGTTGAAAGAGGCAAACAAAGGTATTCCAGGGAGAACAGCACAAGAGGCCTCTGCCAGCATGGGTGGGGGCTGCAGCGGGAGTTCACTGCACACCAGCTTACGGTGGTGGTGCAGTTCAGAGGGGTTGGGTCTGGAATTCAATGGGAAAAGGCATAAGGGAATTTGCTGGAGAGACAGAAATGTTCTATTTCTCAATGGAAGCAGTGGTTACATGGGTAAATTAGTTGTCAGAACATCCAAATATACTTTTAACTAAACCTCAACTAGGAGACTGACCCAGGAAATTAGTATCATCTTGCAGTAAGACAGAGGGCACAGTGCTAACACAAAGTCCTGCTGTGACTCAGTCAGGTAAGTGGACATTCCATCATCGTCATCATTATGACTGTCCTCAGTGTCCTCCCTTTCATCATCAGCAGAAAGGTGCAATTCAGGACCTAAACTGGAGTCATGCTGCTCTGAATATTATACATTGTGATCCATGTGGTCCTGGACCTTGTCCCTGTAGAACAAAATCTCGTCTGAGTACAATGATTTATCATACACACACCACAGTCATGCCCTTTAACAACCAGGTCTAAGGTCTTAATAAAATGTCCCAACACCCCTCATCAACTCAACCACTTAATTCAGTCCCTTGTCCTGGGAATATAAATCCTTAAAAGGTGCACTGCCTGCCCTTGTGCCTCTCAGTCTGGGAGGGAAGACAGAGCCTTGCACATGATGTATCAGACCAATTCCAGGCAGTAATTTCCATGAAGGCGTTTCTTAGAGATGGGGTGGAGTTGAAGAAGCCATTAGGGCATGTGGCAGCACCCAGAGAAAAACAATCAGGGGAAGCCATTACTATTACCTACACCCAAGGAACGGAAAGCCAGAGGTCTGTTGGAGGTCCTGTCTTCTTGGAGAGACACAGTCATGGCTAGAGGGAAAACTAGGGGAATAAATACCCTGGCTCTTTCTCCTCCTGCCCTTGACCTTCTGTTGGTGCCTTCTGTTGTCCAGTCCTGATCTAAACCTAGACAGCAATGGACCCCAGGTATTCCTATCTTGGCGGGGGGGGGGGGGCAGGTAACTGAGAATTAAACCCAGGGCCTTTGTACTGAACTATATCCCCAACATTTTGAAGACAAGGTCAAAGTTGCTAAATTATCCAGGTTAAGCTTGAACTTGTGATCCTCCTGCCTCAGCCTCCCAGAGTACTGGGATTACACCAGTAATGGATGACAGTTACATGGGATTAAAATCCGTGTGTGAAGAAGCAGCACAATGGGGTGTTATGGTCTAGATCTTGGATATCTCCTAAAAGCCTCGTGTGTTCAGAGGTGGGGCTTTTGGAAGGTGATTGCATCATGGGGTCACTATACACATCAGTGGATAAATCTACTGATATGTTCATAGCTGAATGTGCTGTTGAGAGGTGGGGCCTGGTAGGAGGAGGCAGTCACCGGGCACATGGCCTGGAAGGGTCTTTCACTCTCTCCGGTTCCTCCCTTCCCTCTCTGCTTCTTGGCCACCACGACATGAGCAGTTTTCTTCCACCAGACCCTTTCACCGGGCCTTCCTGCCTTGGAGCCAGCTGATTATGGACTGAATCCTACAAAAACCATGAGCCAAAATAAACCTCTTCTTATTTAAGTTGTGAGTATCAGATATTGTGTCCCAGCAATGTGATTAACTAAGACAAGGGATTAAACTTCTATGATGGCATGGACACACAGAAATGGCTTGCAGTTGATCCTGTGTCCCCAAGCACTTTGGAAAGCTCCATAACAACACCACTAATACCTACATGAACAGACTTCTCCCATACTTTGAAAGAAATGATGTCAGATTCACCTGACTCCCTGGGCCACTGCCCATACTGTCACCTCTGTTTGCAGCCATTTACTTGTGTCTTACTTGGAGTTGTTACAAGTGTACCTCACATTTGCAATTCTAAAATCATCATACAGAGCCGGGAAAATCTCTTTGCTGGTAACTTTCTCTTCCCAGCTCCCATCACAGGCAATAGCTCATGAACATAGCCTGGTAAGGAAACCAGGGGCTCTTATTTTCCATTCAGTGAGCAAGCAGGGCCAGCTGAGTGTCCCATTGGTCAGCTCCATATGAAAAGTGAAGGCTGAACACACCCGTCCTTCTCTCTGTACTTCTGTCTTCTCCACAAAGAGCTGCTTTAGACCTGTGGAAGCTGACCAGACTTGGTGGTTCTGGGCGCTTAATCAGGAAGGAGAGAAAAAAGAGGGAAACCTTTGTGGAAGGTTTACTGCTTCTCCCACATTCAGGGTTTATTCAGACAGCATTTAAACTGGGCATGGTCGTCCATGCTTGTAATCCCAGCACTGTAGTAGGCTGAGGCAGGAGGACTGTGAGTTCAAGCCCAGCCTGAGCAACTTAGTGACTTAAGGAGACCCTGTATCCAAAAAAAATTTTTTTTTTAGTCCACTGGTGACCACCACAAAGCACAATCCTATAATTAAAAACCAATCCCTCTTGTCTTTCTTATCCTGAATTAAATGTATTGAATGCATCCAGAGAAGATATTTTTCATAAGCATTGCTAGAGATGAACATGAGAAAATAGAGTGAAATCACATCTCGCTCTGTCTCCTCCCTACTCTCAACTCAGCAGGGCTCCTGTCTGTGTTTCTATGGACCAGGTCACACTAGAGCTGTTGAATGGCAGCCGTTGTTTTGTTTTGTTTTTTAAAGGATGTTATTGTTTTTTCACTATGAACAATTTAAAAGTATGGAATGTTTTAAATGACACTGTGGAAAAGTTATTTTTATAACTTTAAATAGGTTTCGATTTTAAGACAGCACTGGGGTTAAGGGGCCATCGGGTTGAGGTTTTAAGGCACAAGACGTGTATTCTGGTTCCTGCTCTGCGTCTAATCAGATGGGTGGCTTTTTAAAGCAGCTTTATTGAAGTATAATTGGTGTACGATAAACTGCTCATATTCCAAGTGTACAACTTGCTACATTTTGAAGTGTGTATGTTGCAAACAATAACCAGAATCAAGACAGGGAACAGATCCATCACCTTCAGAACTTTCCTTGTGCCCCTTGCAACTCCTCCCCTTGCTGTTCGGATCTGCATTCTCTCCCTATGGATGAGTTGCACAGGTGATTTTGATAAAGTTACCTGGCCTGTTGCATTCTCTGGTTTCTTGCTAATAACAAGAATCAGATTTGGTGAACTCAAAACACCCTCCAATTTTAAAAGCTATCTCTTCAATATTCAAAGTAGAATAATAATTGAATCAGTGATAAAGAGAGGGATTTAGTGCTTCCTACAAAGTGAGCCTCTCTGAACTTAGATCAGTTACCCCAAAATGGGATGCCTCAGGACTGGCATTCAGAAGAGCTGGATGCTGTCACTGACACACACTAACCCTTCCTGCCAGTCCTCAGAGAGTGACAGGGGTGGCATGGGGACCCACTTCAAGAATAGAAACCACCTGGTGCACCACATTTCTATTAATGTTCTTAAAGTCCCTTCTTTTGTTAAACACACCCATCCTAGAAAGCATGCTTCCCCAGGATGCACACGCGCTGGGGGTCCTTTACTGGCAGTGAGCCCCAAGACCTTACTAGGAGCTGTGGCTTACCTGGTGTTGCACTAAACGGCAGATGTTCCTCCCTCCCCTGATGGATGGGGCAGCTCTAGCAGCGCCCAGAAAATCATGGTCCCTCCCCCTGCTTCCAGCAGCCACCAGCAGCCTTCATAAAGAGCCAAGCCACAGGGAATGAGGGTCATTCTTACTGCTTTCCAGAGCAAGGGGTTTTCCAAAGTTCCTGCTCCTTCTGCTTTTTCTTCCTTGTTCTCTTCAGGAATTAAAGCATCTGGAAAGGTACAGGACAATGATATGATTTACAAGAGATGCAAAGAAAATAAAAACATTAACCCCTGCAAAAACTTTTTTAACATTGACTACTTCCACTTTATTCAGATGTTGCATTTGCAGATCTACCTCGCCCATGCTGATTCCCTTTGCTTCCATGTGTTCATCTAATACTACTCTATCATCTACCTACCTCTATTACCTTGCAATCTATCTGCCATCTGTCCATCTACCTCTACCACTGTCCTTCCTTCCATCAGCTAAATTCTACTCTTTCCTCTTTTCTCTTGATCTTTGGAGGAGAGACTATCTGGGTTCAAAATTCAAAGTGCCTTGTGGACACCAAATTGAATGTTTCGTAAAAAGTGCAAACCCTTAGGAGAGGAAGGAGTAACGAATGACTGCATAGTATCAGGTTTCTTCTTGTAAATGTCCTGGAATTTGATAGTGATGCTGATTGCATAACCTCCGGAATACACCAAACCACTGAATTGTACACTTTAAAGGGGTGCATTTTAGGTATATGAGTTATTTCTCAATATTGTAAAAGTACAAACTCAGAGAATTAATTTCCTGAGGTATTGCTATTGTTATCAATAATAATATTGCTCAAATATCATCAGGGCCTCCCACTTGCCTCCTGAATGAAGTTCATTCTTTTCTTGCCTGGTCCAATTAGATTTTCCAGCCATAGTTTTACTGTTCCTCAATGTGAAGACTCTTTTCAAGCAAGCTTTGAAATTTGCCTTTTCCTTAGCACATGGTGGGTTTTCCCTCCTTCAGCTCTTTTTTCTTGCTAGTGTTATGTTGGAAGTCTGGTCCTTCATATTTTTGACAAGTGAAATCCTATCTGTGCTACTTCAATCCCAGATCAAGTTGCAGCATCCGAGGAGATGCCTCCCTTCTCACTCAGGTGACATTTTCCACTTATTACTTTGGGTTGTAGATAATTGGTACCTATCTTAATCCACTCCTAATAATGTTTCACCTAGGGTAAAGGCAGTAGTGGCTTGTAAGCAGTTATTTTTGGGTTTTGCATTTCATTTTGTTTGGAGCAAGGAGTAGAGCTGATTCATGGCATTGCCAATTTCTGTTGTTTAACTACTTCTAGTAATGTGCACTGGGCTGGAATTAGGAAGAAATGGACACAGTCAGCTCCCATAAGCAGGTACAAGAAGCTACAGCACACCATGGATTGTA
This sequence comes from Heterocephalus glaber, assembly GCF_000247695.1. The sequence goes on from NW_004624870.1 coordinate 3,225,402, forward strand.
AGATTGTCTTGAAACCTGTCATTCCAACCTACTGAACCCACCTCCTCACCCATCTATCCTCCCACTGTTGGCCTTCTTCCTTCTGCTCCTCAGGAGCTTTCTTCGTGACCAGTCCTCTCAGCTCTCTTAGAATATTCTACTACCTCTTCCAAAATGCAACTGGGCTTGTCCCTCCATGGGTCGTGCCCATTGCAAGAGAGATTGCTTTGGGGCCTCTCCTCACTCTCATTTCCAGGCTGCTATTGGGAATTCCTCCAAACTTCCCGTACTGCTTCTCCACCGTCACTCTTTCACTTGTATGCTCAACCCTTCCTTCTCTGAGGCTCCCATATCCATCTCTACCACCCTCAGTCCTCCTTTTGCTCTTGTCTTTCTCCAGATCTAAAAATGTTTGATAAATTGCAGAATATAGTGGTGGTAACCCACTAATCCTCTTCTAAATCTGTTAGGTTCAAGCCACAGTATCAAAGTTTCTGAAAGGTTAGTTACCAAAGCCTGAGTTAGGACATGGTTGAGCAAAGACCAATTAGGCCTCATTTCAATAACTTTTTTTTTTTTTTGGGTACCGAGGATCGAACTTGGGTCCTTGAGCTTGCAAGGAAGGCAGTGGAACCACTGAGCTAAATCCCTGGCCCTCTAAAACTTTTTATCAACTAAAATTGCCCCATAAACTAAACAGGTTATCTCAAGGACCAGGGAATTGAGTGTCTTTAGAGTGTTCATGGCCTGATGGCTATGTTTAAAAGTAAATGACATGGAGGGCCAGATATTTAGCTCAGTGGCACTGTGCCTGCCTCGCAAGCCCAAGGTCCTGAGTTTGATCCCTGGTATCAAAAAAAAAGTAAGTGACACTATACTCATTGGTAAACTAATGCACTTGTCCATATGTTCCAATTATGAGACTTTTTCCATGTCAGATGGGGTTTGTTCCAGAGGAGTTTTGTATGTTAGAGAAATAATGCCAATATCACTCAACCAGTATCACCATCAGAAGGCAAACAATCATCCATTAAAAATGTTTTCTTAGGTGCTGGGGATTTAGCTCAGTTGTTCCAGCGCCTGCCTCGCAAGCGAAAGGTCCCGAGTTCGATCTCCGGCACCAAAAAAACCAAAAAATGTTTTCTTAGCCTGACATTGGAGTGCACCTAGTAAATGTCTTGCTGTATTTTAAAATCCTTCTCTATTGTATGTGTGAATTTTTGCACCTGAATAATTGGGCTTGCAACAGTACCTGGGGGTAGATTTGATCTCTCTGAAGTGGATGGTAATTTTTTACTGCCAGTCTCCAAGGAAAGAGATGAGTCATGAAGTGGAAAAATGAAGCACTAATTCAAAAAGTAGACTTTAGGTAACAGTCTGTTCTGAGAACTCAGTTCTCCACCCTATAGGTTAGGAGGAAATGGACTCTGCAATCCCCATATGATCAAGCTACTTTTTTGCAAGAAAAATGTTCTAGCTTCATATAGTTCACTCTGTTTCCCATCTGTTTATTTTTGGTACCGGGGGTCGAACTCTGGTCCTTGCGCTTGCACAGCAGGCGGTGAAACCACTGAGCTAAATCCCCAGCCCTATGTTTCCCATTTGTTTATTGCCAGGTTCTACTACATTTTCATTTCATTGTTCCAGCTTTTTCTGCTGTGTTAAAGAGCAGTCAGTTTTGTTCAATAAGCGTATGTACTGAACATGGAGCAACTTCTGGGCAGGAACTGTGTTCAGTACCTAAGGTACAAAAGTGGATAAAACACATCCCAGCTTTCAGGATATATTCAGTAGGAGAGTGTTCAGAATGCTACGTGGTCAGAAGCACCAGATATGAGGATATATCCAATAGGAGAGAAAGATATAAAATATGATTTCTGGGATATTATAGCAGATGATATTAGAGTATGTGGAAGTCAAAAAGAAAGGCAAGGTAATAATGGCCTGCTGAACATAGGGAATATTTGTCAGAGGCATAGAGGGAGAAAAAATTAATGGTACATAGACATTATTATACCTGCTTCATTCATGTAGTTCTCTCTACAGTCCCATGAGTAGGTGTCTTTCATTAATGTGCCCCTTTGTTAAAGAAGTACATGAAATTGGAGAGGCTAAATAACAAGCTAAAATTCATGCACCTGTTAAGAAGCAGAGCCAGGATTGGGACTCTTGCAGCTTGATTCCTGACTTCATACTTCACAGCTCTGTGGTGCTCCCTAGGATACTGTGATTGGCCAAGCCTGGGTCACATGCCCACCACAGAAGTGTATTGCACACTAGTTTATTTCCCACAGAAAGATCCTAGTGTTAAAATCGGTGAAAGGATTTGGGACAAGCAAAATCAACCATTTTCCATTGTAACATCACTTCAGGAAGGCAGCTTTTTCCTTTCTCTCGTATTACAGTATTTGCTTGCAATAAATTTTGTACAGGTGGATCCCACTGGCCAGAAAGGGTGCACCTTAAATGGTTTTGAATATAAAATACCAAATAGTCCTTCCCAAGGTTTGCGTTACATTTCATTCTCCCGAAACGAGTAATTTCACCACATTCTTATTTGTGTTGGATGCTATCTGTTGTTTAAACCAAGGCTGTTCTCGTTTTATTAAATTCGGTATTTATACTTGTATAGTTTTCCCTTTCGTTTTTAGAGCAGAAAATATAAATGAGAGAATATATAAAAATGTCCTAACCTGAACCTTAGAATCAACACATGGGCCAGCTGGGCCCCACAAGTGTGTAGGATTGGTGCGGTTGCTCATGCCTATGGTAGGAGAGAATATGGGGTCTTGGTCTGCGAGAAGGGACCAAGGCACATGTTAAACCTTTTTTTTTTTTTTTAATTATTTAGGGTTATTTCTGCTGTGTTATTGGATGAAAGTTAGACTTTGTCTCAATTTTTTTTTTTAATGTGTGTATACACTAAGTGGGGAAAAAAAAACTAGAAAACTGTTGAGTTTCGGAGTGCTCTATTGTGTTTCTGTATAATTTGACACCTAGATTAATTTGTAGTTATTGACTTTAATAAATTAATGTATCTTCGTTTAAAAAAAAAATCCCAATAAGAGCAATTTCCGATCCTCTGCTGGCGGTCTCCTGCCAGATGCACACGGGTACGAAGAGGGTGCAGAAGGAACTGTCCCGCGCCCCCTAGCGTTCCGCCCGGGCGCAGTTTTCCTTCTACCCGTAAGACCCAGCGAGACCCAAACCATGAAGACGTGGAGACCTCCATCCTCCTAGAGGGGAAACGCAGGCTCCGGGGGACGGATTTCCGCCCGCGGCCCGGCCCACTTCCGGCTGCGCCTCGCCCTTGTGGCTACGTTGTGTTTGGCGGGAGGGGTTTTTTTGCGTTGACATTTCCTCTTTCCTCGGGTGCGCAGGTAGGTCTTGTTGGCCGGTCGCGGGTCCCTTTTCTTTGTACTTCGGGATTGGCCCCTCGAATACCCTAAAATGTGGAGCCTTTTTTTCCTGTTTATAATCCCTTAAGGCCACAGGCTGCTAGAAGGTAACAGTGACGCTCTTTGTGGTTTAGGACTCGGGGTTTTTTGGTTTTGTTATTTACATCGGAATTCCCCGTGGTTTTTTGTTTGTTTGTTTTTGTTTTTAAAACCAGGTAGCTAAAACAAAACAAAATTATCTTAGTATTTAATTGTGACCTGATACGGAACAGGAACAGATCGCTTAGGTCAAATGATGAGGAATTGCGGCCTGGAGAAAGAATGGGGAGGAAGGGAGCTAGGCCGACAGTACAGGTTGGAAGGACAGAAGGCACGGGAGTTGAAGGTTATAATGTCTTTTCTATGGGAAAGAAGGGTGAAGACATAAAACAAGATTTCTTGGCAAGGAGAAATTGAACTCATGGTTTTAACTTATTTGCCACTGGCAGGATTTGTTCTCTGCTAGGGCAGCCACTTCCCACAGGTTTTGACCTCTTGTGTCCCCAGTTTTTAAGTGAGTATAATGTCTGTCTTCCTGTCCCACTGCATGTGATTTTTCAGTGAGACGTGTTCATTTATAAAATGGATACTCCCTCAGATATTTTTATGAAATTTGGGAGAATATTCTATATAAAGAAGCTTCAGCACCCAGGCATGGTGGCACAAGCCTGTAAACTATAGATGCAAACTCAAGATGCTGAAGCAGGAAGATCACCAAGATTGTTCAGAAAGGCCAGCCTGAGCTACATAGTGAGTTCAAGGCCAGCCTGAACGACATCCTGAGACCCTGTCTCAGAAAGCAAAACAAAAAAATAAAAATAAAACAAACGCTTTACCACAATGTGTTCTTGAAAAAAATGAAAGATGTACAAGTAAATTTGGGATTTGAACTATATAGTCGCTTAACACAACAAAAATATTACATTGTTTGGAGGGGGCCTGCAACAGTAGGACTCACTTTCTTTAGTCTGGTGTTTCTCAAGCATTTTGATTACAACTCTTTTAGTTGTACCTTATTAAAATCTCCCCAATATGTGTGAGTGTATGTGTGTGTGTGTGTTCAGGGAATCCATTCTAGGAATTGCTGATGTAAAAAAATCAGTCACCTAGGTACTGACCTACTCAAAAGTCATTTCCTCAAAAGATATTTCAGAAGTCATCTGAAATGATAGATTTCCAAAAGGATAGTTTTGGTTTATGAATGTTAAAGAAAAAGTATAACAAGCCATATATTTGGAAAAGGAAATAAACAGTCTACTCTTCCCTTCCTCCTACAAATATTATAGACAGTAAATAACATCTTAATATTGAGTAAATGCTAGCAGTATAGAATTGTTTATAAAACAGTGGAAATATTTATTTGGAAAAAAATATAAGGTTGGCCAAATGGAAATGTTGGATTTATAAAGAAATCAGCATAGAATTGTAGAGAAAATTCTGAAGAAAAAAAAATCTCCAAAGATACACGAAAATGAAGCCAGAGTCTTAAGCTGTCAGACAAGCTCTAAGAAAGTCAGATCAGAGAGGCTAAAAAGTTCAGTCCAGCCTGCTTAAGGTTACATTCATCTGAAGGTGTGGATGGGGCTAGAGGATCCACTCCCAAGATGGTGCGCTGTCATGGCTGTTGGCACAAAAGTTTCACCACATGGGCCTCTTCATAGAGGCTTGGATTTTCTCACAGCATGGCAGGTAACTTCTGGAACAAGTGATAAGAGACTGAAGCAAAACTATATCTTTTATGACCTAACCTCAAAAATCACACAGTATCATTCCCAATAGCCTCGTGATTACGTGGGTCGGCCCAGTACAAGAAGGATGCAGGGGTCTTTGGGCTTTAGGAAGCTTAGGGGGAAATGATGCTTAGGGCTATCCTTGAAAGTGGAAAAGATGCTTATCAGTTTTAAAAGATGAGATGGGGCTTCCAGTAGGAGGAGGCTTAGCAAATGTTGAGAAATTGGCACAACTTGTCTCTGGAGAAGTGTGGGTAGTTTGAAGTGGCTGGCAGGTGGGTATGGACCAGGTAGGCAAGAGATGGTTGGTAAGATCACCCGTGACCAGCTCACATGGGGCCAAGTGTGTATGTAGGACTGGGTAGGAATTCCCTGGATGTCTGGAGGCGGAAAGGACTAACTAGAGGAGAATAGCATATTTGAAGGCAATGGCACTGTATTCATCTGTAAAGATTTCCATAAGAAAATACTATGTTTGTTTCATGTACTTTTAAAATAAAACTCTACATATTAAAAAAAAAAAAAGAAAGAGAAAATACTACAGACTAGGGGCCTTAAGCAATAGGAATTATGTTCTCACAGTTTGGGAGAGTAGGAAAGTCCAAGATCAAAGTGACAACGTTTGGTTTCTTCTGAGCCCTCCTTCCTTGGCTGGTAGGTGGCTACCTTCTTACCATATCTTCACACAGTTTCCCTTTGGTCTCTGTAAGTGTTTGGTGTCTCTAATCTCTTCTTATAAGGATACCCCTCATACTCAATTAGGGCCCACAGTAATGACCTCATTTTAACTTAATTACCTTAAAGGCCCTGTCTCCAAATATTGTCCATTCTAAATTACTGGGAGTTAGGACTTCAACATATGAATTTGGAGACAGTATACACAATTCAGCCCCTAACAGGCCTGTAAATATTTGCTATAACTGAAATAAAAGAGTACTTGTAGGGTGTGCCAAAAGCCTGGTGTAGCTTTCACTTGCTTTTTTTTTTTTTTTCTTTTTAAAAAAATAGCAAAATATATCAGAGCGTTGTTTTTCTTTTTTTCTTTTTTTTCCGGTACTGGGGATCAAATTCGGGTCCTTGCACTTGCACAGCAGGCAATGGAACCACTGAGCTAAATTCCCAGCAAAACATTGAGTATTGTATTTTTTTTTGGTACCAGGGATCGAACTCGGGTCCTTGCGCTTGCGCAGCAGGCAGTGAAACCACTGAGCTAAATCCCCGGCCCCAGTGTTTTTCAATTAGTGGGCCTTGAAATTAATTTAGTGGGTGGGAACCAGTATTTTTTTAGTGGAATGAAATAGATTAGAATACATGTAACTAAGTGCATCATAAGTATTATTTCATAAAAGTTTTGTTTCCCTTATGTGTGTATATATGTACATATACTGTGAGAAATGTGCAAAACATGGTATTTGAAATACAGAGACTGAGCCCTTTTCCTAATGATACAAAGAGAAAATATCGGTATTGTCCTTTAAAGAAACAGAACTAATAGGGAATATAAAGATATATATATAAGAGGACATTTATTTTGGGAATTGGTTCACACAAGACCAAGAATTCCCAAAATATGTTATCTGCAAACTGGAGAACCAGGAAACCCAATGATGTAATTCAGTCTCAGCCTGAAGATTTCAGACAGAGGTGAAGGAAGGGAATTTATCATTGGCTAAGACCTGAAGTCCAGTGGATGAAGGAAGCACTAGAAGATTTGATGTCCAAAGGCAGGTCAGGTTGGATGCCCCAGTTCAGAAAGAGAGAATTCACCTTGTCTCTACTTTTGTTCTATCCATACCCTCAACTGATTGGATGGTGCCCACCCACACTGGTGAGTGCAGACCTTCATTACTCAGTCTATCAGTTCAAACACTAATCTCTTCCTGAAATGTCCTCATTGACACACCTAGAAATAATGTTCTAATAGTTATCTAGGTATTCCTTGGCTCAGTAAAGCTGATGAATAAAATTAACAATCACAGTACCATTTTCATTATGCTACTTTTATGAACTCTTGTCAAGGCACAAAAAGTACTATTTTATAGACTATCCTGCTGTGTAAATAAACAAAGACCAAGCAATTCTGGTTCTGTTGGGTCCTGATGGGTGGGCCTTAGAGCAGACACCTTTGATGGCCTCAGTACTGCAGTCTCAGCAAGGGCAAGCAGAGTGGAACAGACATCGTCACCCTAAAGGTAAAGACAGTGTCACATCAGGAAGCAGCTGTGGTCCCTCAGGTCCATTCCTAGCCTTGGATGACCTAGAGTCCAGGGGTGTAGAGCAGACTTGGAAATTCAATGTCAGGCAAAGTCAAGCTGTGAGTCAAAGCTACCACTTCATCCCTTCCTCTTGCCAAGGGTAGGTGGATGGAAAGAAAAACACAAATAAGGAAAAACAAGGTCATGGCCAGCGCTGATTACTCTAGCTTGAAAGTCAGAGAAACAGCCATTGCACTGATGGGTTAAGTGTAACATGATTAACACCTTTCTGGGTAAGAAAAAGGTGAGATGGGGATGGAAATATTGATTAGGTCCACAGAGTGGCCAAACTCCTCCACTGTTGGAGTAATCTGGTAACAACAGCCATCCAGAGGAGAAGCACAACTAACAAAAACTGGCAGGAGGGCCGGGGATTTAGCTCAGTGGCACCACGCCTGCCTCACAAGCACAAGGTCCTGAGTTCAATCCCTGGTACAAAAAATAATAATAATAACTGGCAGGAATGGAATCTAGAGACAGCAGGGTGGGGACATGCTCTGTTGCTCATTGTACTATGACCTTGATCAGGGCACTGACCTGCCCCAGATTTCAGTCTCCTCATCATTGAAATAAGGGGTTTGGCCTAGACAAACTCCAAGCTTCTGACCAGCTCCTGCACTTCCAGGGAAAATGGGAGCACTGAGTCACGGTGTCAGCAGAAAGATATGAGCAGAAGTCATGCAAGAGAATGAATTACATCTCACCCAGACTCTCTTGGTAGTTACTGGGTGGGTGACCATAAGCATATTACCTCTCCAGGCTTCCCTTTCCTTATTTAAAATTGCATAGTAATAGTGTTCTTTTTCCAGAATTATTGTGAGGATGAATGAGACACAATGTAGAAGTCTCCAATAGAGAACCTGACAGCAGTAGGTGCATAATGACTGCTCAAAAACAGTTCAAACCAGATCAGCCATTATGGTCAGGAGATTTCTAGGCCTCATCTCCACAGAAGGCCAACCACAGGTGACAAGTGGTGCAGTCAAAGGGAGGCCCTGCTGCCAGACTTCCCCACTTCTTTGAGCAGCCATGACACGCAGGCTCCAGACCAACTCGGAAAACATCCGGAAAGGGATGCTAGTGGAAGTGGTGAAAAAGTCTTCCCTCCAGGACAAAGGCAGCCAGAAGGCAGACTGGGAGACCCTGGCTCAGTTTGCCTGCAGAGAGATGAATCAAGGAGGGCATGTTGGTAAGAAAGAAATCAGGTCACAGGATAGTCGGAGGTCGGATGAAGAGGGTCACATGTGCGAAGTCACATGTATTTCTTCAGGAAGTCGTCTGCTTGGACAGTAAGTAATGTGCTTATGGGATGCAAAACTGCTTCCTCAAAAAGAATCTAATGTTTTCAAATATATGTGACACATTCTTTTTGTGAAAATGTATTGACCTATACATGTTTTCTGTTGTTAGTGAATCTAATATTTCCATTAAAAATATATACACACATATGACATATTAGTCATATGCATTGTACTTCAGTTCCCTTACCTTCAGTCAGTAATTTCAATTAATGTTTTTCAGGCTCTTTCCTCTCGCCCCATGGTGAGATATTATAATTGGAGATACTACAGTGTTCCCTACTTTTATGATTAAGAATGACTGAAACAGGAAAGGGGATAATGAGAAAGATTAGATTTTTTTGCCAAGTATAATTTTACTGCTAATTTTATAAAACAACAAGCAAAGAGTTTTTGAAATAATTTCCTAGTCACCGAAGGTCAGAGAGAAGTCATTATCAGATCTGCAAAACGAAAAGGAATGATTCTAGTCAGAACACAGAAATGCAGGAAGGAATAAGGAATACCAGAAAGGCTAAATATATGGGTAATTATTAGTAAATATTAGGTGTCAACCAAACAATTCTAATGTCTTACAGAGCTGAAATATCTGTGTAGTACTAAAAATGAATGACAACAGTCTAAAGTGAGGCTAGGGATAAGTGGAAATAAAGTTGTCCAAAGTTTTAGCAACATCGGGAAACTAGTTGAAGTAATCATTTGTATGAGGCAGAAAGAAGTCAAGATTGCTGTTGTGTACTCTAAGATAACAAAGACAAAGTAGATTAACAAAAGAATCTATAACAAGTTTGAGGTAGAGACAGCAATACTTAGAACATTTTATTATTTGAAAAGTTGATAAAAGGAAGAGCATAAAATAGATGAAGTAGAAAAGACAAGCATAAACCTAACTATATCATAATTACTTTACATTTAAATGGACTATATAATACAGTTAAAAAACCAAGTTTGTCAGACCAGAGACAAAAAGAAAACCCAGCTTCCAAGAGAGACATTTTAATAGGGAGACATAATTGAAACAATAGAAAAGATAGACTACGAAACTCTAACAAGAAAGAAATCAAGTATATCTATGTCATTACCGAGTAAGACTGTAAAGCAAAAGGTATTACTAGAAATAAAAAGGTATATATCATAATGGATTAATCCGACAAAGAAATATCAAATCACAAATTTGTATTCAGTAACAAATTGAAAATATATAAAGCAAAAATGAAACAACTCTAAGAAAAAAGAAATCCACAGTTATAATGGAAGACTGTAACATCCCTTTTACTCTTGTTTATGGAAGAAAATAAAAGACAGAATGTAGAGGATCTAAATAACACAATTAACAAATTTGACATGGTTGTTATATATCAAATTCTGTATCTATTATGGTAGAATTTACTTTTTTAAGTATATATGAAACAAATACAAAATTGGTCTCAGAGTGAGCAATAAAGCTTCAACAAAATTTCAAAGCATTGAGGTCATTCCAAGAATGTTCTTTCACCAAGATGAAATTAAGTTATAAATCAATAATAAAAGGACAACCCAATTAAAAAATGAGCATCTGAAATGAACAGACATTTCTCAGACAAAAATAAAAGCAGCAAATAAACATATGAAAAAATGTTCAACATCCCTGGTCATTTGAGAGATGCAGATGAAAACAACACTGAGATTCCACCTCACCCCAGAAAGAATGGCTGCTATCAACAAATCAACCAATAACAAATGCTGGCGGGGGTGTGGGGAGAAAGGAACCCTGCTCCATTGTTGGTGGGAGTGCAGACTGGTGCATCCACTGTGGAAATCAGTATGGAGATACCTCAAAGAACTAGGGCTAGAGGTCCCATTTGACCCAGCTGTTCCCCTGCTGGGAATCTTCCCCAAAGAATTAAAAGAATCATACCACAGCAATACATGTGCACCCATGTTCATAGCAGCACAGTTTGTAATAGCTAAAACTTGGAAACAGCCCAAGTGCCCATCAACTGGAGACTGGATAAAGAAGATGTGGTTCTTTATAAAATGGAGTACTACTCAGCCATAAAGAAAAGGAACTAGAGACATTTATAGCTAAATAGATGCATATTGAGGCCATCCTCTTAAGTGAAATAAATGGGACACACGTGTAAATACTGAATAGTTTCTCTAGTGTGAGAAACTGAAAGTGTAAGGATTAAAATGATTAAAATGAATAATTGATCATTTGAAATAGGAAGAAAAGGTCCAAAGGGGTAGGGGAAGTGGGAGGGGAAGAGGAAAGGAAAGAAGGGAAAGGAAAAATTACGAGAAAAGGAAAAAATGGAAACAAAGTCTATGTAAATAGGGAAGGGTGGAGGCGGTGAAGGGAGGACAGGGAATAGGGAAAAAATAAGAACCAAGATTCATCATGTACAGGTACAGACACCCAGTGATAAATGTAAACGTACTGTATACCTAAAATGTACCAGTAAAAGGATTCAAGCAAAAAAATAATAATAATAAAAGCACAATTTTGCTGTGTGTTGTGGCACATGTTTGTAATCACAGCACTCAAGAGGCTCAAACAGGAGAATTGCAAGTTCGAGCCTAGCCTTGACTACATGGTGAGCCTCTGTATCAAACCCCTCCCCCTAAAAAGGGATAATTTCACTGGATGGAAAAATTTTAAATATATTCCTAAATAATCTACAAATTAAAGGAGAATTCCAAACAAATATTAAAATATTCATATTTGATTTTTAAAAGATATAATATGAATCCAGGAATTATGTGCATATCTGTAATCCCAGTACAGAGGCAGGAGGATGAGGAGTTTGACACCAGCTTGGGTTACATAGCAAGGTCCAGGTAGACCTGGACTACATAATGAGACCTCATCTCAAAAAATAAATAAGTAAATACATAATACGGACAACTCATGAGATGCAGCTATCATACAGCATACAGGGAAATTTATGACCTTTAAAATGTATATATCAGAAAAATGGAAAAGCTAAAAATCAGTGATTTATTCTTCTATATTAAGACAAAATAAGAGAAAGTTAATGTAGTGAAAATAAAAGTATATAGTGAAGGTTATAAATCAGTGAAATAGAAAACATATAGAGTAGGGAAAATCAACAAAAAGGTTGCTCTGAAAATATTATTTAAATTGAGAAACTCCTAACAAGTACCAATTAACAAAAATGAAAAATACAGATTTTCAATACTAGAAAGAGATGTCAATACAGATCCTACAGACAGAAAAAAGATGAGAGAATATTGCCTTTATACCAAAATTCAGATGAAATAGACAAATTCCTTGAAAATACAATTTCCAAAGACTACTGAAGAAAAAGAAAATCTGACTATGCAATATCCAATTTAAACAATTAGATCTAGTATTTAAGAACTTCTCCCAAAGAAAACTCTAAGCCCTGATGACTTCAAGTAATTCTTCTAAATAGTTTTTATTTTACTTTGTTGGTTTTTTGAAATGGTCTGACTATAGAGTTCAGGCTGGCCTGGATTTCATTATATAGCCCAGGTTGGCCTTGAACTCACAGCCATTCTCCAGCCTCAGCCTAGGAGTATATGTATATGCCACCACACCCAGCAAAATTTAACCCATTTTTTATGCCTCCTGCTGCCCATTCTTACTAATGGAAGGAACTGTAGTAGGACCTATGATATGAAGTAGTAAATTAATGTATATTTTTTGATTGGGGAGTTATTTCAACCAAAATCTATTTTTATAGGAATAATATTTAAGTGTTGTCTGAGTTACTTTTTTCTTTGCTGAGATAAAATATCCTATTCGAGCCAGGGATTTAGCTCAGTGGTTCCACCGCCTGCTTCACAAGTGCAAGGTCCCGAGTTTGATCCCAGGTACCAAAATAAATACCCAATACTCAAAGTTAAAGGGGAAAGGGTTTATTTGCCTCACAGTTTGTAGAGGTTTCAGTCCATAATCAGCTGACTTCAAGAGTGGCACATGGCAGAGGGGCATTGCAGAGGAGAAACAGTTCACAGTGCCCATAGGGTAGCAAAAACAACAAGGGACCTTAACAATGTCTTTCTGCCCCTTTTATCTTATTCAGACTACCGGGATTAGGGCCGTACCAAACCAACCACATTCCCTTAATCCCAGCATCATTCACTCTAGATTCAGCCACCCCCAAAATATCCCTACCTCATCCGAATGAGGCTTTGGAAGGACATCCAAACACAAGCCATAACAAGGGTGTGTACTTCTTAAATAGCTATGGGCTGAATGATGAGAAGGAAGGCCAAGTCTAGTCAATTGGCAGAACTAACTCATTTAGGACTTGGAATATTAAAAATGATTCATCCATATGTTTGAATATGACAGAACTGTAAATATTTTAATTTTATAGCCCAGGCTAGCCTTGAACTCCTGGCAATCCTCCTGCCTCAGCCTCCCAAATGCTGGGATTACAGGTGTGCAGCACCACACCCAGCAATTCTTCCAAATACTTAAAGAATGACACCAATCTTATCCAAACTCTTCCAGAGACTAGAAAAATAGAATATCCTCCCCAACTCTTTTTATGGGGCCAACATCATCTTGACAGAAAAGTTAGACTACTAGGATATTACAAGAAGGAAAAATTACAGACCCATCTCAATCGTTGTGGTATAATTAAAAAAAAAAAATTGGTCTTTGTCCTTGGTTCCTTGTGTGAAGCTCCTTAAACTTGGAACCTCCACAGTGATGAGCGTCTTTTGTATGCTACTGGGATGACTAGTGGCTAGAGGCCTCTAGGTGGCTTTGGGGTGGGGGCAACAGAAAGATCTAAACCTGACTAGAGGGTGGAAACTTTCAGCCCCACTCCCTGACCTCCAGGCCACAGAGGGGTGAAAGGCCAGAGACTGAGTTAATTACCATCGGCCAAACATTTCACTAGTCATGCCTGAGTAAGGACACCTCTGTAACAACCCTAAATGAGGAGTTCCAAGAGTTTCCAGGTTAGCAAACACATCGAGGTGCCAGGAGGTCAGTGCACCTGGTGAGGGCACAGATGCTCCACACCCCTCCCCTACCCCTAACCCTCTGCATCTCACCATTTGGCTGTTCTTGCATTGAATCCTTCATAACAAACGGGATATATTAAGTAAAGCACTTTCCTAAGTTCTGTGAGTTTTTCTGTCAAGTTATTAAACCTGAAAGGGGGTCATGGGAATCCCTGATTTGGAGCCAGTCACTCAGAAGTATGAGTGGCTAGGACTTGTAACTGGTGTCTAAAGTGGTGGCAGTCTCATGGGACAGAGCTCTTAAATCTGCCATATCTAGGGCCGGGGATTTAGCTCAGTGGTTTCGTTCCTTGCTGTGCAAGCACAAGGACCCAAGTTCAATCCCCAGTACCCAAAAAAAAAAAAAAAATCTGCTGTATCTGGATACTAACACTAGGTAGTGTCAGAAATGGATTGAATAACAGGATACCTAGTTGGTGTTGGAGAATCAGAAAATTGGTTGGTGTCAGGAGGGACATAAACAAAACTCTCACCTGTGAGTATAAATGCAAAACCCTAAATCAAATATCAGCCAATAAAATCAAGCATCTATTTAGGCTTCATTCCAGGAAGGCAAATGTGATTTATTACTCTAAAATCAACCAACGTAATTCATCACATTTGTAGAAAAAAATCATAAAGTCATCTTAACAGAAAAAGAATGGCCAGGGCCATACAAGGTATCACCTGTTACATTACCTGTTACAAGGGCCTCTGATTTCAAGGGTTCCCTGGCTTTCATTTTGAATCCCATCTCTGGCTCTCCACGTCTTTTACTGGTGCTTCAATCTGGAAGACAAAACAGAAGGAGGTTGGCAAACAAGTATGTATCAGTCAGTGCTCACCAGATTTCATATAAGATATATAGACATATGGATTATACAGTAAGTCCCCGACTTACAAACAAGTTCTGTTCTGGGAGAATTGTTCATAAGTTGGACTTATTCATAAGCCGACAAAATGAGTCTTACACAGGACTTACTGTATATATATGATAGATATGTAGAGAGATATATACATATAGAGAGATAGACATATATATGTAGACATCTCTATATATATTATTTATAGATATAGATATAGATATATATTAGGGCTTACAATGCCCACTTGCAGAGTCAGGTGTGGAAGAGCACATAGTGCTTTGCACACTGGAGATCCAAAGGATCCAGTCAAAAGCCAAAGGTCTGGAGCTCAATGTAGAGACCTGTATAAAGAACCCAAAGGTGCTATGATGGAAGGCCGAAGAGTCTGTGCTGGAAGGCAGGAGATGGACGTCCAAGGCAAAGGCAGAGACTGGAGGCTCCTCCAAAGAAATAGAAGCAAGTCTCCCTTCTTCCTTCCCTTTTATATTTTATTCAGGCTACAAGCCAGTTGGCTGGTGCCACTCACACCCAGGGGCTGTCTTCAGTAAATCCATTCAGTCACACCCAGAACTATGGTACGCCAATCAGATGGGTATTTCTTACTCAAGCTGACACAACAGTTAACTATCACAAGGTACTATTTAACAACTATCATGTCAAGTGGTCTGGCAGGTACTAGGAGGAAAATATGAACCAAGGTTCTGGAAGATTAAGTAACTCATTGAAAGTCTCAGTGTTGATAAATAGTAGAACCAAGATGTGAGCCCAGGCAATCTAACTCTGGAATTCATACTATTAATCATTCTGTGTTGCTAACTGCATGTATAACCAATCCATCATACTAAGCATGAAGTGTCAAACGGACATAAGTTACACATGCTGTGAAGTACAAAGGAAAGGGATTCATGATGAGGGGTGGGTTGATTCTGGAAGGCTTTTAAGGAAGAGGTAGCATTTAAGCTGGGATTTAAAAGTAACAGATTTTAACTGGCAGAAAATGAGAGTGTATTAGTCAGGATAGATTGAGTCATGCTGCAGTAACAAAGGGTTAACATCAAAAGGTATATTTCTCTTTTGCAAACATTACTTTAAGGTGAGCAATGTTCAGGTTCCTCCCTCCAGCAATGACTCGGCAATTCAGGCTGCTACCATCTGCAGTTCCTCGTTTCATCACATGTTCATGATCACTGTGCAGGGGAAAGAGAAGAAACATGGAGAACTTGCACTTGCCCTTCAAGGCTTTGCCTGGAAAACATGCATACACACACACACACACACACACACACACACACACACACACTCACTCACTTCTGCTTGTGGCCCATTGGTTCTAATGAAGACAGCACACAGAGTCATTGGTGAGATTGTGTTGACTCTGCCACAGAGAAAAGGGGCATTCCAGACAGGAAATCATGTGCTGAGGCAGGCAGGGGCAAAGTACATGATGTGTATGGGAAAAACTACAGATCTAGGACACAACAGGCCTTCAGTGCCATTCCATAGGCAACTGGAAGCTCTCAGCAAGAGGGGAACATCAGTTTCCCTTATTTTACAAGATTATAGATGGCAGCAAAAAGGAGGGAGTGCCGGCCTTGACAAGATAGGTGGGAAGAGTACCACTCCAGCCAGAGGTGGTGCAGAGGTAAGGAAGAGCAAGCTCTAGAAGCAATGGAGATGTGGACTCTCCTGTACAGTTTTTTCCAAGTAAAAGTTAGGGTTGTTAAAAAATTTTTATTGGCACAAGTTTGTAATACATAATGATTCCATTCATTGTGGGGAGCTGGTACATTTACAGAACACATCTTAATTCTTTTCACTTCCCTTAACTCTCTTGGACTTGGAGATTGGATACAATTTGGGGAGGGCAAGAGAGCATGATCCCTAGGTTTCCTGTCTCACTGCCAAGGCAATAGCGATATTGTGACTACACAGGGCACAAGGAGGTCCTAAAAGCGGAAATGAGGACCTTAACTCACTCCATCCATGAGGCAGGTTCAGGTTCACTGATTTCCATCACAAAATAAAGAATTTTCAGGACATATTAGAAAAAGTATAAAGAGATTTATAGGCAGAAATTTTAAAGTGCACACTCAAAGAAATAGATTGAGAGCCTTCAAAAGGGAAAAAGGCACATTATGGCAGGAGCTAGGAATATTTATGTGTTTTGGGCAGTGGAAATCTGTGGAATTTGTTTTAGCACTACTTTTTTTTTTTTTTTTTTTGGTACTGGGGATTGAACTCAGGTCCTTGTGCTTGTGAGGCAGGTGATGGAACCACTGAGCTAAATCCCCAGCTGGAATTTGTGCATCTATAGAAATTTTGAGCTTAGTTTACAGGAAAAAGAAAAAATCAAAGGCCTACCGACAGATAGAAAGATAATGAATGAATCATTTTACAAGTGAAAGGATGGCCCATTTTATAGGAGGAAGGTACTGGCCTAGTCCGTTGTACTGTACTTTTTTTTTTTTTAAAGATGTGTGATCAGTTTTCCCTAAAAATGTTCTTTGAAACCCTTCTCTATCTCAGAGCCGGTTTTCTGACCTTTACCTTATCAACTAAGCTAATTTTCTGGACATATTATCTTTAAGGGATTTGGTGATGTGATAGGCCTGGAACAACAACAACAACAAAAATACAAAGAAGGTGAAGGAGTGCAGATAATAGCAAACTTTGGATAACTCTGTGTCATGAAGTTGTAGTCTTCTTAAAAGTACAATTTTTAGATTATTATTTTCTTTGTCTCCTTGTTACCTATCTTTATTTCTTCTATCCTACCTCAGTATCAGTAGCCAAAACAGGAAATGCAAAAAATCAGCCTGTTCTGAAAGAGAAACACTTCAGTTATGTCCTGCTGCCAAACTCTACACAGAAACATCTAGAGCATTTCACTGAAAATACAGCCCTAAGCTCACTGAGTGAATAAGAGTTTCCCAGAATGAGGACACCACATAAGCAAAGAGATGGAGACAAGAGCACACTCAGAAACTACAGCAAGAACAAATTCTGCCCATGAACTCAGTCCCTCGCTCCTCCACTCCCAGCCACTTCCTGCTGCCTGCTTGACAGCCACACCAGGGGGCTGGCCCAGCACAGCCAGCTCTCTGGTACCTGTCGACCAAATCCAGAGCCACCAAACTAGATTGAATCTTACATTAGTATAGATCATAACTCTATGTTACATTGTTTCAGCAGTCAGTTCGAGTCCTTTTAACATGGCTGCATATTCCTGTGGTCTGAATGAGACTACTGGTTTCCCCAACCTCCAAGCGGCTGAGAAAAAGAAAAGTATCAGTGATGTGACTGTAGGCCAGTCATTCGACCTCTTTCACATGTTCACGACGGGGCTGTAATTTCTGTCTCGCTGCCAGGTGACTCAGAACCACTGGTGGTCCATGCATAACTGTCCCATAGGGTACCCCGCTGGTACAAGCTGCCCAAAGGAACAGTGATGCAAAGTTCAAGCCAGTGGGAATATGTTAAACTTTAGTATTTTCATTCACTGGGGGAAAAAATGTAACACCTGCCCCATATATTTAAAAGGGTGGTTATGAAGATCGAGTGAAAATAATGACTGTAAAACAGTTATATAATCTCTAAGGCAATACAGGAAGGGTGACAAATTGGGGTGAAAGTGGTACTGATAGAGGTTATTCTTGTCACAATATGTCCTTTAGGGACCAGTCAGGGAAGCTGCATAAGAAAAACTCAGCTATACAACCTTATGGGAAGAGATTTAACAGAATGCTTCTCATGGCTCCATTGCCATGACTGCTACAAATAACAACATAATTTCTGTCCTCTGGGAGCTGGGATGGCAAAAGATGTAGACAGAGATGAGTAACAGGCAGGCCAGGATAAAGTGTGTTCCACAAGAGTCATGCAGATCCAAATTGCACAGGAACCCAAAAGGAGCCTCAATCATCGGATGGTTCAGGACTGCTTCCTGCAGAAAGTAGAGTTTGAAGGGAACTTGTGATGTGGCCAAGTAGAGTGGGAAAGAGGTATAGGCTGATCTGGCTGCATCAGAGAGAAAGAACGACCCAGGAGAGATCAGAATAGAAAAATTCTACCTGCAACCTCCCTCTCTCTCTCCCTCCCTCCACCTGGCTCCTAGTGCTGGAAGGCTCCCCACCTTCCAAAGGAGGGAAGGAGCACGGGGCATTGTCCTAAGTCAACAATAAGATCTGGGACTTATTATTTCAATCTTTGTTGCTAAACCAGTATTTGCAGCTGACCATAATCTCAGAAACAGGCCAAGATCAGGTGCACAGGGAAGGCTGTGAGGACAGTCTTATTGCTCAGGAGTCTGGGAAAAATGCTAGCCACTCAGACAGCATGCATGACCCAGCAGGAGTGCCTGTCCAAGACTGACTGCATTCTTCATCTGTGCAGACACTTTCTCGGCTCAGAGAATTGTTTTGGAGCTGAATCTATTGATTGTGGCTCCATTTGGAACTGTGGACCTCAGCCTCCTGCAAAGTCAGGGCCTGGCAGTGTCTTACACCACTGGGTCAGCTGTAGAGGTAGCAGCAGGGAGGGAAGCAAAGGGACAGCCCCAGGAGGGAGTAGGAGACAGGTCTGGGACAGGTGTGGGGGGAGATACCAGCTGTGGGATCATTCAAATCATTCCTTCCAGCAGAAGCAACACACACACACACACACACACACACACACACAGCCTATTGTTTTAGTTTTTAATGGCTGGCTTATAGTTTCTTCATCTTTTCTCTCATAACTTTTTTCAGTTTATAAACAACTTTTCATCGGAAATACTGTACTTTCCTGGGTAAAGCAACCATCTTTTTAGAGAGACAGAGGGAGCCCAACAGCAGATGGAGGAATCGGGTCTGCTTATGTAAACACTGATGAAAATATCAGCAGCTTCATTGTGGCTTTTTTTTTTTTAATCTATGAAGAATTTGAAACTAACCTTCAATGAGGAATAATAAGAGGTGTTATTAAAGGCACAATAAAGAAGGGAAGATTTCTTCCAGCAGGAAAACCTTCCTTTGCAAAAGGATCATTTGCTGGGAAGAGGGGGATGTGTGTGCCACGTACATTTTTAGGGGTCTTCCCACTGGAGTACAGAATACTTTTCCTCTGACCTCTCCTGTGTAAATTCACATAAGGAGTTCTCTTTTGAAATTATAATAAATCAAAAGTGCAAAAACTGATAACTCCTGGGGGCTGGAATGGTCTTTCTTAAAGGGGTGATCTTGGCCATCTCCTTGGCTCAGGCAGGACAGGGGAAAATCCACCTTGGTTTTAAAGACCCTCAGAAAGAATGCTGCCACAGCCTTTCTCCAGACTCCCTGTCTGTGGCCTGTGTGTGTCCCTTCAGAGCTGTCCTTTCATCAGGTACATGACGCTCCCTGGCTCTTTTCCATGGAGTCACCTCCCTACCCCACCTGGCCTCTGTTGACCACACCACAGCTTCCAGGTTCTCCCAGAATCCTTATTCTCCACAACTAGTCCCTGAGGCCACAAACAAATGCACAAGAAAGAGGTCAATGGACCTATCTGGCCCCACCCCAGACAAGCCTTTCCCCTCCCAGATTCCAGCTGACTGAGCCCTGTTTAAAGAACCCAGCCAGTCACTCCAATTCTCAGAAAGCCAAGGTTCCAGGACCCTATCCACTGGCTCTCAGTTTCTGGCTCAGTAAGTGGCTGACCTTGAGGACTGGAATTTCCCTATAAACCAGAGAGAGCTCCCTGAGGGAAAAATTATAATCATCTTGGCTGTGCAAAGCTGTGAAGAGCAATCCTAAACCACTGAGCTCTCTTTTCTCATAAGCAACTCACATCCCAACCCACAGTGCTGCTATTCACAGTTTAAATGCCCAAGTCCCACATGGCCTATTAGTGAGGCTGAGCCCTAGATACCACCCCTGTGTCTGTTGTATTCTCAATGACCAGTTGGAGCTGTGTGTGGGGGTACACACCTGCAATCCCAGCACTTAGGAGGCTACAACAGGGAGGTTACAAGTTTGAGGCCAGCCTGAGCTGCAGAGTGAGACCCTGTCTCAAAAAAACCAAACCAAACAAAAACTGACCAGTTTGATATGTGTCTCAAGGCTTTCAAAACCTCTCTTGAAAAGAGAATTGCCTGCTGGACATTGTCACTGGCTCCAGTCAACAACTGACACATAACAGATCCACAGGTAAGTTCATGTCCTTCCTCCTCCTTTATCTTTAAGCCCCTTCCTGGCTCCCATCTGTCTCCACATCCTTCAGCTAAGCCTGTTCTGTGCCTTTCACAGCAGTTGCTCTGCCCTCCAGGTGTCTGCTGTGTCACCGGTAAGGTGCCATCAAGTTGTAATGTGTGGCCATTTCCCATTATTAGACTATAAGTTGCCTGAGGACAGGGACTGTGTCTCAAAATCTTTTTTGATCCAGCATCTACAAACATCTGACACACAGTAAGTGCTCAATAAGTGTTCATTAAATGGAGAAATCTATAAATGATACATGCAACTCTAAATTTTCCCCAAGACTCAGTAAGGTCCCTCCCCCAAGTCCAGCTATTTCCTTGAGACAAGGAAGAAAGCATCTTAAAGGGTTGGAGAGCTGTTTCCACCTCACCTTGGATGGCCTGAGCTAGTAGAACATAGCGATGATGGGCTGGAGTGGGGCCAGAGCTCTGTGGGGCTGGAGTTACAGCAGGCTCCTAACCGTGATGTCAGCGCCAGCGCCACTTCGTGTCATCAGCCGGTTCTCACAGGCAAAGCCCTAGGTACCTGCACGCTTCACCTCTTTGCACCACATCTGTTTTTTAATTAAACATAATTATTTTACTCGTATATGCTCGCAGCACATAACGATTACATTTATCATGGTCAGTTTGTACATAACACAGCTGAATACTCTTTTCACCCCTTACCTCTCCCTTCCCTTGCTGCTCTTTCTAACTGTGTTCCCCTTCCATTTCCAAAAGCTCTGTTTGTATTTTTTCTTCAGTTCTCTTTTTTATCCCTTTTCCTCCATCTTGTTTCCCTTTCCAGTTGAAAAAAACTCTCCCTACCATCTATTTTTTATTTTGCTCTTGATTTATATTTTGAGTTTCTCATATAAGAGAAGCCATGTAATATTTAAACTTGTGTGCCTTATTTTACTTAACATTGTGGTGTTGAGGTGCATCCATTTTCCTACAAATGAATCAAGTTTATAATTCTTTATGACAAAATGTACTCCACTGTACATAAGGACCACATTTTCTTTATTCATTCATCTGTTGATGGACATATAGGCTGTTTCCAAGATTTAGCTATTATAAATTGTGCTGCTATAAATATGGTCATGAATGTATTACTGTACTATGATGACTTTAAGTCTTTTGGGAAGATTCCTACAAGTGGAATAGCTGTGTCAAATGGAATCTCTATTTTCATGTTTTGAGGAATCTTCATACTGGTTTCCACAGTGATTTACATTCTCACCAACAGTGTAAAAGGAATCCCTTTCCCCTTTAACCTCACCAGCATTTATTGTTTGATTTCTTGATGATAGCCACTCTTTCTGGAGTAAGATGGAATCTCAGGGTTGTTTTAATTTGCATTTCTCTAATGGCCAGCAAGATTGAACATTTTTTCATGTGCTTATTGGCCATCTGTACTTCTGAGAAGGGTCTACTCATTTCAGTGGCCCATTTTAAAAAATTCTACCATATCTTAAAGGAATCCAGGCATCCCAGGCAGCTACCTTGTCTGGTGGGAATGTCTCCCCCAGGCTGCATCGAGCATGGGATGGGAGTGCAGGGGGAAGTGCTCTCACTGGCCCCTAAAGGAGCTGCCTTTCCTAGGTGGCTCAGTGGTGGGGAGCCTAGGAGAACCCCAAGTGAACACTCTCAGCTCCAGAGAAGACATTCCACCCACTCCTCTTGATCATGTTGGAGCAGTCTTTGGAACCTGAACCTCACCACGCCACTCACCTGCTCCAAATCCCACTGTGGCTTCTTTCAGGAAAACTTGAACCATCTTTAGCAGGCACAGGAAGCCTTTATGATCTGTCCCTTCCTGGGAATCCAGCCTCACACTCCCCTTGTACAATAAGTTCAGCAATAGCGAACAATTTGCCCTCAGATTACCCAACTCTCACCTCTCTGTGATTGGCACACACTGCTTCTGCTGCCTGGGCCCTGCTCCCTCTGCCCAGTAGGTACCTCACATCCCTCCAGCTTCAAGGCTCTCTCCTCACAGACTTGGAAGCTCCTCTCCTGTAAAATGAAGATAATAACCAAAGTTAGAGCATTGGTGGGGAAAAAGATTCCAAGAAGCAATTGTAGGTGGTTAGGGACACAGGAAAGGGACGGTAAGAAGGGAAATACAAGGTACATTCATGAGCAGGTTACCCCTGGAGTTGTAGCCTACTGGAAGTCCCTGGGAGGAACAGTAGAGAACACCCTCAAAGACTACCTGGTAGGGAATGACCCTCATGTATGTACAGCTGCCTTTCAAGATCACCTGCTGGTCCTGGGGGCATCCCCTCCCTGGCATTCTGGTCACATGTGTGCCAGTTATGTTCCTAGGACCAGAAAAAATGCCCCTGGGCAGAGAGGCTCAGGTGCTGTTCTTAGGTCGGATGCCAAGACATCTACACTGTCAACCTCCAGCCCTACCACTAGCTGGCTGAGAGAGCTTGACTCATTTAGAAAGTGTAGCACTTGAATGGAAGCACCCTCAGGTTCCTTGCGGTGAGCTGGTCCTCAGTCTGCCCACATCCTCCGAGACTGGACACCATGAAGCGGCCCTTGGGTGGGCCACTCAGCCTCAGGGGTGGTTGAAGAGAGAGCTATCCCTGTTTTTCCAGTCACTGTGTCCCTGGTGTCCAGAACTGAGCTCAGAGCAAGCTACCCTCTAGCACACATTGGTGACTAAGAGGAGATGGTGCAGAATGAAGTTTGCACCAAGAAACCCTGACATTTAGGCTCAAACTCAACCAAGGGACTCGAGCAATGGAAGATGGTGACCACGCCTGAAGGGCAGGTATGTGCTTCCAGTCTACTTGTGCAAGCTATATTTTTCACTTTCAAATATAGCATGTCAGATCCAGAAATGGCAACCTATAGCAGCTTGAAATTAACTTGTGGGTGTCTTGTGAAACTGAGAGCTGCAGGCCCAGCTGAGCTGTCCTTTGTCACCTCTGCTCCAGGCGGCCGGCGCTGCCACTCCCACGTTCTGCCCAAGCGGTGCGGATTCCTCAGGCTGAAGAGGCAGCCTGAAAACTAAATAGGTATGACGTTTCATCACAACACACACTAGTCAATGCGATCCACCAGCGGACAGAGCAGAGGGACGCCTCTCCTCCTGCCCAGCGTCTCCTCAGACACGCCCCAGAGTTGGTCCCCGCCCACCTGCCACTGGCCAGGTGAGGGCCCATTCATTACCTTTCGCAGAAATGCCATCCTCGGCCTGTACTGCTGGCCTTGGTGTCGGATCGTCATCCCGGACCCTGGGTGAATTCACGATCGGAACACCAATGCGAGAGGAGAGGAAAAGCCCCCTGCTGCAGCAGGCAGTCTGGCCGGCCCCGCCTGGGCGTCGCCGGGGAGGCGCAGAGCAGAGCGAGGAGGGCGCAGGACCCGGGCTGCCGCCGGCCGCCCCTCTACTCTGGCTCGCACTCGGCGACTTGCGAAGCGGCTGGAATCCGCGCCAGCCAATCAGCGAGCGGCGCTGGGGGCTCATTAGCATGCGCCGCGCGCCCAACTGCCACCAGGGGGCGGTGTCCGCCTCCACCTGGACCCGGAGGAGCCTCAGGTGAGACCCGAAGGTCCCCGGACAAAGAGGTGATTTGGACCGCACCTCTAAAGCCTGGGAAAGAGTGAAGACAGTGCGTGACAGGCTTTTGATCCCCGCCTCGCCTGCCCCCAAGTCACTGAATGGCCGAAAGCACCCCGAAAAGAGTGTGGGTGGGAAATGACTCCTGTCCAGCTGGGACTGCTAGGGCTGAATGAATAACGAAGGTGACAACTGGCGGTTTAATATGCTTGGCGGTGAAGGTGGAGAATGCTGCGGGATCTGAACCCCAGATTTGCTACTTAGCCAGGTATGGAACCTCTCTAGGCTTCCTCTTTCTCCTCTAGTCAGTGAGATTAACTTCATCTTCTTCGTGAAGTTTTGTTTGATTCTGGCTTTGGTTTTATGATTACTGAGCAAGCACGTAAACTATGACTAACAAGTGGTGAATATCCAGTAAGCCATAGTTCATCTTTGGTCTCTTGGGACTCTTCCTATCCACCCCCCCAACCCCACCCCGACCCCTGTGCTGGGAATTGGACCCAGAATTCCTTGAATGCTAAGCACACGCTGTACTAATGAGCTACATCCCAGCCCCTCTCAGGAATCTTTTTTTTTTTTTAATTACTATGCCAAAGGGATAGGGTTGTAGACCAGTGGTAGAGAGCTTGCTTGTCATGTGTGAGGTCCTGGGTTTCATTCCTAGCACCACAATATATAAATAAATATATAAATAAATAATACAATTACCATGCCTAGTGATCCCATTATCTACGCATCTATTAATGTGTCCATTCCCAGATAAATATGAGAACTGTTGGAGTAGCAAATGGGAGTAAGAATATAGGCCCTGAAATCGAATTACTTGGGGTCAGATCTCAACTCTGCTACTTAATGTGTGACTTTGGCAAATTACTTAACCCTTCTGTGTTTTAGTTCCTGTAAAATGGAGATGGTGCAAAGATAGTGCCTATCTGGTAAAGCTGTTGAGAAGAGATAAAGGAGTAAGGATTTAATAAATCCCATTATTACTGTTATTAATATTAGAATCATTAAAGGTAATATAATGGAAAGAGCACAAAATTTGAAACACTAGCTAAGTCTCTGAGAGGATGCACTCTCCCAGGTCTAACACTCACGATCGTCGGATTTAAGAACATGTTCGCTTTTCCTTCCCAGAGCGGAGTGCCCTAAATGCTGATGTTGGAGAGCCCAAGCAGGGCTGGTCCTGGGAGGTAGATGCTTCTCGGGACATCTGGGTCCCATTCCACTGGAGGAGTCAAGTTCCTGCCATGCTGCCCAGTCCTCTTTGCTCCGAGTTACAGAGCAGGCATAACAGTTTCAGAAAGCAAACTCTAAAGTCTAGTTGACGCATAGGGAAATGACTTGGCAGGCAGCCACAAGACAGAGCTTCCAGCCCTGCCACTGCCATGCTGTCTGACAGCTGAGAAACTCCTGTTTCATCCAGCTCTGCAAATTTATTTGATTTCGAAGTTCACATTTATTGAAGGAGGTAAGCAAAGGCATTTCTTTTTTTTTTTTTTGAGCCATTTCAAAATTATTTTAAATTTGTGATCTGTGATTGCATCCTCCATTCTCTTATTTTTCTTGACTTGGTTAGATTATGATTTATCTATTATAATGAGATCTTCTGGGTACTGTCATTTACTTGAAGATCAAAATTTTTAAGTTAAAACTTTAAAATGACCTTCTCATTGGGGACAATATTTATGCTGTTTAAATTATTTAACAAGCTGGGCCTGGTGGCACAGATTGCAATCCCAACTACACAGGAGGCTGAGGCAGGAAGATCATGAATTTGAGGCCAGCCTGGCAATTTAATGAGACCCCATCTTAAAAAAAAGAAAAAAAATAGTTTAACACATGTGAGAAATCTGTGTAAACTAGAAAAACTTCAGTTACATGGGATGCGTCAGGCTGTATCTACTGTCCTAAAGTAGTTAATTGTGCCCTCTTGTACACCCGAAAGTGACTCTTGTACAGTCATCCTAATCATGTTAATTTGTTCTTCTTACTAATGACCTAATGGAGTCTCTTTGTTTCCTAAGTGAAGATGCAGCCTGGAGTAGCGGAAAGCAAATATGAATAGGACTCAAGTCATCTTGATTCAATTCCTAAATCTATTACTGACAATTAGGGGACTTTAGGAAAGACATCACTTCTGAACTCCTCAGTCACTTATCAGAAATGCATCATGTGTCCCAAAGTTTGCTGTACTATGAGTGCTTCTCAAACTTTTTTTTTTTTTTTTTGGTACCGAGGATCAAACTCGAGTCCTTGCGCTTGCACAGCAGGCAGTGAAACCACTGAACTAAATCCCCGGCCCCAGTGTTTCTCAAACTTTGATGCCCATATTAGTCTTGGGGGGGGGGTTGAATTGCAGATTCTGATTCAGTGGCGTGAGGCTGGAATTCTGCACTTGGAACAGGCTGCCAGGCAATGCCCATGCTGATGTGATTCTGAGTAGAAAGTCCAAAAGTCAAATACACTCAGAAGTCTGTGTGTCTGGTACACTTATAAGGAAGTGTTTTCTATCCATATCCCCAAGGCCTCTTGCATACTTC
The DNA here is from genome assembly GCF_000247695.1 of Heterocephalus glaber. The sequence continues at coordinate 3,252,269 of NW_004624870.1, forward strand.
CAAAGAGAATGACTTGTGCAACTGGAGAAGTTTTCAGTAAACTGGTGCAACAAAGCAGGAGGCAGCTAGTTTCCCCATGCTGATGCTCAGTCCCTCCCCACACAAATAGATGATATGGCTTGCCATACTTAAACTCCATTGCAAGAAAACCCCCACACACAACTCTCTGTCCATCCCCACCCTACCCCTTGGCTCATGTTTTGGGCTATGTGATCTGACCCATACACTATCACCCTGTAACATGGCCAGATGTCAAAGGACGAACTGGACCGACCACATTATTACTCTTAGAAATAGCCAATAACTTGAGTAAATAGAGGTAGGCAAATTTGAAAAGATGCCAAGTGGAACCAGGCCCATTGTGAGACAAAGCCACATGAAAGCTCAAGTTATAAGGGAGACAAACTGCATGCAGCAAAAGGTCATCAAGGATGGAACAGAGGTGCAGAGTACTGCAGAGATGGCCTGAGAGCATCTCAGAATGGAAGTGATAGTCACTGGAAGCTACTGTTGAGTCACAAAGAGCAAATTCTATCATCCTTAGTTAGTTTCTCATGATAGTGATGGACTACAGATTAGGGCGATGCTGGTAGAATAGAACAGTTGTATTTTAGGAAGCCATTTATAAATCACCACTCACCAGGAAGCCCATCACCAATTTGCAGCCAATTTGTAGCAACAGTATGACTTTATTGCCATCAAATCTTCTTTCTGTCCTACTTCATCCTATGCTCACTCTGGTCTTGACTTCATATTTAATTTGTTTTCATAGCCCTGATTTTCAGTGCATAATTTACCATTTTATTTTCTGCATCTCTTATAGACCTCATTGGCTCAAATGTGAAAAGAGGCATGGTCTGAATAAATAGATCAGATGGGAAGTAAGTTAAATGGACTCCGAATCATCATAATCCTAATTCCTCCTACTAATCATTATTACAGGCACGGAGATAGGTTTGTAGTTGCATGTTCCAGGATTCATCCAAAGCAGCATCTCGTAAAAATCATCATGATTTAGATGATAACATTGATTCACAATGTTTACATCATCGAAGATATAAAAGAATGACTAATAGATGAGAAAATAGCATTTGCATCCAGAACTTCTTGCTGGTCTAAGCTGAAACCAGTGTGCTTCCAAGAACTTCCCATAATGCTCCTGATAAATCAGCATCCCTTCAGCTGAACTTCAGTGTCAGGATTTCCATCTTTTATCAAAAGTCATTATAATAACTAGTCTTGTGGATTCCTTTTTGAAAATAAATCTGATTTGCTCCAAAAAGGTAGTCAAAGTATTGTACATTCTATCTCTCTACCATAAGAGAGATTGCTTTCAAGGTTTAGTACAAAGAAAAACTCAGATGGGCCAAGGATTTAGCCCAGTGGCACTGTACCTGCCTCACAAGTGCAAGGTCCTGAGTTCAATCCTTGGTACCAAAAAGAATAGAAAAGGAAAACTCAGTGGCCCCTTAAAAAAAAATGTTTCCTTTTTTCTGATCATAGGAGATGTGTATCGTGTTTCCTTTTCCATCTGGACCATCACGTCTGGCATTGGGCTCCCTTGAAGCAACTAGAATAAATATTTGGTGTCTAATATTTCTTCACTGTTCTATTTGATTCATATATCATTGTTTTTATTGCCTGGGATTTTCTCTTTTGGTAAACCACAAAAACTTCTTTAAAAAGATAACTTGGAGGGCCGGGGATTTAGCTCAGTGGTTCCCGCGCCTGCCTCGCAAGCGCAAGGTCCCGAGTTCAATCCCTGGTACCAAAAAAAAAGAAAAAAAGATAACTTGGAGGCAGGCATGGTGGCACAACCCCAGCACTTAGGAAGATGAGGCAAGAGGATCTCAAGTTTGAAGCTAGCCTGGGCTGCATAGTGAAACCCTGTTTCAAAAGCCTATACATTAAAATTTTTAAATTTTTGTAAAACTTGGGATATAAATAAACATCCTATTTGTATTATGAGTGGGAGTGGCTTGAAGAATTGGACAAGGTAAGGGAAGAAAGGGAAAAAAGTAAGAAACCTCTCAGTCTTCAAGGTAAGTAATCATATTTACCAACTTATTTTTTGAACCAGCATTGTTTTATTTTGGTCCAAGATATCTGCTAGGGAGAGAACATCTTCTTGAAATGCAATTGAGTTCAACAGATTTCATCCATCATGCTATACTTATCAGACAACCGCTTAGAGGATCTTCAGTCTGAATTGATTGGCTTTTCCTGATGGTAAACTCTCCCGACAGTAAACAGAAATCTTGTTCCTGCAAACAGGGAGTCCTGCTTGCTTTCCTGCATCTCCATGGTTTCCAGGAAAAGTGGACTTGTGAATGAGTGAGTGAGGAAGGGAAGGAGCTGGCAGGAGAATGTATGAGCGGTGGTACTTCCAGAGCTCCGTGAAGAGTGGCTGGATCTAAGTTAGACCATCCTACATTGTTTCCCCCTCATCATTTCCGTCCTAAGGAGTGGAGTTCCTACACTGAGTGTGGGGCAGAGATGTCCCAAAATACGTGCTGGAAGGCAAATATGGAAACACTGCCCTGACTTCTGATCTTTTCTCCATGAGATGCCACAATGTGCCTATCTTCAGCCATAGTCTGAAGGATTCTGCTCAGTAATATTGACACGTTTCTTTCCCCTGCTACAAATATGCATACTCCACTGAAAATTTTTTTTAAAATAGAGAAAAGCAAAAAAAATAAAATAAAATAAAATAAAAATTAAAAAATAAAATAAAATAGAGAAAAGCAAAAAAAATAAAATAAAATAAAATAAAAATTAAAAAATAAAATAAAATAGAGAAAAGCAAACTTTAGAAAATGTAATAGTAACTAATCTGGGAAGGAAATTAAAAGATTTGAGATTGAACATGTAATGAAAAAAGACAGGGCTGGGAATTTAGCTCAGTGGTTCCACCGCCTGACTCACAAGTGCAAGGTCCTGAGTTTGATCCCCAGTAAAAAAAAAAAAAAAGAAGAGAGAGAGAAAGAAAAAGAAAAGAGATATACTCAGAGTCAGAGACTTGAACTATGGTTCAATTGTACTATAAGAAGCTAGGGTGTCCTTGAGAAAGTCATTTATCCTTGATGACTTTCTTCCCTAGTCAAAGGAATGATTAGGCCAGGCCCCTTGCTCTGCTAGCATTCTGGGACCACAGAATGGCTAAACAAGAGACATGGTATCCGGGCTGCCTCAGTTTACATTCCCAGAATTGCTGGTTTTGAGCTGTTGGACCCTGGGTAAATTTCACAGCCTCTTCATGTTTCAGTGTCCCCATCTATACATGAATAATGATAATAATGCTTACATATTGCTGATTCCATAAATTTTGGCTACTGTTATTATCTTAAACATGCCCAGCTTGCCTTTCCAGCTGTACAAGGTGTGATTGAAAAAAACACAGTGAATGTTAAGCCAAATTCCTATTAATCTTTCCAACATACTCCCCCTCACCTTAAACACTGTTCTCCCATTGTTCTTGCCACTTCCTGAAGCAGTTCTGGAAGTCCTCTTTTGTGTTTTCAGTTGCACTGCCTTGGATGCCTCAATAATCTAAATTGATGCAAAATGCTCATCTTTCATGGTCATTTTGACTTTGAGAAGTTACACAGCAGCAGACCTGGTGAATAAGGTGAAGGAGGACCTGCCATAATGTTTCAGGAGCTTGCCTCTGCAGCTGCATTCATCAATTTTTTTTTTTTGGTACCGGGGATTGAACTCGGTCGGGTACTTGCGCTTTCAAGGCAGGCGGTGGAACCACTGAGCTAAATCCCCAGCCTGTGTTCATCATATTCTTTATCACACCTAGTAAAGACACAAATGAGGACCTCCAGAACTGCTTCAGGAAGTAGTAAGAATGATGGGACAAGTGTGTTCAAAGGAAGAGGGAATTTGAGGGGGATTAATGGCAATGTGTCTTTTACTATTATAAATTTTTGTTGTTGTTGTTGCCAGAGATTGAACTCAGAACCTTGCGCTTGCGAGGCAGGCAGCAGAACCACTGAGGTAAATTCCCTGCCCAAAATTTTTAAAAATTTAAATATGCGCAGTATATTTTGATTATCCCTTCTATCTTATGTCACACACTATCTCTCATCTGAGAGCCACATGCCCAGTGTTGTCTAACCAGCAACACTGTGACCTCCTAGATCATTGTGTGGTGTCCAAAATGGAATGAACAATCTGTCTACACTCCAACCCACTCCTCCTCCACTGTTCCCTATCATGGCAAATGTCAATTCCACTCACTTGCTCATCCCATAGACCTAAGGCTTGACCAAATACCTCTTTCTCCCTTACTCCTGAAATCTAATTAATCTTCTCATTATATTGTCTCCTTAATTTTAAAAAATATATCTGTTTTTGTCATCTTCACTATCAACAGCCAAATCCAACACACCAGCATCTCCTATCAAGGCAACAATCATGGTACTTAATTAATCTTCCTGCATTCACTCCTGCTTCACACCCCCTTTTAACTCCCAATTCCTTTCTTCTGCTGTGACCAGAATAATTTTTTAAAAAAAATAAACCAGATGTGGTGACACATGCCTATAATCTCAGCACTCTCAGGAGGCTGAGGCAGGAGGATTGCCACAAGTTTGAGGCCAACCTAATAAATAAATAATAAATAAACAAACACAAACCTATATTTGGATGTTTCACTCTTCTGCTTAAAGACCCTTCAAGCTCATCCCATCCTCTCTCCTCTTGACTTGTATGCTCCAGTCACACCAGCTCCATTTTCATTTCTGGAACATCCCTAGCCTCTTATGGCTTTAGTGGTATCATATATGGTCAAAGGAGAATAAATTAAATACAGGACACATCATTTATAGGATTATTTTATAATATTCATGTGAAATGCAGAGTGGAGCAAGATGTCTATCCACACACCAGAGATCTGAAGGATCCATCCGAGGGCCTGGATCCCAGCAATGTCCTGCACAAGTCCAGCTGAAGGCCTAGAGTCCAAACTAATGTCTTCTATTGAGTTCAGCCAGAGGCCTAGAGCCCATGGCAATGTCTCATGCAAGTCTGTATCCAGGATCTGCACCAGGAAGGCCCAAAGACCGGTGGTGGAGGCTACAAAGCCTGTGTCAGGAAGGTGAAGGATTTGTGCTACCACGCTGAAGGGGCTGCACTGGAGCCAGGAAGTGATGCTCAAGGCAAAGATCAGGCCTCCCTGATGAGAACAGCAGCCATTCCTAGCAACAGTGAGGCCCCAAGCTCCCACAGTGACGACAAGGAGAACAGCCAAGTCTGCATCTGCAAAACCCAGCCAAGGCAAACTTCTCCAAGAAAATCAACAGCCAACGATCTTCCCCTCCAGTTTTCTTTTTATGCCGTTCGCAACAATTCTCAGGTGGGTCTTCCATGGCCAGACCACACTGATTTAGTTCAGCTGGGCGTTCCAAGTTGACCGTTAGTTAACCCACCACAACCATTCTTCACTTACATTGTTCTGAGTTAAGTTCCCATCCTTTGGGCTTCAGCGAAAATGTCACTTTGGGGTAGGGCTTCCCTGATTTCCTCCCCCTGCTAGGTTAGATCCTTTCTTTGTGCCTTTTCTTGGTCTACTTTCCTTAATAATTTTTTTCACTTGTGAAAGGAAAACATTAAATTTGTATACCGTACTCATGTTCGTAGCAGCGATATTCACAATAGCCTAGAGTTGGAAGCAATCCAGGTATAGATCCTAATACTCCTAGAGTCAACCTGCTATATGCCTGGCACTATTTTAAAGAATTTCATATTTAATCTTTATGGCAACCTCCTGAGGGTGGAAGGTGACATGGTCCCCATTGCTCAGGTGAGAATCAAGAGGTTCAGAGGGGACTTAGCATAGAATAGGAAAGAGTGGATGTCATATTCCAACCCGGGCACTGCGGCTCCAAAGCCATCCACTGTACCGTTACACTGACTTGCCATTCCTTACTCCAAGCATGGTGTAAAAGTCTGAGAAATAAAGACTTAAGAGGCATGGAGTAGCTGAGTGTTAGGAGAAGGCTTGCCTTCCCCTCTTCATGGTTTTTTCCTTCAGTCTGTCCACCTGGCTTTAAAGTCCTCAAGCACTGCCCCTTTTCTGGCCAGCCTGGAAGAGATGGACTGACTCATGGGATTAGCAAATTAGGGAGGAGCTACCATCCCTTCCTTTCTCCTGAGCTTCCCGCAGTAGCATCTGCTGTGCATTATCCCACCCTGAGAGCCCCCACCCAGAACCACCTTGCTGACTGACCCCGTGGGAGACAGTGCTTCCTTCCTGCTTCAACAGGCCCATTGGGTTCTCCCACCAAGGCTTTGTCAGAAATAAGAGTGGGTTTCTCTGCTCTGTTAATCCAATTCAGAGAAAGCGGACATTATAGGCTGCCCTGCTAGCGGCTCCACACTCAGTAGAAATTCTTCCTTCCTTCTTTCTTTCCTACCTTTCTCCCTTCATTTCTTTTCTTCCTCCCTCTTTTCCTTTCCTTTCTTTTCTTTTTAATTTTATTTCAAGACAGAGTCTCTCTCTAAGTTAGCTAGGCTGGTCTCAAACTCACAATCTTATTGCCTGAGGCTCCTGAGTAGCTGGGATTTCAGGCGTGTGCCTCTACACTGGCTTTCAGTAGGAGTCTTAAGGGAGCCTTCAGCAGCCAGTGTGGAGGAACTAGTTTCAGTGCTAGGCCCCTCTGAGCTGAGACACCCTAGGCTAAATTCCCAGTAGTGGCCACTCAAGACAGATCCCTCCATCCCTGAGAGGCCCTCATGTCAAGACCTGCTGCCTCTTGAGCTGTGGATGTGGCTCAGGGGTACAGTGCTTGCCTAGCATGCATGAAGTCCTGGGCTCTGTCCCTAGTACTGCCCAAAACAATTTCAAGACATTGCCCCCACTTCCCACATTGCCCATGTTCCACGTAAAGAGGTCCCTGCTCCAGAATGAGAGGCCCAAAGTGCCCTCATGCCACACCATACACCCTCACTTGTTGTAGCTGCAGCTACCTTGTCCTCAAGGCCTCACTGCTTTGTCAGACCCTCCAGGGCCAATGCACACGATGCTGAAGGATAGTTCCCCATCTTTATGGGGTGTCCACAGAGTGCTAGATCCTTGCACCTTTCAACTCTTAACTCTCATAACATCCTTATGAGGATGCTATAGTTAGGATACTTGGGCCAAGTGGATAGCAGCTGATGGCCCTCATGGACACCGGGTATTTGGCACCCCTAGTGTTCTTGTGACAGGCCCAGGCCCAGTCTTCCTGGACCTCCATGCCTTTATTTTGCCACCAGCAGCCACCACCTCTCACGAGCTGCAGATCTGGGAGCCAAGCAAGTGGCCAAATTGGGACCTTCTGAAGCAAGGGACTTTCCAAAGCTTCCAACCCCTCTGCCTGTGAATTTCTCAGGAATGGAAGGATGCAGGAAGATGACTGCTCCAGGAAATGCAAGGGAAATGAAAGCATGAGCACCTGCAAGGATTCCACTTACCATCCACAAGTCTCACTTTCTTTATTTAGACAAGGAGATTCAAACTCCATCTTCTTCACTCTTGGAGTCCTCTCACCCTGGTCACGCTGATGCCTCACCCTCAAATCCTCCACAGACACAAAATCCCCTCAGGAGAATCCCAAGTCTTGCCATCTGATTGGGGTCTCCATACTGCACAACCTCTGGAGCTTGGCAGCTCCTTTTCAACTGTTCCTCACATTAGTCTCTCTTCTCAAGGCCCCAACCAAAACTGCTTTGCCTCATTCTCAGCAGGTGACATGGCATTCAGGGGACTAAGTAGCTGGCAGGCCTAACGCCAGCCTCCCCCACCAGATGAGTTTTCACCTGCTCTTGTCCTTTCCTATTCCAGGGCATTCCCAGCTCTGTGTGTGTGTGTGTGTGTGTGTGTGTGTGTGTGTGTACACACACACACGACTGTTTCCTTCCACATATCCACTTTCACTGCTGCTCTCTCCCTCTGTGTGTATGTGTGTATGTGTCTTCCCTTCTCTCTACAAATTACTTGTCATCTTTTTTAATTGAGTTTATTGCTACCATTAGGTAGATCTTATGTTCATCATTGAGAATTTGTACCCGAACGTGATATATCTTGATTCTTAAGTGGGGAAAAACTGAAGTCATCTTTTACAATTAATGTGGACCCCTCCCCCCAGCTTCCCCTGCTACTGTCCTTCTCTTCCCAGCTTTCTGGGAAAGTGGCTGTCTCTGGCTTTCTCCACATCCCCTTCTCCTGTGTCCTCCCTTATGCTGCAGTCTGGATTGAATATCCACCATCCCATTTACACTGCTCTCTCCACAAATGACCTGCCCAGTGCCAACTCCAAGTGATACCCTGCTTCCTTCTCTTGTTCTGTCTGCTACGTTCCACATGGCTCATCTCTCCCTCCTTGAGGCCCCTCCTTGGCTTTCTGGGATATGACTTTATTCTGATTCTGTATCTGATAGCTGGTTCTTGGCCTTCCTTGTTGGGTCCTTGAGGTGTCCAGTGAGTGTATATGTTTTGTAGGACTCCACTCTTATTTTACTTCTCTTCTCGCTCTCCCTGCTCTCCAGGCTGCCCCCACCCTCCTGTGATGGGAACCCCTTTATATGTGGATGACTCTAAATCTCTATTCCAAGCCCAGGCCCTGATGGCTTCATGGCTGAATTCTACATGACATTTAGAGAAGAACTATTGCCACTACTCTTTAAACTCTATTCCAGCCCTACTGCAGCTCTATTCCCCATTTGCTAGACCAGTGCTGTCCAAAAGAACTTGCTGTGACAATGAAAACATTCTACAAAACACTGTCCAATATGGTGGCCACCAGCCACATGTGGCTACTGAACACTTGAAATGTGGCTACTGTGACTGAGAAAATGAATTTTAGATTTCATTTAATTTACTTCACTTAAATTTTAAAAGATACATGTGACTAGTGGCTTCTGTATTGGACAGCATAGTTCTAGATACACATTACCAGTGGCCTAGGAATATTTTGACTAGGATGACCCTTCTGCAACTCAGCAAGTCCCCATCTGAGCTTATTAGCATCACTTCATCTCCCATACCCAGCCCAGGCCCTCAAGCAAAATGAAAACGTTCTCTTCCTATTGATTCTCTTCCTGAATCAGCAATGTCAACAGTTATGGCCTTCCCCAAAGCCCAACCTTCTATACCTTTCCTTTTCCCTCATCACCCACAATTATATGGTTACCAAGTCTGGTCAATTCTCCCCCCTAAATTTCTTTCAGCTCTGTCCATGGCTTCCAAACCTTCCCTGGGGTTTTTAGTTTAGAACCAAAGCAACTCTTGTGAGATTATTTCCAATCCTGCATCCTCCGTCCTTTGGCCTGGACACTTGTCCTTGGCTTTTCCAGATCCTGTCTCCAGCTCCTCCCCCCACATCAAGTCTTGGGGAGCTGGATTACACAGACTGTACTGCCGAGTCTTCCTTGCCTTTGGATTTCCAGTTAGGTAGGGAGATTAGAGGGCAGGAAGAGGCTGGGTTGTCCAATCACCATGCTCCTGGGCTGCCTCCATGCACCAAAGCCCAGCCCCTGTCAGGTGGCTGCTCCCACGGGCACTGGAGATGTCAGTCAGTTCTTGCTCTCGCCTCTTGCTGCTTCCAGCCTAGGTGACTTCACAGTTCCCTGCTGGTGACAGCACTAGGATACTGCACTGCCCTGTGCCGGCCCTCCAAGTCCTTCTCAAACCGGTTCTACAAAGTTCATGCATTAATATCTCCTTGGCTACCCAGTTGGACTGTGTCATCTTGTACCTTCACAGCTTGCTTGATACTCCCAAGCTTGGCGATGTCTCCCCAGGAAATAAATGAAATCCATGCATATGAAGTTATCGTGATCATTTCTCTGCCTGCTCTTCCTGTGCCCCCCCCTTCTTTTATACTTTTAGACCTGTGATACCAGTGGCTTCTGAAGGGGCCCATTATTTCACACTTCCATGCACGTGCCTGCCAAACCTCTGTTGAACCTTTAAAACCCTCCTGCAAGTGTCACCTCCTCTGGGAAGTCCATCAAGTCTTCCTCTCTGCTTCTACCATACTTTGAACATATGCCCATTATTTCTGGTATCATGGAAATTTTAATTACTGGTTCAGGTCCATCTTGACTTTCCTGCTTCTCAAGGCAAGGACTGTATTCAGTGTATATACGTGTGTATGTTTGTGTGTGTTTTAGTATTTATTGGTGCAGGCAGTGACTCTTTCCTACTAAAATTGTGGGGTATTATTGTCCCTGTTTTAGAGGAGGCTAAGGTTCCTGAAATATGCCAAGTTCAGAGAACTAGTAAGAGGTTTTGACCTGGTGTCAAAACAAGTCTTTCTGAAACTCAAGGACCCGAGTTCGATCCCCGGTACAAAACAAAAACAAGCAAGTCTTTCTGGCTGCATGATTTGTGTACTTCTGGTCACTATTTTATGTTGCTATAGGTCTTGTCAAGAGTAGTCTTAAAAGACCGGTTTTATGGGATGAATTATGTCCTGTCCTCTTAAAAAAAAGGCATGTTGGGCCAGGGATTTAGCTCAGTGGTTTCACTGCCTGCTGCGCAAGTGCAAGGACCCGAGTTCAATTCCCGGTGCCAAAAAATTAAAAAATAAAAATAAATTTTAAAAAGGTATATTTAAGTCTTGACACTCAGTGGCTCACAATGTAGCCATATTAGGAAATAGGGTCTTTACAGAGGTATCAAGTTAGAATGAGGTCAGGTGGACCCTAATTCAATATGATTAATGTCCTTAAAAATAGGAAATTTGGGCATGGAAAAAGATGATGTGGGGACAAAGGGAAAAAGATAGCCATTTGAAAAGGATGATGCCAAGGATGCTGGCAAGCACCACAAATTAGGAGAGAAAGGGTTCTCCCCTGGAGTGCTCAGAGAAAATTGTTCTGCCAGCACCATGATTTTGGACTTCCAGCCTTCAGAACTGTGAAACCATAAATTTCTGTTGTTTTAAGGCACCAGGTCTGGATACTTTGGTATGGAATCCTGGAAACTGCCCCTGAGAATAGCATAAATACCTCCTCAGCTTGGGCATAGTGATACACACTTGTAATCCCAAGCCTTCTGGGTGGCTGAGGCAGCGAGATCACAAGTTCAAGTGCAGCCTGGGCAACTTAGCAACCTACTTAGGCTGTCTCAAAGTGGGAGGTGGCTGGGTATGTATCTCAGTTTGAAGGTTCTGGGTTCAATGTCCAATAAACACTACACACAAACAAATACAAAAACCTCCTCATTGGAGGTTGGGCACTTTGGAATACTTACTGAATTTAGAGTCTCCCTGGGGATCTTTAAAATTGTATTTCCAAGTGGATATAGTGACCCCATCATTCGATGATTTATAAATCTGAGGCAATCCAAGGACATGTCATAAGCATGTTCAAAACTCTCAGTTCCTAGCACAGGGTCTAACACCCCACAGGCTCCCAGAGCTGGTCACCAAGTCAGGGAATTTGGGTCAACTAAGGTACCAAGAGTCCAGAGAGAGTTTGGGGTTCAAGGAGTGTCCATGAGCCCTGCGTAGCTTCTGTGCACACACAAGGACTAGCTCGTGGGACATCTGAGGTCTCATGCCACGATCAAAACAACCAAGTAAAGTTTGGGAATGATCTGCTGGGCTCTGTTGCCTGTTTCCCAAGGGTGAGTCATGGCTTTGTGGAAAGAAGCAGGCTGGCCTCAACAGCCTGTGCTTTCTTCTCCTTTCTTCTGTCTTTCCAGGAAGCCCTTGGAACAGGATATAAAAGCAACACTTTCCACTGAGCCTGACATCCTGCTTCCAGATGCAAGTGGCTGAGCAAGCCCTGGAGGAACCTCTAAGCAGCTGCGACCATGCTGCTCCAACTTCAAAACCTGAATTCAACAATTTCCACACTCAGCCCTCGCTCACCTCTCTGCTTCCTTGTCCAGACCCTCAAAACGATCTGAATAATTTATTACACTTTTATCAGTCTTCTCCACTAACAGCTGGCACTTTGGAAGGCAAGGACCTTGCCTTATTAGTCCTTGTGATCTGGTATCTGCTCCTAGGAAGAACTCAACCTATGTTGGGTGGGATGAATTTTTGAAGAAGTTATTGAGTTGTCAGGTCCATGATGGAGCAAAATGACACAAATGACCATCCTCAGCTGGAGGCTTGCTGGTCACCCATCCAGGAGGTATGCTCCAAAGTTTTCCAGACTCCATTCCACTTTCTTCCAGGCTCTTGAAGCTCCAAATCCCGGGCCAGGAGCCAGGAGCTGAAGTGAACTGATGTTTATGTGCCAATGGTGCTGGCTATGGTTTGGATATTTGTCCCCCAGAATTCATGTGTGGGAAACCAAATCCCTAAAGAATACAGTAATGATATTTGGGAGGTGACTGGATCATGAAGGCTTTTTATGTTTTTTGGTACCGGGGATCAAACTCGGGTCCTTGTGCTTGTGAAAGAAGGCTTTTGCACACTCGTTCTTTCTCACCACAGGATGCTTTGCACAGCTTCTAAGACTGCAGAGAGTCCCCATGAACAAGAAGGCCCTCACCAGGTGCAGCTCTCTGACCTCGGACTTCCCAGCCTCTGGAACTGTAAGAAATAAGTACTTTTCTTTATAAATTACTCAGGCTTTTGTATTCTTTTATAACATAAAATAGAGTTAGACTGTGAATATAAGTATGATAGCTTGCAAAGGTTCTTCTGAGTGTCTGAATAGAGGTTTATTTTTTTGATTTTTGTTTTTGTTTGCTTTTCCAGTACAGGGGATTGAATTCAGGGCCTTCACACTGAGCTACAGCCCCAGCCCTTTTTATTTTTTTATTTTGAGAAAGGCTCCTGTAGTGTTGGCTAAGTATCCCAGATTGGGCTTGAACTTGTGATCCTCCTGCTGCAGCCTCCCAGCATGCTTGGGATTACCTGCATTTGCCACTGTGCCCAGCTAAGGGAAGGTACTTTTCATGTTCTCAGGATATATGGTAGCTACATATCCCAGAATGGACAAGATGGAATCATGGAGGATCAAAGGACATGAATGGTCACATGTCAAATCCCATGACACAGCACAACCTCAGTCTCAAGTTGAGTAATAGCCTGTTTGGATAAACTGGTCAGTGAGACTCCTCATGTATCTGGCTTAAAAAATACATTTCCAGCACTTATGAGCCTGACGCAGAAGAACCACAAGTTCACATCAGCCTAGCTTACATGGTGAGTTCCAGGCCAGCCTGGACAATATACAGAACAAACCCTGTCTCAAAAAAAAATTTTTTTTTTCCTTCACGCAGTAGCATTGTCTCCAAGTCCCCATGTCTCAATGTTTCTGTGTGGCACCAGTTGAGCCTGAGCCCAGAAAAGCTTTACCACATTTACAGGCAAAAAGTGCCATAATGAAGTTGAAGGAGGCATTGAGCTAAGGGGCACTGCAGGCTGCAGCATTTATCACATGCATATCGTGGCGGGGAAGCAAAGACAAAAGACACAGTCACGACAAAAAGTGAGTCTGATGGGTGGAGAGCCAAGACCCACGTCCAGAACAACAAACCAACACAGGGACAAGGGCTCGCCACAGGCTTTCAGGGCAAGTTGAACTCTAATCCCAAACTATATGCCCTGGACATTTTACCAAAGTCTTCTTTGTCTTAATTTCCTTATAAAGCTGTCACTTGGTATCCTTGGAGGATTGGTTCTGGGACCCCCCTGAGGATACCAAAATCTTCCAATGTTCAAGTCCCTTACATAAAATGCCACAGTCCTTGCATATAACCTATACAATTCTCTCCTATACTTTAAATCATCTCATATTACTTTCAATATGTAATATGATGTAAATAGTTGTTATACTGCATTATTTAGGGAGTCATTACAAAAGTCCATATATGTTCAGTTGCTGATGCAATTTTTCTCCTGAATATTTTTGAGATGCATTTGCTTGGATCTGTGGATTTGTAACCTGAGGATACTGAGGGCAGACTGCATATAATAGTCCATCCTTATTGGTGGTTTCAGTAACGTGAGGTCAACCACTATCGGAAAATATTAAATGGAAATTGCCAAAGTAAACAATTCATAAGCCAGATACAGTGCTGCATGCCTGTAATCCCAGCTATGCATAAGTCTGAGGCAGGAGAATGGCAAGTTTGAGGAGAATCTTGACAATTTAGCAAGGCTGCTTCAAAATAAAAAATAAAAAGAGCTAGAGATGTGGCTCACTGTGGGGCCTTGGGTTAAAAGCCCAGTACTGCAAAACAGCAAAAATTAATAAGGTTTTTTTGTTTTTGACATGGTCTTGCTAGCCGTTTGGGCTGGCCTCAAACTTTTGATCCTCCTGCCTCAGGCTTTCAGGTAGCTGGGATTATAGGAATGTGCCAATATACTTGGCCAATTCATAGGCTTTAAATGATTTTGATTACAGTACATTATTATAATTGTTCTATTTTATTATTAGATTTTTCTTCAGTGTGGGGGATGGAACCTAGGCTCTTGCAGTGTTAGACATGTACTCTACCACAGAGCTACATCTCCAGCCCCTTATTAGCTGTTGTTATTGACTTGTCATTGTGCCCAACCAAACTCTATTATATGTATGTATGTATGTGTGTGTGTAGAGAAAAAACACATGGTATAAAGGGGTTCAGAACTGGCCATGGTTTCAGGTCTCCTTGAAATATCTTGGAATATACCTTGATTTACTACTATAAATGAAATGGAGTGGTAATCATCACAGTACCCATTTCGTAGGCCATCATGAGGACAGCATGCAATAACGTATATGAAGCACTTTGGACAGTTTTGCCACATTGTCAGTGTTCATTGCTGCACTGACTATATTGTTAAATGAAATAGTACTTATAAAATGCCACACAGAAATGGATGTGGCGGTATATACTTATAATTCAAAATTCCAGGACTCAGGAGGCTGAAGCAGAAGGAATGCAAGTTCAAGGCCAACCTGGCCAATTTAGTGAGAACTTGGTCCTCCCAAAACAAAACAAAACAAAAAAGTCCTGAGCAATGCCTAGCACTATCAAACGTTCAGTATTGTTAACTGGCAGTACTGTTATTACTTTTATTATTTAAATTCTGAATCTATTGTTGCATAACAAATAACTTCAACACTTAGCATTTAATACAATAATAAACATTTATTATCTCACATAGATCCTATGGATCAAGAATTTGGGAAAAACTTCCAGCTTCATGGTTCTAGCCCAGGATCTCTCATGAGATTACAAACTATTGCCTGAAGCCTGCCTAGAGCTTGACTAGGCTCTGCCTCTGAGGTGGCTTGCTCACATGGCTGCCACCTCTTTGCTAGCTATCGGCCCAAGGCCTCAATTCTTCACCACATAGTCCCTGCAGAGGACTGCTTGAGTATCCTTACAACATGGCAGCTGACTTCTTCCAAGGCAAGTGGTCTAAGAGAGCAAGGCAGAAGCCACAATGTCTCTTAAGAGCTACACCCAGAAGTCACATTGCATATCACAGTATCCTTCCTGGCTACACAAGTCTGTGCTGTCTTTGGGGGAGGAGCTACCGAAGCACATGAATACCAGGCTGAGAGTCTAACTGGGTGCCATTTTGCAGGCTGGCTACCGGAAGTACTAAATTATGTGACAGAGACATGAGTTCTACAGGAACTCAGGTTCAGATAAGAGGGAGACTAATGAAGGTCAGAGTGCTAGGGAATGTTCTGATCACTCTTAGGTAGATTTGAATGATAGCCTTTACCATTTCTTTCTCATCTTCCCTCAGTACGACTTGGAAAGAGAGGAAAGTAGGACTTTCACAATCAGAAGGGTGAGAGGAAGCAAGAAAGCACAAGGAGACCTTTACAGAGGTGACAGGGCCTATGTGGGGGTTGGTAGAGTACACTGACACTGGAAGGAAACAAAGTTTATAAATAAATTGAAAGATGCAGTGAGGCTGCTCAAGGAGGGCCGGGAAAGCCAAGTAAACATGCTTAAACTAGCCAAAGTAAAAAGTAAATGTTAAGGGCATAGGCTTTGGCTAAAAGCATGTTCAAAATTCCTGCAGTCTTATTTAATATGGGGGGATTCAAGACTGGGTAGTGGATTTAGAGAGTGTAAAAGAAATTCTCCTCAAAGGGACATTTGCTTCCACAGGAGCACATCCTGGTGGGGTCAAGGCAATACCAGGAAACGTACTTTAATAGTTTCCTTATATCAGAGTAGGAAGCTCAAGTTGATAAGAAGTTGGAATCCAGCCTCCCAGTTGGAGGAGCCTCCCCAGGGGAAACCGTTGGAGTGGGAGATAGTCTGTGTTTACACAGCATGCCTTCTATGTCTGCAGTTTACACAAACTGTATCTTCTGGCCAGGCTGAAGATAGAACCGCCTGACCTAGAAAAGCCCCAGTCTGGGCTCAGTGCCCAGCTAGCGCCGGGAGGAGCTCCCGCCCAGACCCACCCAGATCCAAGCTCCTTGGACACACGGGGGTGGAGGCCACCCTGCACAATGCAGACCTCACACGGAGGATCCCACTCTGCAGCCAGGCAGAGCCTAGTCGAGGCTTGAGTATCCTCCTCACGTCCTGCAGGGGGAACTACCTGTTCCGGTTCGTCTAGTTCAGAGCTGAGAGTGACACTTTCACTGGTAGACCACTTGCCCGGCACGTTCGAGGCCAAGCTAAATCCTTGGGTTTGACCCTAGCACTTCAAATTTTTACTAAATATTCTACTTCACTCTTATTAGCAGGAGGGCATACATCACACCGCTAGCATGACTTTGGCTCATTCCTCAAAGCAACGATAAAACCTAACGTTTGCAGGTTAGTGTGGGTTCACTAAGTGGTCCCAAAAGGACCCTTGGCGGTTTGCAGATCGTGCTGCTGAAGAAGGTGGCAGGAGTCAGGCATTTATGGGTTTAAATCAGCACTGTCCCTCGAGAGGGAGACCTTGGACACATACGTTTTTACTGCTCAAAGCTTCAGTTTCCCTATCTGGGAAATGGGGAGAAGGCAACAGCCGAGAGGCTCTTTGACGGTGCCCAGCAAGTGCTCAATAGACAACCACCCTCCTCACCCCATTATTCCATTATATCCCAGGCCCCCTTGTCTTCACCTCATGTTGTTACCCAGCCCCAGATTTCCCTTATTTTTTGTCCTCTTAAAAATCCCCAGCCCCTGGCTGGCTGAGAGGTTTTGGCCTTGGGCAGCTGTACCTGCCTCCAACATGGCACACAGCATTTTGCTCAGTAGTAGCTGGTCAGTGCACCCACTGGGCACTCCCCTTAATCTCTTTCCCCTGCTACTACCAGCACCTTGCCCAGTGCAAGCACACCTGTCTCCTCCTGCAGGGCAGCACTGGGCTTACTGGAGAAGGCACCATCCGAGGTCAGTCCCCAGCTGTGCCTGTGGAGTCCCTGGGACACTTGGTGGACAAAGAGATGGGATCTCAGAGGCCTGGGGCAGGGAGGAGGAGAGAGGCCAAGGAGGAGAGAGCAGAGCCTCCCTCCTAGTCACAGCAAAGCCAGAATTCACCTGGGAAGGAATGCTTTCCCCAGGGAAGAAGTTAGGGGTAAGGAAAAGCTAGCCAGGCATCTGAGGGCTTCCCTCCTAGCCCTTCCCACGACTTCTCAGAATGGAGTCGCTTAATGTGGCTCCAGCCCAGACTCAGGATCTGAAAGAGTTCCCTGGAACTAAGGAGTGTCCTTCACAAACTCACACTAGGACAAAGTCCCTGATTACCCTTGAGATTCAAAGGGTTGGGCTAGAGTTATAAATTACACCTTTGTTTAGAAAAAAAATTCAGACTCCAGGGCCTGAGTTCAGCGTTTTAAACAGCTTAGTGTTGATCACCTCCCAGGCACACAGCCCTAGAGGCCACCTCGGCCTGTTCTCTATCCTCTCTGAAGGAACCTGACTGGCTGCTAAATCCTCCGGGGTTTGGCTTTGTGAAGTCTTCACATTTGCTGTCACACCAGCCAGCCACTCTTGGCACACCTGTGTCACCATAACTGCTGTGTCTGTTCCCTCGGGCTGGTGTCTCTCTTCTCTCAGTCCTCATAGACACCGGTACCAGAGGATTCCCCCTAAAACAGTGCAATATGACCCAATCCCTGCTCCAAAAATACCTCAATATTAGCAACAGAGTAAAATCCCAACATGCTAATCTGGTATCCAAATTCTTCCCAATCTGATTACACCCTACCCCTTCAGCCTCTCCTATGGTCATACCTTGGTCTTTTTCAGCTTCAGGACCTCTTAAACCCTGTACGTGCTGCATTCTGATGAGAAAAAAAATGCTTCAGCACTGTAGCAAACCCCCCACTTACTCATTACTGTCTTGTACTTGCGCATTTTAAGAGCTAATCATGGGACACAAAAAAGTTGAGAGCAATACCACTAAGCCCAAAAGGCTTATATTAGTCCAATAAAAGGCCATTAGCCCAGTAAAATGTGAAAGCTCTGGAGAACTTTCACAAATTATTTCTAATTACATTATTTCTTATGGGAAAAATTTGTTCAGTACTCAGTTTCAGCACTCTTCACTGGTTCCAGAACAAATGAACAAGTACCGAGGCATGACTTTGTCGTTGGTTCTGAGCAAACTGGCTTCCATGTTCTTGGGCACATGCTGGCTCTCGGGCTGCTCCATCTGCCTGGAAAGCCATGCCTCTGTCCACTTGCTGGAGGCTCCTGGCCACTTCCCATGGATCAGCCCATTCTGTGGAAATGGCCACAAGCTCCGGGCAACTATTGCATGTGTCAAACATGGCCACTGTCACTGAGGAACTGAATTTTGTATTTTGTTATCCATTTTAATTTGAAGACTAATACTCAACTCAGTTACTAGAAAATGTTTAAGTACATTTGGAACAATTTGGTTTTGTAAATCTACTTTTTCAACTGTAAATTGTTTGTATGTGTGCCTGTGTATGGCACTGAGGATTGAATCCAGGTCCTCATGAATGCTAAGCAAGTGTTCTACCATTGCGCTACATCTGCAGCCCTTTTTATTTTGAGACATAGTCTCATGAAGTTGCCCAGGCTGGACCTTGTGATCCTCTTGCCTCAGCCTCCAAGTAGCTGTAATTACAGGTGTACTGCTTTGACTAAGTTCTAGGAAATCTAAGTACAGTTTAAGTATTTCTGATAAAAAGCACTGTCTGTATCTGTTGAGATTTCTGAAAATGTAAAATACATTCTGGATTTTGAATTTCAGTTAGTTTTTGAAAATCATCTTTTCTTTTTTAGACATGATCTCACTAAGTTGCCCAGGCTGGCCTCAAACCCAATCCTCCTGCTCCAGCCTCCCAACTCGATGGGATTTCAGTTGTGTGCCATGTCATCATTTTAATCATTTTAATCTTGAATGCCTGGCAGAAAAGAATACCGTTTCTTGACATCACTCTGGGCCAACCACTTTGCTAGGTGCTTTTCAGGTTATCACACTTAATCTTCTCATTAACACACTATTGGGCGTTATTAGTTCTATTTTTTTGGATAAAGAAAATGAAGCTCAGAGAATGTAGATGGCTGAAAAAGGATATCTGTAGATACACAGGTGACAGAGCTGGGGTTTGATATTCCTGCCTGCCTCTCCTGAATGTTCCTTTGGACCCTAGCTCACACCTGACAGAAGTGAGCTTCCACTGAGTATCTGCTGTTGAAAGGTGACTGAATAACAAAGAATTGGTCCAGAACATTATACATTATGCAGCTGGTTTTTCATAAAGTGCTCTCTCCAAAGGCTTTCAGCCTGGGGTGGTCTTGGCAAAGGCAGCAACTACTAGGCCTCGGTGGACTCCTATGGTGTGGAGGCTGGGCACAAACTGTCCATAAGCAAGGACTGGCTTGTGAATGACTTCAGTGGGGTGTTTCAGCTGGACATTCATAAGGATCCCCATTGGGATCCATTTGAAGAGCCTGAGAACTTAGGAGTCTTTGGCTTGGCTCCTGTGAAGGGAGGCAATTGGGATGCTATCTTATGGTATCTTCCCAGCTGGTCCCACCCTTCACTCTGCACAAGAGAGGACCCTGCCTGGCAGGGCTTAAGGGGATTCAGTTGGCCCTCTCTAATACTGACCCTGCAAATGGATCAAGGCCAAGGGACCCCCAAGGACCTGAGCTTCCTCTCACACTGAACTGCTGGTACCAGATCCCAAAGTTCCTTATCCAAGCTGCCCAAGCCACTTCCCTGCATGTGGGCCTGTTCTGAGGAGCACTTGCATCATTGATGGGTCAACCCACAGGCCACAGGGCTGTCCAAGGTGGCTGTTGGGGTTAGGTACACACCGAGCACACAGGCATGGGCTAAAGTACTAACATGGATGCCATTAGCCACCCCCTAGTACCATGACCTTGAGGACAGATCTCAATTCACCAACAGATAAGTAAGCACCGCCACAGAAAGAAGCATGGTAACACCAACTGAAAGTCTGCTCCACCATCTTATACAACCCCTATGAAAACACTCCAATCTTATGGTACGTAGAAAATAAAGCCCCTGCTCTTACTGGACTGTGCCAACATTTCCATTTGCTAGCCTCAGCTCTCTGGTTGACAAGGTGATTCCTGAGGCTACTGATGACTACTAATAAATCCTGCCCTTCTTCAGAGTTTAGTTTGGGGACAACTTTCACAGGTATCTGTTGTTTTTCTCGTTGTTTTCAGGCAATCAGAAACAGGTCCTGTTGGGGGTCACAGCAGCAGCTTTAAGTGAAGCTGAGCAGGGGAGAGAGAAGAAATATGTTTAAACCACAGATGAGAGGGCTTAGGAAAGGTTTAGAGAGAACATTATGACAATGACAATATTGCCAAGCTTTTAAAGAAGGCCTTATAAAGACATTGTTTCTTCTTCAGATGGTCTAAATTAACTCTCCCAGGTATGGACAGACACTGAGTACACCACGAGCAATCTTCCCTTACAACTACTCCCATTCTACAGATAGGAGAGATAAGGCTTGGATCCGCTAACTAAACTCTCACCCAAATTCTGTCCACTGCACTACAAGCCTTTTCTGGAAAACAAAATGAATGACAAGCAATCTGATATGAGTCAGACTGGTTTAGACAGAATAGTGGATGACCTCGTTACTTAAGGGAACCTTCCCTATTATAGTTCAAGCAATCCTAATTACAAAATTGCCAGGCACACATCGAGCCACTTCTCCTGGCTTTTGTTTTTGCCTCTCATCTCCCCACTGGGGTCCGGCATAGCCAAGAGAATCTTTTAAGCCCTCCAGGGTGTCATTCTGACTCAGGAGGTGCAACCTTTCCCTGAATCCTTCCATGAGCTCGTCTTTCTTCTCTTTAACAGCTGACACAGGAATGTGAAGAAAGACAAGTTGATTACATTATTTGCTCTGGAAGCCAGTCTGCCATAGTCTAACAAAGGCCATATGGGCCACTGGATCATTTCTCAGCACCCCTGGGTAAGCCCTGACTGTCCAATGATAGACTCAACCAGCTGGTGCTTCCTGGCACTTTACAGTGAGGCAAAGGCCAGCTCTGCAAGCCATGACATGTGATGCTACCTATAGCCAGCCAGCCAGCTAAGAGTGTGGTTGCTGGGAGCAGCAGGTCCAAGCCTGTTCATCCAGCATTCTAGGGAAAGAAAACTGCTGCCACCACATTGGAAGAAGGGTATTTTGACATGCAGGAATAAATTCAGAATGCCAGCTTGAACTTCCTTGGAGAAACAAAGTTTAGGTTAATTAAGAATCCTTGCTTTTTCCTGGCAAGGGACATTTAAAGGCAAGAAAACATAAAAAGTATCCCTGACTTTAAAAGTGCTAAGGGAAAATAAAGAAGATGGAGTGAGCAGGATGTTTTCAGTGTCTCGGAAAGTATATCAGATGTACAGACTCAGCTTTGTGCATAGTGTTACACAAACAGATTTCCCGGAAGCAGGTCTGATGCAGCAGGCAAGGTGTGAGCATTTACAGGGTTCTGGTGTGTGTCTTCACAACAGTACAGGCTTCTGGCTTCCAATGAGCTGAGCTCTCAGCTGGTCATCAGCAGCTCATGGATCTTTTTCAGAGGCTGAGAAAAATAAAACCAATAATTAAAGTCATGTTTTCCACTATTAACAACAACAAACAAAACCACTCACGATTCAATTCCACATGTCTGGTTTCATACAAAAGTTTCCACATAAGAAGCTAATTCTGGTAAGGGCAACAACAAATTTCATTACAAAAAAAATGCTGCCCTTTTAGATCTAATTCACTTTAAGTGACTAAAGTGTGGGGCTTTATACACCTGTTAAATTCTGCCCTAAGCTCAGCTCCTCTTCTTTTATTTGTCCATCAGCCACCTGGAACATTTTACAATCAGAGCCTGAGCTCAAAGTACAGAGTATGGAACATCTTACTAGAATCAGCCTAACAGCTGGGGAACTTCAAGATGGCAGCCAGCTTGGAAGGGGATGGGAAAATAGACCAAACAACGGACAAACAAAACAGCAGGACTCCACAGGGCCTGGAGGCTAAATACAATTAGTTTCTGGCCTCCACTTTGTCTTCACACATCCAGGCGTTCTGAGCACTACAACTATTTTGGCATATCAGAAAGAGCACTGCACTAAGAGTCAAACTGGGGAGTTTCCAGTCCTGGCTCTGCAAGTGGCCATGGTGAGTGGGGCTTTGAGAAAATTTTATTGAAGCATTCCCTCCCATCAGCTTCTCCTTTCTGTCCAAGGAGAGTGAGGTTAAGACTGGGTGTTCCTAGTCAGGCTATTGTGAGGAGTGAATGAGATAGAGTAAAGTAGGTCAGAGTGCTTTGAAGCATTTAAAACATCACAGTAATGTAAGAAGTTTGTGCTATGGGAGAGCTTGGGAATTCCCTTCCTTTCCTAGTAAGGAAAGGGAAGTATGAAAAAGTCCTTGCCTGCTTCATTTGGAAGAAAGAATGTGAATCCACCTATTTTATATTGATGGTGAAACACAAGAGAGTTGTGTAACAAGAACGCTGCATGTGTCATCATTATTAGAAAATTAACCCAAGGTTTAACCATCAAGTAATGTGAGTGAGCTTTAAATAAACACATCTAAATGGGTGTTGTCCCATCCTTCGTAGTGAGTAGTTACCTTGGCAAGCAAAACACTCATTTAAATTGTGTTTCCCATCATTCAAAAAGAGAATTTTTTAAACTCTTCCTTGGAACTGTTCCTGGAGCCTCTGGCACATTCTTTGAATATGTCTGAGGGTGACACATTTTTGTCCTATGTGGATTATCTTGATTTTTGTAAACAGCCCAAAGTTATTTGGCACAAAGATTGGTAAATAAGCTCAGTAATACCATTTTTAAAAATTGAAAATAAACTATGACTATAAAGTAGAAGCCTATCTTTCCATGCCAAGAGAAGAATTCAAACAGGAGCTTTTATGAATAGCAGTGTCATTGGAAAGGGCTTGTTCTCTCCTAAGAGTGACAAGTGGATATCAATGGGAGATGTATCTCATTTGTAGTTGCACCTTTCATTATTTATCTTGCAAAACTGTTTACTATTAAATTTTGAGTTTCCAGAAAGAACACTGCAACAAATCAACTGTTCCTATCATTTTAACACAGCTCCAGGGGGCATCTAAATCCCTTTTACATATGGATTAACTGGCTAGCAACAATACAGATGTTTCTGATGAACTGACATCTGGATCTGTTGGAAACAGCACCCAGAAAATTCGATTCTAATCAGTAGACAGATTCCATACTCCCTTAAAAAGTTTAGGCTTTTTTTTCACTTATGAAATGATGCAACTGAAAATTAAAACAGCACTAATATCATTTCAGTATAACCTGAAGATTACTTCTGGTGCAAATAATTGTGAGCATATAAAAATAAATGCAATGGTACTTTCATTCAGTAGATCTTGCATACTGTGGGAACTTCAGTGTTAAATAATGCCAATGACTATCTATGGAAAGTATTTTTCCCATATTTATTTTTCACCGCGGTAACATTCCTATAACATAAAAGTCATCATTTGACCATTCTAAAGTGTTCAATTCGGTGGCATTTGCTACATTCAGGGTTCTGCAACCATCACCACTATCTAGTTCCAACACATTTTCATCAAAGATAATCTTGTATCCGTGAAGCACTCACTCTTCATTCTTCCCTCAATCCCAGCCCTTGGCAACGCTAATCTGGTTTCTGTTTCTGTGGGTTCGCCTATTTTGAACATTTCCATAATATATGTGGCCTTTTTTCTCACTGAGCAAAACTCCCCTCCTTCCCCCCAGTAGTAGGAACTGAACCCAGAATTGCTTTACAATGAGCTACATTCCTAGACTTTTAAAGTGAAGGTCTTGTTAAACTGCCTAGGTGGGACTCAAATTTGTAATTCTCCTGCCTCAGCCTCCCTCAACGCAAGAATTACAGGTCTGTTACACTGTGCCCATCTCAGCATATTTTTAAAGTTCATTCATGTTGTACTATGTATCAGTACTTCATTCTTTTGTGTGTGTAGTGCTGGGGATTGAACCCAGGTGTTCATATAGGTGAGCATTCTACCACTAAACTATATCCCCAGCCCACTTCATTGCTTTTCATGATTGAATACTCTCATTGTATGTATATATTATTCATTCCATGACGGGCATTTGGTTGTTTTTGGCTATTCTGAACAGTGCTGCCATGATCATAGCCATACGAGTTTTTGTTTTCAGTTCTCTGGAGTAAGAGTAGAATTGCTGGATCACATGACAAGTCCATGTTTAACTTTGTGAGGAACCACCAAACTCTAATTCTATGCTTACAACTTACAAAGTGTCTTGATCATCAGCTAGATAAAAGTAGGATAGCTACAGACAAACCCCGGCAGGGACCAAAGAGGTCTCTTTTTCAGAATGAGTAGCTGGGCTCAGTCTGAGTCAGGCTTGTTCCAAAATAAAGTTCCATTCAGGGCCCTGAACAGCTTCCCTGCTTCTCTACCTGTTCCAACATGAACTGGCTGGGCAGGAATACCTTCCTGTCTCGTAGGCATCCTTGGTTTTCCATTACTTTGCACACACTTGGTGGGGAGTGTTAACTAGCCTAACTTACAGGCTCACCTTCTCTGTCTTTGCTGCAGAGTTCGGTCAGCATCTGGAGTCAAGGCAAAACGGCTTTGGGGGCTGGTGCTAAGTCTCTGTCCTGGGCAGAGGCTAGACTTTTCATGGTTCAAGAGCAAGGCCTCTCTAACACTAGTCCAGACACACACCTTCCACCCAGGCTTTTACCATACATTTGGCCCCACAATACTGCATGGCAACCCTGACCCTTGTCATCCAGACACTAGGGATGATCCTGCCCCTTTGGAGATTGTGGATTGTCAAGGGAGTGGGCCTGGCCAGCACAGCAGGAGATTATCCAACTACAGGCATTGTTTACTGCAGCCAATGTACTGAGTCATGAGACTTCTCAGTCATGAACCCAACCCCAGACAGTAACTGATTAGCACTGATTTTTAAATTTAAACTTGCTCATAAGCCTCACAGCCTTATGACCTCTTACCCCAACTCCCTACCATAAGAGAAGTTTCTAAGCTACAGGAGCCCAAACCAAGGAGCATTAGGTCGCACTGCCAAAACCTTTGGGTTTTTCTGCCTGTAACTAATATTGTACTAAGAATGAAACAAAAGTCAGCTTCTGGAGTCCTTGCTAGCAGTCACCCTGCCAACCCAGCTGTCACTTGTCACCTGTTTCCAGGTAGGCCTTTCAGGTCTCCTGGCCTCAATCTGCTGTTGGGAGAGAAGAAAAAAAGTCTCTTGTTGGTCATATCCTCTGTAATCTGGCAGGAAACCTAAAATTTGCCTGCTGCAGGGCTCTGTTTGCTTATCTGCTTCCTCGTGGGGAAGAATCTGCATCACAGTGTCCGGTTTAGGGGGATTTTCACCATGACCTCACCCTCCGCACCACTCACTGATTTCACCATTACTGAAATCATAACGCAGCTCGAGTGGGAATGCACACGAGCGAGACATAAACGACCACATCTCAGACGAACAATGACTTTTGCCTCAACCAAAGGCCCTTGCAGGGGTTAGAAAATGCTATAAAGGGCTGGGAGTAAGGGGAGGGATGGATGTCTAGTTAGTTACATGTAAGGACTTGAGAGAGCAGAATGTCAAGAGTCAACTTAAGAAAAGGCACCAAAAACCTTCCAGGCTCAGGCCGGCCGTTGAAATAATTTTCTAGCCAGCGGCCTCGGAATAGGGCGCGTGGAGGTCACTGCAGGCAGCGGGCGTGCAACCAAAGAAAGGGCGGAGGGAGTAACCGGAAAGAAAGGGAGCCCCACGGGCAGGTGCCGCGATCCGGTCTCCCACCTCTCGGGCTTGGAGATGGAGCCCTTCTTTGCGGAAGTGGGCTCAACTAAAGGGAAACAGAAAGCAGGGCTCGCTGGCGCGGGTCAGGCCCGGCGCACGTGACCGCGGCTCCCGGTGCCCCTCGCGCGCGCCCAGCAGCTGCTGCAAGCACTAGAGCGAGACAGCGAGCGTGGGACTCGACGCCGCCGGGCGGGGAGGAGCGTGTGTGCGTGCGCGCTCCCGGGAGGCGCGCTCCCGGGGCCACCGCCCCTCTCGGGCCCGCCCTCTTCCCGCCCTCTTCCCTCCCTCTCCAGCGCGCCCGGCCCGCCCTACCCGGCCAAGCCCCGCGAGTCACTTCGCTGGTTCCCTCCCTCCCCGGCGCGCTCGGGCCGCCGCCGCGCTCCCCGCCCTCGAGCCGCGGTGCCGGAGCCGCCGGCCGCCCGAGGAGGAGGTGGAGGAGCCGGAGGGACCCTCCAGGCGGCGGCGGCGGCGGCAAGATGGCGGACTTCCTGCCGTCGCGGTCCGTGCTGTCCGTGTGCTTCCCGGGCTGCGTGCTGACGAGCGGCGAGGCCGAGCAGCAGCGCAAGTCCAAGGAGATCGACAAATGCCTGTCGCGGGAGAAGACCTACGTGAAGCGGCTCGTGAAGATCCTGCTGCTGGGCGCGGGCGAGAGCGGCAAGTCCACCTTCCTGAAGCAGATGCGGATCATCCACGGGCAGGACTTCGACCAGCGGGCGCGCGAGGAGTTCCGCCCCACCATCTGCAGCAACGTGATTAAAGGTGCCGGGCCGGGGCCGGGGAGCGGCGGCGGCGGCGGCGGCGGGCGCGGGGCCGGGCACCGCCCTCGTCCTCCCTGTCCCTGGCGGAGGACAGGACCGGGTCGGGCGGATGGACGGCCGGGGAGGGGGGCGCGCCCGGGGCACCGGTCCTGCCCACCCGGGGTACCCTCTCCCCCCGCAAGAGGGTCCCTGGGTGCGCCCCTTTTTCTCTTTCTGCCCTGGTGGGGGTCATGGCCAACTGCACACCCCGCCGCGGGCCTCGCCCCCTCCGAGAGGGAAGTGAGCCGAGCCGGGTGTCTGGGGTGCGGGGTGATCTCTCCTCCTCCATGCAGACTAGGCGGGAGATCTGAGAACAGCCCTTGACCCTTGGACCCCAGTACCCCCTCCCCAAACCTCGCTGCCCTTGGTGGGTGACCCGAGTCACAAGGTCGGGGCGCTCCCAACTCGAGGTTTGCTTGGCCGCCTCCTGAGCAAGGGAGTTCTGGAATCATCGCAAGGAAGAAACTTTTGTTGAGCCTCGTCAAAGGCGTAGAGCAGTACCTTTGGTGGCAAGGGTATGAAATTTGAGGTTGTCAAGTTTACGGTACTGGCCTCGGGAAAGGGTGGACCCATACAGTTAGTCTAAAAAAGATTAGCAGGAGCGGTTTTTAGGCCCAGTGTTAAAGGATGCTTGTCTATAATCACCATTTTACTCCTTTTTTTTTTTTTTTTTTGCTAGAGGCAGGCGAAAAAGAGATCCCACCAATTTTGTATAAATGAGATTGCTTGGTAGTGTGAAGACCCTTTGGCCTGAAAGTGATATGGATCCCCTACAGGTGGAGTCAATGAGTCAATGTTGGGTTGGCTAATATGCTCTACTCTTGTTTTGATAGTATTTTTAAAATTAAACATCATTCTTAAGTGAAAAATACACAAGGTCTTTATTCTTGGGCATTCAAAGAAATAGAAAAGATGGTTTTATCTTTAAGGAGTCAGTAGGAGTCAGTTCTTAGTTTTCATAGTGTCAGGTATACTTGGCATAGTTGAAGTACAGCACTTGGTACTTGATGTGCGTCAAGATTCTCCTTCCTTTATTTGCTGAGCGTGTTATCTAGGGTTTTGCAGGTCTTTTGAAACAGTGTCACCTGTGTGTCACCTTCCCCCCCATTTTGAGTAGAGAAAAACTGCCTAGAGAGGGAGGCATTTGGGGTCGTTTGCAAGGACAGTAGGCCAAGGAGCCCACAGGCGTCTGCCAGCTCCCAGCCCTAGTACCTCTGCAGTTAACCTGTAAAAGACTGTTGTATTTGGCCTGCCTTCACATTTAGCACAAAACTAAAGTTTCTTTGAAGGCTTCAGACTGCTTTTTTTCAGATACTTTATATCCCCTAGGGTAGTTGAACTTTAGGAATTACATTAATGAATAGAGTCAACACGTTAACCATGAGCCAGGTGAACACCTGGTTCTTAATGCATATTGGGTCCTGAGTATGACCTACTTTGAGCATTGGAAATAAGTCATTAGCCATCCAGCATTTTGAGTTGGCATGATCAGAAAATTGAAAGGAAAATGGTTTTCCAGTTATCCAAACAAATGACTTCCTAATAGACTGTTAACAGGGGCCAAAAGTAACAGTTTAGTGATACAGACACTGAGTTTGAACTAACCTCTGTGAGTTGAAATCTGTTTTTCGGTCTTTTTTCAGTTGGTACTCCTCCCTTTTAGGGAAATGTAACCCTATCCTGTGACCTTCACTGATTTGAAGCTTGATTTGGAAGAAATTTTTGAACCTTGAATGTATTTCTAGAAGACTTGGTATTGGGGGTAGGGTGCTGTGTGAACAAACTGAACGCAGTAATGTTTTTCTTAGGGTTCCGTAAGTAATTGTCTTTTAGGCAAGCTCATGCATTCTGGGTTGCAGCTGTCTTCAGAGCCTGGGTATTGGGCTGTGTAGTATGACTTCCCCCCGCCCCCCAGGTTGGTTTTAACCACCTTCTGCCCCAGAAATTATTTTATGAATTGCAACATGTTAAAATTTTTCAGAAAGAACAGTTGCTTTAATAGTACTTATTTTTCACAGTTCCAGTTTTAACATGGTGGGCACTTTGTTTTTTAATGATAAGGGTGTTTTGATATCTGTCTCTGTTTTTGGAGGAGATGGGTCTGAGTAGTTTAAAATTTAAGATTATTATGCTGGAATAAAACTTCACGATAATATTTAATGACTCTTCCCACACTTTTTTTAAACAAAGGTATGAGAGTGCTGGTAGATGCCCGAGAGAAGCTTCATATCCCTTGGGGAGATGATGACAACCAGCTCCATGGAGACAAGTTGATGGCGTTTGATACCCGGGCTCCCATGGCTGCAAAAGGAATGGTGGAAACTGGAGTTTTTTTACAATATCTTCCTGCTATAAGAGCCTTATGGGCGGACAGCGGCATACAGAATGCCTATGACCGGCGTAGAGAATTCCAGCTGGTAAGATGTTTGTTCTTTTAAAATGTGGTTTTATTTTAATGACATTGAGTAATATGAGTTAGCACACTTTTTAACTGATTTCCACAATATAATGTATTTATCCAAAATTGTAGCCTTAGATATTTGTATTGCTGTCTGAGCTTTTCCTAAGCAAGTAAACTGCATAGATTTAATGAACCTATTAATATTGATCATTTTTCTTTTTTGAAAGTAACGTTACAGTGATTTCCTTTGGCACTTTTAATTTTGTTATTTTATTGGAATTAATTTTCTCCTAACCATAGTAATAGTATTTATCCTACAGAACTTGACCTTTTATTCTTGGAATAAGAGTTTAGTAACTGAGCCTAGTTATTTAAGCATACTATTTAATCACTTCATAATACAGATTAGTTTGATACAGAGATTAGAATCTTTAATGTTTAAGACTAAATATAGTTTAATCTTTGCATTTTGTGTTTTTTTTAAGGCTCCTCAACAAATTTTATAGTGTTCCTTATTTAAATACAAAATACTAGTTTCTTTTGTTGTTGTGCCTCTGTTTCACATGGGAAACAGATTTTATTTTATACTTATTTTTCATCTTTGGTTTTGAACAAGACTGACTATAAAATTCTTGGCCCTTACACAGGATTGAAAAAAGGATGGAAAAGAAATAATTTGATCATTACAGGTTTAAGTATACAAAAATAATAGAGACAGATTTTTAATGAAGTGTTTTTTGTAATTTAATTTTAAATGTTTGATTGTATTCTCGATTTATTTGCCAAAGACCAGAAAGATTCTGTCAATGGTAGCAATCTAGTCTGTATGCAATTTGGAGGTAGTTCAGATTGAAGTGTGCTACTGTAGTATAATTAAAATAAAGTGACAGTTAAAAGTAGGTCTCAGAAAGTTGTTTGATGTTGTCACATTAAAATGATCCACGTTTATGGGTGTGGCTACACTAGGATGTACAGCCACCAGCCTGTGCTCAGAGGCAGTCTCGGCTCTTCAGAGTTCTGGAAAAGTGATCATGGTATCTTTTTTTAAACTAACATCTTAATCTTTATTCTCTCCGAATTATGGCTTTTATATGTACAATATAACCAGCAACTGATTATGTGCTGTCTTGCATAGTTCTCTTTCATGTATATGTCTTGTTAAATAATTTGTTCATTTCTAAAAGGGACTGGCTCATTTCTGTTAAAACTGAGTAGCTGGCAATGTTGAATATTATGAATTTAACTTGACAAGTGACTCTCATCCAATTCCCAGAGTTCTGGTTGGTTTTTGATCTTTGGTCAGTATTGTTATGTTAGGTGTGATGGACCTGCTTGGCTGGGTTCCTTCCCATGTCCCTTCTCATCTTCCTGCACCATCCCTCCAGGTTATAGGTGTTGCTCATTCTCCTTAGTTTATTTTTCTCAGACATACTACACTTTGCACCTTAAGCTATTATTCATCTTTCCAAGGTGTAGGGGAGGAAAGAGCCATTTGTAATAAGCATCCAGTACATATTAAATGAATAGGTGAACATCTGTATACCTGAAAGTTCCCTATGGGAAAGTTCTGTATCCATTTCTTCTGAAATTTTAAAAAATCTGGACTTTCACATTTTAGCCTCCTATCAAGGATCATCATTATTGAGACAGATCCCTAAGTTTCTTTTTCATTAAGAGCAAATAGGTAAAACTACTCAGGATAAGGACCTCCATGTTCTTGACGTGAGCCACTTAGTGCTTCGAGGCACAAGTTCTCAAAGGCTTAAAAAGGAAAGTTCAGAAATACTTTCTTTTTGATAAAAAGTGGAGAGACCAGAAAAGAACAGGACAAGATCTAATTTTAAACTGATGATGGGGATTTTTCTTCTCCTGGGTGTATCTAGGCATTGTTTATCGTACTTGGCACATGTAGTAGGTGCTTGATTATTAAGTTGAATTAACGATTTTTACTCTCTGGGTTTTCTGTGGTGGTTGGCATGGTGATTCCAACAATATTTCATTAGGCTATTGGATGTTTCCTATAACCTTTTTAATTCTCACATGCCCTGATTTTCTGCTTCCATAGCTCTCTTCATATAGTATCTCTGTCAGGATTTTTCTTTATCATATCCTCTACATTAGCTCTTACCCTTCCCTTGGAGCAGTAATCAAATTTTAATGTGATTAAATGTGGTCCATGGGTCCCTTGCATCAGATTTAACTGGAATGCTTATTAAAATGAGCAGATTCCCAAACTTCCTTCACGTGAGGATCTGGCTCAGGAATCTGAGATGAGACCCAGTGATTTGTATTTGTACCATACAGCCATAGGTGATTTGGATGAATTTGTTCCAGCTCCTCTAGCTTACCCCATGCCTTATGGGCCACGTCTCTGGAGCTTCCTCAGGCCTCAAATGCAGACTCAATGTATTTGTGTGCCCTGTGGTCTCCAACGTGTCCTTACTTATACTCATCTTAGCCGGCATGTGCATTAGAGTTACTTTTCTGTTTGGCTCCTCATTAACATGGAACCTTCTTTTGGAATGCTTTGTCTTTTTCTCTTCCATTAGAATAAGGCCTGGGACTTAACTTTATTTCTTCAATCTTTCAGACATTCTGAACTACAAAGTGTCTTCTAGAAAAAAAGAGAAACATTCTGCATTGTTTATTCTGGGAAATATAAGTTACTGTACTCCTAAATACTAATTTGTTGCTTTTTTTTTTTCAGGAAATGGGAGATCTTTGTGTTATATAACCATAATTTGTTTTCTTAAAATTTTTGTTTTTCTATTATATTTAACAACGCATATGTTTGAATTTTGGATAGAAAAATATTGGAAAATGGGAGGAGTTCACAGATATAGTAACTGAAGTTAAGTCTTTTTGTTTCAACTAATGATTGATTTTTTAAACTCCTTAATGCAAATTAAAATTTAAAAACAAATACTGGTGATTTTTAAGGTTCTCTGTAACTTACATTTTGCATGAGTGACTGACTGCCCTTTAGTCAATTTTTTGGACAAGGGCTAGGTAGTGATACCTCAGAAGGCCACTCATTTGTTAGTAATAACTTTAGATACAAACCATTTTCTTTCTTTCTCAAGTTCCCAAAGGCAAACATTTCCCTTTCTGTTTAGTTCCCTTATGGGTAAACTAAATAGCATACTGTGGAAAAGGAAAATACAAGATTCATGGTCTTCTTAAATCTCAGGGTACCTTTCTATGTGTAAACTAGCACAGTGAGGATAATATATCTTAAGTAGTCTCTCTTAATGTTGGATTAAATATTCGTAATACCCTACTTTAGCTGTGCATTCAGGCTTGCCACTGCACTAATGTCTTTAGAAAAATTTCCCATTTAACAGGGAATTTGATAACTTGGTGACTGAAGAAATAGGTCAAGAATTGGCTGGGATATGCAGTAATTGGCAGTGTGGATCAAACTTAGCAAAATGGCTGGGAGTCACTGCCAACTGGATTTTGTTTACAATTGCTTATTGAGTATAACCAGTGCTGGTTGTATAGGACAAGACAGTGTGTGTGACAGTGGAAGGAACACCCCACAACTTCCTAGTTTCTGTAAACAGTTTAACATTGTCAGCATTAATACAGCTTCCTGTAACGGCCAGTCTGTCTGCGCAATTCCTGAAACCAAAACTATTTTGTTAATCGTGGTACCTTTAGTTAGACTTCATTTTTCTTATTCAAATGGACAGTTTGTGCTTGAGATTTATCTTCTCCAAGCTGATAAGGTAGTTTATTCATGAAGACAGCAGAGTCTCCCCTCAATCTGCTTAATAAAGTAATTATTTAGCATCTGAGGGAACAGAGTACCTAATAAACAAAACTCAAAAACTTCTGTTTTGGCTAAAATATTTTTATTTGCTCTATGATGTGTAATAGAATCAGAGTCATTTGTCTTTTTTAAATATTAATTGGAATTTGCTTTAGAAAATGAATCAGTTACTATTTTCAGTTATAAAATATGTTTTCTATTGGAGAATCTGGTTTTTTGTTTTGGTTTTTTGGTTTTTTTGACTGAAAATCAAGCCAAGACTGACTTCTAGTTACTAAAACCTATTGGGTGTCTGCTGATTTTCCAGTTAGGGTAAAATCTTTCAACTTATATAGCACAAGGATTATGTATAACATTAGCAATAGTAAAGACTTAAAATTCAAGTATCTATAGGTATAATTCCTTTTGGAGAATTTGATCAGATGTCAGAGTGCTTACATTTTATCCAGTTTTATCTTGGAAACCCATCTTTTTAAAGGATATTTTGGCATAAGCTTATAGTTTTCATACAACTTTGTGAGGGTGTGTGTGTGTGCGCGTGTGTGGGCTTTCATAAACAGATGCAATCACTTGATGTATTATGTTGACATTTTTCTTTTTTCTTCCTTTTTTTTTGATGGAAACTTGGCTGTAAGATATGTGGCTCTTTAGGCTAAGGAGGAACTGTAAAATGCTGTGCTGCTTTCTGTATTACCTTTATGCTAAACAAAGCTAGTGGTGCAGCAGTTTATGCTCCTTTGAAAATGTTTATTAAACAATGAAAAGATGGAGCAAGGAAATAGTTTTGTTCTGAAAGCTAGCAGTTTCAGGACTCTTCACCTAGACTGTGGATCTAATCCAGGAGAAAAGGTTTGTGAGCTTACTTTAAAAAATACATAACAGTCTAAGGACTCCATGCATGAAATGTTCCTTGTTCATCTTTTACAAGTTAGGCAACAGCCCAAGCAAGTTGGGGTATCTACTCATATTAGCCCCAAACAAGTACCAGTTTCTTCAGAAAATTAATTTACAGTGCTGATAACTGTAATCACTGCTCAATACCTATAATGTTTATAATAGTAGCATTGCTTTATATTTTTTGAAGCCCTACCATACATATTATCATTTCATCCTTTTTTTTAAAAAGCCGTGGGCTAGGGCTGTGGCTTAGTGGTAGAACACTTGCCCAGCATGCACAAGGCCTTGAACTAAATTCCCAGCACCACAGTCAGTTAACCAATAAATTGAGGCATAGATTCCTTGAATGATAGTATAGTACATACTGGAACCCTAATCTGCTGGTTCCTGGTTCATAGCACTGGCTACAACCATTTTGTAAGCACTTCAGCATTATATCTGTGGGTTATTCTTCTGTCCTTTTATTCTCAGCCTTTTCCAACCACCCACACAGTCATTTAGTGTCTCTCTATTAAGGTCTAGCAGTTTATTAAGGATATTTAGTTTTTCAGTAGTAGTCACATAATTCTGTTATGAACTTTCTTGTACTATCCCTTTTTTGCTTTGTTAACTAACCTATACAGTAGTTAGGATAGAAATAGACTTAAGTGACATTTAATGGTCAATTTACTCTTGAGTGGTGGAGTTCATCTTGTCTGTTTATAGCCTTGGTAAAGTCTCAGTCTGAATCTTCCCCTCTTTGAAAGTTCACTGTAGTAGGGATCCTCAGCTGATGTTCATCAGTGCACATGGTTTTTATTTTCTGAAAAGTAGAAGTTTAATGACAACCAGTTAGCTGAGAGGCAGCTGTACATTTTTCCAGTGAAGTGTCATTTGGAAATCAGCACCTATCTTTTATGTAATTACACAGATTTGCTTTTGTTTCGGGGAAAAGGATAGTAGAACACTTACTTTTATGAACTTATTTGAAATGCTTCTCATGTAATTATGTCACAGTTTTCATACTGCTTATGAGTACTTCAGATTGCGGCATGTCACATATTTTTCAGTTAGAAACAACCTAGTTTTTTTTTTTTTTTTTGGTACCGGGGATCGAAATCGGATCCTCCTGCTTGCAATGCGGGCGGCAGAACCACTGAGCTAAATCCCCGGGCCCAAGAAACAACCTAGTTTTTAAAAAATGTGTATGTCTCCATTAGCAGTGGCTTTTATTGCCTGGAAGTACTTCATTTTATTCCCTAACTACATCCTATTAACCTTTGTCTACATTAGTGTTGGTGAACCTTTTGGAGCTTTCAGTGATAAGCAGCCTGCTGCAGTATGCGTGCCATAGGTTTGCCACCACTGGTCTGTATTTTGAGCCTTTTTCACAAGATGCCCTTTTTTCAAAAGAGTATAGCAGCATGAACAACAGCAGCATTAGAATGGGCTGATAGGGATCAAAGAAATAGTTTTGTTTTGAGAATTGGACTTTAGTGGACTTGGCCAAAGTTACTGATCTGTAGCAATGATGGTAGTTGTTAATCTTTCAAATTTAATTGCTCTTCTTTTGGAAAAATGAATCAAAAAGATTTTTAGAGGCCGGGGATTTAGCTCAGTGGTTCCGGCGCCTGCCTCGCAAGCGCAAGGACCCGAGTTCGATATCCGGTACCAAAAAAAAGATTTTTAAATCAGTTTAATGAGTGAATTTTTTCATCCTCATCTAGTCTGCAGTAGATGCAGAGTACTTTGGTAGAATTACTCTTCATTGTTTTATTTTGTTTTTTGGCTAAAGTAAGAACTGGGTACATAGTTATGCTGTATGTGTGGGTTTTTTAAACCTTTATCTTCCATACAAATTTAAGTGATATTATTTAATTTTGTTTTGTTTTGTTTTTGGTACTGGGGATCAAACTCGGGTCCTTGCACTTTCAAGTCAGGTGGCAGAACCACTGAGCTAAATCCCTGGCTTCCATACAAATTTAAAAGTAACCACTTTCAGGTTTCATGTTTTCTTTTACATATTGTATATATAAAATATATAAATATTAATATATAAATTTATGTATAATTTATATATATGTAAATTTTTTACATATGGTTTTAGTACGATCACCTTAAAATTTGGTGTGATTTTCCATTGTGCTCTGGGATAAAAGTGGAACAAGCAACCAACTGGAATTTGTGTCCTGGCTGCCGATCACTGTTGAGCTTGGGTGAATCCCTGAGCCTGTCTGAATTTCTGTTTCTGAGTGTAAAATGAGGTCCATTAATGAACTTAGTAGAACTAGTTGTTACGAGGATTACATGAGATGATCCATATAAAGCTAATCCCCTTGGCACAGTACCTGACAAATATAATGACATAGCCAGTACTAAATTAGCTATTAATGTTCCTAATATGCATATGCACATAAATAGCTTTATAAAAAAGAGAGCACTCAATAAAAAAGCACTATAAGCTTTGATTTGTTTCACCCTCTGAACTTGATTACCAGTATATAAAAACCTTGAATTCTGAGTAAATCCAGAATGTATGACTTACATATTTGTCAGACCCTATATTTTATCTAAGAAGATCACATAACAGAGAGAGACTTGAGGTATTGATTGCTACATTGGTTCCTGTTGCCTTCTAGTATCGCTTTGCTTGATTTTCAGATTGAAGTTTTGTGAAGTGGTTCTTTTTTTGTTGTTGTTTGTTACTGGAGATTGAACCCAGCCTTCATACTGAGCTATGTTCCCAGCCCCTTTTTGTTTTCTATTTTGAAACAAGTTTGTGCTAAATAGCCTAGACTGGGCTTGAATTTGCAATTCTCCCTCAGCCTGAGTGCTGGGATTACCGGGGTGCACCAACAGGCCTGGCTCATTTCTTTACAGCACCTTTTTAAACAAACAAACATCATTTTATATGTAATAAGTCTTTGTGGCTAATCCTTATATGTATTTATAAGTGATTTTTAAAGCAAATTCTGCAGTTTGCAAATTCTACAATTCTAAAGAATAAAATTTCATATGGATTGAGTATCTTTTATCCTAAATGATGGGTCTGGAAGTTTTTGGCTTTCAGATTTTTCAGCTTTTTAAATATTTGCATATATATAAAATGAGATATCTTCAGGATGGGACCCAGGTGTAAACATGAAATTCATTTGTTTCATATATACCTTTATACACATTAGCCTGAGGGCAATCTCACAATATTTCTGGTGTGCCTTTGTTTTGACAGTGACCTGTCCACATGATGTCAGGTATAGAATTTTCCACTTGTGTCATGTCAGCACTCAAAAAGGTTTTGGATTTCAAGGCATTTCAGATTTTTTTTTTATTTCAGATTTTTTAATAGTCAAATTTTAGATGCTCAACCTGTAATGAAAACTAAAATGCTTTAAAAATAATGAAGTAGTGGGCTGGAGATTTAGCTCAGTGGTTCCACCGCCTGCCTCGAAAGTGCAAGGTCCTGAGTTCAATCCCCTGGACCAAAAAAAGAAAAATAATAATGAAGTAGGATATAGATGTATAGTGAAACTGACCACTATTGATCTTTCACATTTCAGAGATTTCTAGCCAGAATTACTTAATCATTAGATGATTGTGTTCCTGAAATGCTTTAGTTGTGCAGCAGAATGGGGCAGATCCTTGTGTCCTTCCTGAAGGCGTGGTGAGGTGATCTTTGGTGTGGGCGCAGGTGCCCTGCCCCTCCCAATGAATGTGCTTTCCCTTGCTCTTCCTCACCTTTGTCTCAGTGGCTGGCACCTCTACACTGCATATACACGTGTCTGCCTTTCCCTTTCTGCCATTTCCCTGCCTGTAAATTGGCAGAGGCCTGATGAGCACTCAGCTTAAGAAGGTATTTGGCCTTCATTTCCAAGGTAAAAAAAAGTTTCTAATGTTCATAAAATACAGAATGATTTTTTAAGGTTGCATATTGCTTCTTTTGTGAGCTGTCCAAGCTTCTCACCATTTTTTATAAAACCAAGTAAACAACATTAGCCCAGCTGAAAATTCCTACTTTTTTCTCAGGGAGCAAAATAAACAGATTTCAAATATGCTCCCCTACAGGGAAAAAAACCCAACACGTTGATTTTAGCATTTAGAAAACAATGTTAGCCAACAAACAAAACTCTTCTATACTGCTCTGCCCCCAAAAAGGTGTAACAGTGTCTTTGGGTTTTTGGAGCCAAGGCAGCTATATTTAACTTGTAAAAGGGCATAATAGAGTGAAGGACTTTTTGCTTTTCTTTTTAATACCTTGATTACTGTTTTCCTACTCTTTGGATAACTTTTTAAAATTATTTTTTATTAAGTAGAGTAAATTGGCTCAGTGTAAGTTACTATATATAGAAAATCCATCATCTTATATGATCATGTAGTTTCTATTTAGGCCCCACAATATGTAGTTGTGGTTTTTTTTGGTACCGGGGATCAAACTTGGGACCTTGCACTTGCGAGGCAATCAGCCGAACCACTGAGCTAAATCCCCAGCCCCATACAATATGTAGTTTGATGGTATCTAGTCATTGATGTTAAGTAAAAGAAGAACTCAGGGAGGCTACTAGCAATGACCAGTTGCCCCAGATTTTCCTGGTTGCTAGAATCACAGCTAGGTTATTGCCAGGCCAACTCTGCTGTGGCCTGACATATGGGAAGATGTACATGAATATACTTTAGACAAATAAAATTGCTATTCAAGCGTAAGATGGTCTCTAAATTCATTGTATTGATTTTTATAAATCTAATTAAATATGAAGCCACAAATATTATTTATCCTAATGGAAATTGTAAAAAAGAATAATGTAAACCAAGATTGCTGGCCAGGACCTTTAGTCTTAAGCTATCAGGAAGCTTGGGCCAAGAGGATTGCTTGAGCCCAGGAGTTTGAGGCCAGCCTGGGCACCATAGCAAAACCTTGTTTTTAAAAAAAAAAAAAATTATATATTTTAGCCAATTTAGTTAGAAATATCACAGTACAAATGATATGCTATATTTAGCTGTTACCCGGTTGCCACTTTTACAGTAAAAGTGTCCTTATTTGCTATAGCCTTAAAATATGATAGGGACTTTAAACTGTTACCTTGTAGATATCAACATTTCAATTCTAGGCTATAAGAGGAGTTATGCTTGCTTGCTTTTTTTTTTTGAGTCGGGGTTTCACTGTGTAGTTCAGGGTGGCCTGGAACTCACTGTGTGGCCCAGTTTAACCTCAAACTTCCTAGGATTCTCCTGCCTCTGCTTCCTAAGTACCGGGATTACAGGCATGTGCTACCACACCTGGCTTTTTTCTTGACTTTTTAATGATGGTATGTTACGATTAAATGAACCAATTTTAAGGTTAATATTATAGTTTAGTAAAAGAACCAACATTTCCCCTGTTGTAGTGTTTTGCACATTTGGTCTTAATGTGTGATGTGTTTCTTTTGAAAAAGGAGTGTTTTATTTAACCAGTTACCAGTCCAATTATTTAAATACAGGATGATCAAAACTTGCTTATTTTTTTATTAATTTTTACAACAGGAAATATAAATGACACTACTGTCAGATTTTTCTATGTATGGTATATTCTAAAACATTCAGTATACAATCTGGACAGTAGAATTTAGTCTCTTTCTGAATTCTTTTTGAATTAATGTCTTTCCTTAACAACACACTTTACACTGATGTGTTGGCCTTTCCTTTTTTGCTAGGGGATATAATTTTAATAAGATGTCTACCCACTAACCTAATGGTGAAGATGTCAATGATGGATGTCTTGGTTGGCATTTCACTATCCTGTGTTTTTCAATTACTTTGTCTGTGAGACCTAACCTAAATTGTAAATGACTTTTTGAACCCCTTCGATGTGAATAAATATCAAACGTTGTTCCATGTTATTTGGTACAGAAGGTTACATAAATGTTTTATCGTATTTCTTCCTGGCTTTTTTTTTTTTTTTTGAAACAGGGTCTCACTGTAGTTCTGGTTGCCCTTGAAATCTGTAACACAGGCTGGCCTAGAACTTGTGGCAGTCTTCCTGCCTCGGCCTCCCAAGTGCCGGGATTACAGGTGTGCACCACCACCACATCCAGCTTTTTCTTGCTTTTTGATCATAGGATAGCTTGTTAAAGGTTAGTCAACTCTGTCAACACCTCCCATAGCATTATAATCATTGACCACTATTGGAATATTTTTAGTTTTTTTGTTTTGTTTTATTTTCAAATTCTATCATTTCTGTATCGTTAGTAGTTGACAGTAAGGACATGTCTTTTTTGTCTTTCCATTTCATAACACAGACTTTTACTCTGATATACTAACATTTCTCCCATTTTTAGTTTTTTCTTTTGCAGATCTTTTGGCACTTCCTGTTCAGTCTCAGTGTCCCAAATGTGTCTGTTTTGTATTGTAAAAGAATATCACTGAGTCTTGCAGAAGTATGAAAATTATATCTAATATACTTTATAGATTGTAGCACAAAATTATAGGTTATTTTTCACATATAAAAACACAAATTGGTAAAAGAAAATAACTTGAACTTATTAGATTTCACTAGAAACATCAAAGGCAAATACAACATTCTAAATTTAAAAGTATACAAAAAATAGTTGATATAAAACAGTCATATGAGTGTATATTGTGCAAATAAGAGTTAACTGATTGAAATGACATGTGCCTGAGCCGTGCTTGGGGTAAACTGTTGGTTAAAAGATTTGTTCTGTAGAAATGTATTTTAGTAAGACCATGTATGTCCATATGATTATTTTTATACGTAACTATATTCTTTGTGAAAGTATTAAGATTTAGAATGTTACTTTAAAATTATCCAATTTCATAATAATCTGAATTGTTTTCTCCTGGAATGTAAAAAGTAGTGAGTGAGGGCAGGAAAGCCCTGGGTAGCAGATTACTGGAGACCTGGTCTAGTAACAGTTCCTAGGCAGCTGCCTGCATCTACACAGTCACATGCTCTTGTACATCTATTGATGAGACCAGCCTCTCTTTGCAGGCTGCTGGTAAACCAAGTGAAAGTCATTTCTGCATCAGTCTCAGATGCTAGTTGGAGGAACCTATAGTAAATAGGGATACAAGCACGTGTATAATTACATATGTGATCAGTGCTCTGAAGAAGAAAAGCAACAAGAGACCAAAAGCTTGGTCTGAGAAGGTGGCATCTTGGTTAAGACCCTATGGATAAGAAAGTGTCAGCCAGGCAAGGAGGAGGAAGAGTTCTTCAAGCAGAAGAAATACTGTGTGTGAGGTCAGAAAAGCTGTTGACTGTCAGGAACTGCAACCAGAGCCCATGAGGGGAGAGCATGAAGGAGTCTGACCTGGCAGGAGGAAGGCAGCAGCCTGTAACTGACAGGCCTATAGCCTGCTTTGAGAAGTTTGAGGTTTCCCTGAATGCCTTTAGAAGCTACTAAAGGATTTTAGGCAAGATCACTCAGGCTGTTGTGTGGGAATTGGAGGGAAGTGGGGAAAGCCTTAGTGCCAGGGCCTGTCGTGGTTGCTACCCAGGCCCAAAAGTAGGAGACTGTTAGGATGAGCAGCTTGTCAGCAGGTGGTGGCCAGAGAGATAAAGAGAAGAAAATGGATTCAAGGCTGTTTTGTAAGGAAAATCACAGGGTTCTGATAGATAAAGATACGGGGCAAGGGGAAAAGGTATATGTTATGCATGACTTGGGTTTCTGGCTTTTAACAACTAGGTGGGTGCTGGTGCTTTTTATGGAGCTGGAGGCTTGTGTGGGAATAAACTCTGAGAGAGAATATTAAATGTAGTTTGAATATATTAGGTTGAGATCTCTTTGAGTGATATAGGTGGAGATACCAAGAAGACAGTTTGAGTCTAGAGTTCAGAACAGAGTTTGGGATTAGAGATAGAAATTTAGGAGTTATTTTTTTCCAGGTGTTTTTTAAAAGCGTATAATGCATATAGAGAAAGGGTATACAAAGAGAAAAAGATTGGAGCTCTTTCTTTTCTTTCTTTTTTTTTTTTTTTGTTACCAGGGATTGAATTTAGGACCTTGCGCTTGCAAGCCAGGCACAGTGCAACTGAGCTAAGCTAAATCCCCAGCCCCTGGAGCTCTGTCTTAAGGAACCTTCCTATCTTTTGAAAATGTTCAGAGGTGAGGGTACTAGCAAAAATGACCAGAAAGGAGAGAAATTTAGAAATGTGTGAAGCCTTGGAAGCCAGAAAAGTGTTTCAAGAAGAAAAAGTGTGATCAGCAGTGCCATGTGCTACAGATGGGTCTGTTGACTGAAGAATGACATCTTCCTTGATTTTGGGAGAAAGAGGTTCATGTAGGCTGACTGGCAGGTGGCGTGATGCGGGGGAGGCCAGACTGGCAGAGGGAAGAGAGGTGAGGAAGTAGGGAAGATTCATTTGAAGTCAAGCTTACTATTCTCATTTCCCTTTTGCAGCACTTCCAGCCACTTGGCTTAGCAGGTTGTGGTTTTTCAGACCTCTTTAAAGTTCAAGAGAACATTGCATTTATGTTAATCAATTTCTTTGACCCTCACTCTCAGGAGAATTAAATATCATTTAACAATATTGTTGATCTCTTAAGTACAGAAGAGCTTTTCACTTGGTACACCTATTCCTCCATGTCCACAGGAAATTAGTACCCAGAGCATGTGGCTGCTCAAGTCTTATAAGAAACTGTGGTATTTGCATATAACCTCTAGATTGCCAACAGTTAATGAACATCCTCCCATGCATATCCTTCCATATATTGTTAACTCCGGGTAACTGATATGTAATATGATGTAAATGCTATATAAATAGTTCTTACTTTTTTTTTGGTACCGGGGATTGAACTCCGGGACCTTGGGCATGTGAGACAGGTGGTGGAACCACTGAGCTAAATCCCTAGCCCAATAATTGTTACATTTTATTGTTTAGGGAATAATGACAAGGGAGAAAACATACATACATGTTGAGTACAGGAGCCAGAACTCATGTGAATTACCTGTCTTGCTGCCTTAAGCAGGGCTCCTAGTCTAGTAGTGGCAGATGATATGCTGTTTGTTTACTCCGTTTGCAGAATCATGATGTCTTTATTAACCTTGAAAGGACCTACAAAAGCATGTAGCCCTGTTCACTTCACTTGGTACATGAAGCATTGGTCCACAGGGGTTAAGGACATAGATTCAGGCACAGCTAGCTTTGTGCTAAAGTCAGGGTGCAGACTCAGGTGCAGGAGTCTCCAGTCCCTGTGTGATGCTCACTACCATACTTTCCTGCCTCTCGTAATAACAAAATAAATTCTGGGCCAATTTTCACATTCAGTAGTATTTAGAAGTATTTGCAGATTGCATTGCTTTGCTGTCTGACAAGACTGACTGGGGAGTGAGGTGAGGAAGGTAGTTAATGTTCCTTGTGAGCAGGGTGGAACTTTTCTGCTGATAAGAATTTGGGATAATGGATTGAACACTAAGCCAGAGTAAAGTGCTCTGGGTTTTCCTCTCAGCTGTTGTGTGATCTTAGGCATGTAATTACTTCATTAATTAGTGTTGATTATCATGTTTGAGTTGTGGGGTGTGGTAGGTCATAGAGCAGAACTTTGCATCTGGTGTGTGTTCATGAGGACTCTGGGGTATTAACAAAGAACTCTTATAAAGCTGTCTGTTGTAGATAGCAGGGGAGTTAAAACTTTGTGAAGTATGTTCTGTTTTGGAAAACTACATTTTTTTATTGAGGTCATTCATTTTTGATTTTTTTTTTTTTTTTTTGGTACCGGGGATCGAACTCGGGTCCTTGCGCTTGCATAGCAGGCGGCGAAACCACTGAGCTAAATCCCCGGCTCCAAGGTCATTCATTTTTGAGAATCAAATAATTTATTACTAAAGAGTTCTAGTTCTGGCTACGTATTTCTTTATATATTCTTGGTATTGTACAAGATTGGCTGTTTTCAAAAACACAGAAATTTTTCAAGGCTGAGCTTTATGGTAATAAGTGAAAATTGAAGAGTAGAAAAGTGATTTGTGTATGTGTTTTCAGGAAATGACTTATGGGCACTAGAATTCAAAATAGCTTTTTTTTTTAAGTGTGAATTTTAAAACATTGAAAAATGTCATTCAGTTAGCCACTATTCCACCCCTCCAAGGCATCTTTGTTGACATTTTGGTGTATTTCCATCTGGTATTTGAATGCAATATTCGATGTTGAGATAAACTTTTCTGTACAGCCTTATATCCTGCACATTTAATGTTGCACCATTATCATTTCCTGGAGGTGATTTCCTCAGAGGACTAGCAAGGAATTCTTTAGAAATGGATGCAGATTTTTTACTTAAATGGGAAATGGTTAGGAATAGAATGTGGTGATGCTAAAAGGTAACTTGTAATGTGGCCAGCCCATCTCTGCAGTATGAAACACCTTCCTCACATTTAAAGTTTGTACTTTTATTTTCGTAAGATAATAAAATTGAATAGCTTATAAAAGATACATATGTAGGGCCGGGAATTTAGCTCTGTGGTTCCACCGCCTGCCTTGCAAGCACAAAGACCCAAGTTCGATCCCCGGTACCAAAAAAAAAAAAAACCACAAAAAAGATACTTATGTATTTATAAATGGCTATTAGACATATGACAAACTTTTTTCTCTATTTCTCTATAATAAATAAGGTCCTTTTTGTGGTGTTTTGTTGGGTTTGTTTTGGTTTTGGTTTTTTTGTTGCTTTTTTTTTTTTTTTTTACTGG
Organism: Heterocephalus glaber; assembly: GCF_000247695.1. Next base: position 3,297,011 of record NW_004624870.1, read on the forward strand.
GGATCGAACTCAAGACCTTGCTCTTGTGAGGCAGGTGGCGGAACCACTGAGCTAAATCCCCTGCCAAAATCTTTTATTTTTAATATTGCACCCTAGTTTGTTTTACAGCGTAATTTTGTACTAGCAAGAATTGAAATCAATTTTTGTCTAAACTAGATGCAGATAATATTCTTTGGGAGATCCTACTTATGCTATTATAAACTATCTTAGATCTGGAAAGATTTAATTTGAAAAACAGTTTTCAGATTGAGTAGTTTATACTATAATGGACTGATTTTGGCTCTTTTGGAAGTTTTTACTGATGCACATGGAAAATGCTAGCAATAAATTTGAAATGACATTCACTTGGGTGTCTGCTTAATTTTGATGTATTTAACAAGCGAAGGAAAGTAGCTTCTGTCTTGCTCCTCATGAACAAAAAGGCATGAAGCTGGCACTTTTTGTATGAGTTCATAATAAAGATGACAGTGTTGCTCTTAAAAATATGTACTGTGGGGCTGGGGATTTAGCTCAGTGGTTTCACTCCTTGCTGCGCAAGCGCAAGGACCCGAGTTCGATCCCCAGTACCAAAAAAAAAAAAATATGTACTATGCATCACCTCAGCTACTTGGTTTTTTTTTCCTAGAAAAAAATGAAGTAATAAAGTAATTTACCAAAAAAAGATCTCAAAGATAAGAAACAATAAAATAGGGCCAGGGATTTAGCTCAGTGGTTTCACCTCCTGCTGCACAAGCGCAAGGACCGGAGTTCGATCCCTGGTACCAAAAAAATTAAAAAAGAAACAATAAAATAAGCCCTTTGTGAAAACCAAGCAAGAAGAGAATGTTGAAGGGCATGATATGAAAGAAGTGAAACTGGTCCCTGCCAAGCTGTGAGAGCGGAGTTTTATGAGCTTTCCCCTGAGTAAAGCTAGCCACTAGTATGGTACGACCTTCTCAAGCAGTCCTTTGTCATGTATTTTGAAATAAAACTTAAGGGAGAAAAGATAAGGAATCCATTATAAAGGTCTAGTTTATTTCAAATATTTGTGATGGTTTTAAGGTTTTTTTTGTCACTTCACAATTGTTTTCCAAACAATTAACAAATTCTTAAAATATAATCAAAGCTAGTTTTGTATTTACTGTCCTTTACAGATTGCAAGTTAAGGTTAGAATCCTAGATTTTAGGCAAATAGTTTGGGTGGAGCAATATGATATATTCTGTATTTTCATCTGAACATGTGGAGACGCAATAAAGAATAGATAGGGTGGAAAATTGAGTCTTCAATAAGAAATACTACCTTTGTTACTAGCCATTTTAGGTTAAAATGAAGAATCTTGATTCATTAAATAGCTTTAAGGATAGACTTTTGTATTTTGTACTTTATATTTGGCATTTATTTCTTGCTGAAAACTACATGCTGGATGGAAAGACTTATATCACACAGAATGTACTCATAGAGTATTATCCTAAAGTCTCCTTATTTAGATGAGACTTAACGAAGATGTTTTTAGGATTGAAACTATTAGTGATACAAATGTGAATCATTACTAAAACTTACTTGCAGGTCTCTTTTAAAGGGAGGTTAGTAAGTTTCCTATTGAGTAGATTTTCCTCAAGTATATACTTAGAGAATCCTAATATTCAGAAACCATTTTATTTTGAATTTGGAGATTTTAAGGCTGATGGAAATTAAAGGCGTTAAGAGGTATACAAAAACCTTATGTTAATAGTAGTTCACGGTAGTGTTCAGTTTAAAAAGATGAGTGTAGTTTCCTAGTTTCTTCTCCTAGCTCTTATCCTGCCAAATATTTCAGGCTTGCAAATAGAAGGCTCAGACGTGAATGGTTAGCTTGTAAATCCTTTAAACCATTGGATTTAGCTGTTTTGGTACACAAATGTTTCTTTTGAAGCTGCTTAGTACTTCAGGAGGTGTTCTGTTCTTTATAGCACTTGGCTAGTTGACGGTTCTGTATATAGAGAAATTAGATGTTATCTTTGAGTCATACTATCATTTTCAAAATCACATGTATACTTAGATTTCAGAAGAAAATTTCTCACTACTTGATTATCTTGGTAATATGAATTTTCTTTTAATTTTAATACTTTTTTTTTTTGTACTGTGGATTGAACTTGGGACCTTAAGCTTGCATGGCAGGCACCAGAACCACTTAGCTAAATCCCTGGCAAATTTTAATACTTCTTGAATGATCACATTTACTTTTTTTTTTTTTTGTATATCCTTTTATTGGTACATTTTAGGTATACAGTATAATGACATTCATCATTGGAGATATGCACCTTTACATACTCTCTTGGTTCTTATTTTTTTTCCCCCTTCCCCTGCCCTCCCTTCAACCTCTCCATCCCTCCCTATTTAAAAAGACTTTGTTTCCATCTTTTCATTTTCTCATATTAATTCCATTCCCTTCTTTCCTTTCCCCTACCCCTCCCACTTCCCCCTCCCCTTTGCCCTTTTTCTTCCTATTTCACATTTACTTTTAAAAGACTATTTTAGGTAATGCCACAAATTTTTGAACAGCTCATTTCTGACTTTGATCATAGTCTGTAAAATAATCCGGTAAATTAATTGTATTATTATATATTACCTAAAATTCTCATTGTCAGAATCTGACATCTGTCAAATTTCTGAGTATTAATAATTAGGATATATATTGCCTGTGACAAAAAGCCTTTCAGATTCTGTGGGTCTTCACTGCCTCTGGAGATCTAGTCCTGGTGCAGGACCAGCTCTTCTTGGTCATTACTTGGAATTTGAATCTGCTGAAACTTTACGAGTATTCTGAAATATTCTGAATCTGTTCAGCGAAAAAAAAAAAATCCTGAAGATTCCTCATCTTTGCCTCTTCCAAATTCTAACTGAATATTACTCTGAACTGCTATGATACTTTATCACTTTGATGGTGTATCTTTTTGATTGATGATAATACTTAATGATTACTTGTATAGCATAGGCTCTTCCCCTCACTGCCCATAGTCCTCTTCACAGTACTCAGTCATAGAAAAGTAGTGCACTTGCTGCCTTGGAAGAACTTAGCCATATATATTCAAGTTCATTTCTTGATTTTCTACTGTTACTATTTACATCTTTATAAACACCTGGATTTAGTGAAAGTTACTCGAAAAACATTTCTGTTCAATATATTATGCTTGTAATACTCATTTGCAGAAATAATAAGATGGAAACAGGATGTCCTAGAAGGGAAATTACAATACAGAAAATCTGACGGATGGTTATTTAGCTATTGGTATGTCCAAGGCAATATTCCTACTGTGGGATACCTAGAGGTATAGCAAAAGGACTTTGAGTCTAGATTTTTACATACAGGACTACATATAAAATAAACTGCTGTGAGATGTATAAGCCACCGGTGCAAAAGATACAGAATTATTACTGAGAAGTTGCAGTGGAGATAAAGAGGAAATCGTGGTAAAGTTGGGGAGAGAAGTAGATTAAGAATCAATATACCTGAAAAACTCCTTTTTGAATCAAAGAGTTTCAGTTGTTGCCACTACAGTAGTTTTCTTTCAATTTCTGCCACAAAAAATAGTTTTGTTGACTAAGCCACCTACCTTCACTGACCTTCGGGCTTTTCATCTATGAAATGGAGACCAAGATTAGTTCTCTGAACACTTCCAGCTTGAAATCTTTGTTCTCTCTATATAGGAGTAAGATCCTCAGGTGAGGTAGAGGGAGATGTGAGGAGATGGCAGACGTGGTAGGAATAGGCAGAGCATTTTCAGGAAGCAGAGGGAAGCTCCTTTTAATTAGAAATGGTTTTACAGAGAAAAAAAGATAATGTTGGTGTGATCGCTTGAAACTGTCTAGAGAATTCAGACAAGAAATGCTGTCTCACTCATTTAGCACTCATAATTGAGACTTTCTCCCATTTTAGGTAGTTCTTGGTAAATACTTTTTGGTGGAACAGCACAACTGAATTATGTCAGTGATCTTCCAGTGTCCCCAACAGCCCTAACATTTCTGTCAGATGAACTCAGTGTTAGAGCTGTCAGTAGCCCCGCTTCATTTTAAAAAAATAAAATTTATATTGTCTCTCCTTAAATTTTTCAGAGAGGAGGCTAGGTTTGAGACTATAAGGGACTGCAGCTCCCTGGAAAGTGCTGGTGGCAGTCAGGATATACATTGGAAGAAAAAGGATGCAGAGCAGAACAACATGGGAAAGGTGGGAATTAGTGAGGCCACATCCTTATTTTTTTCATCTTACTGGGTGACTGAAATTGACTGTTACAGAAGCAGATTAATTTTGTAAGTTTAATTCAGGTTTCAAGTTTCTTGGGGTCCTGTTGCTAAGATATAATTAGCAGCCTAATAATTTTTCTCATTTGTGCTTTGGCACCTTAACAGTTTTACATCTGGAATACCAGGTTTGTTAATGTTTAACCACAAAATTTCAGAACTACCTTAAAGGCTGTGGACTGGGGTAGATATTTGAAAATAAGCTTCAAGAGTGTGATGCTTATCTGAAATGCAAACTCAGTTTTTAAAAAGGGAAAATTAAATTTTAAGAAAAGGGAAAACTATGTTGACTGAATTTTACTCTCCCCAATCTAGGAAGGAAGGCCTGACTAGATTGGTTTTGTTCTTTCTTTCCTCACCCCCCCCCCAGTGAGAGTTGGCTGAATTATGAAGAATGAAAACTAAATTAAAATTTTAATCTAGTTTCTTAATATTGCAGCATCTTTTCAAAGCTTTACAAAAGCTAATTTGGTATACAGTCAGCCCCTAAAGATAAAATTAATATAAAATCCTTTGTTATTGCTATTGTTATTGCTGTGCTGAATCCTGGACCTCATACATGCTAGGCAAGTGCTTCTCCACTGAGTTACATTTTATCCTTTCTTATTTTATTTTTTGAGACCAGGTCTAAGTTTTCCGGTTTGGTCTCTATCTTCCAATACTCCTGCCTCAGCCTCCTGAGTAGCAGGGACCGTAGACATGCACCATGTCACCCAATTAAAATCTATGCGTAAAGTACTTCTGAATCACATGACTTTTCTCAGAGTTTGCCAAGGTTGTGACTTGGTGGATTCATTTTAGAGCAGGGAATCTTACTTTTAATAAGTATATTAGGCAGTCTTGATGACTGCCAGGAATAAAAACCACTAGAACAAGCCAGGCATGATGGCACATGCCTGTAGTCCCAGCTACTTGGGAGGCTGAGGCAGGAAAATTGCTTGAGCCCAGGAGTTTGAGGCCTGCCTGGGTAACATAGCAAGAGCCTATCTCCAGGAAAAAAAAAAAAGAAAGAAAGAAAAATAACAACAAAACATTGGTATGGAATAGCAGTCAGAAAATTGTTTCTCCTAGTGGGCCAGATCTTACATTTTAGGCTTCACATGGTGAGAGACAAAATGAAGAACACTGTTATTGGTATTTATGTAACAAGAGGAAACATAGATTTCCAGATTTTTTTATTGATAAAACTCAAAATAATAAAAATGTGTAGTTTTGATAATATAGGTCTTGCCAAGGAGAAAATGGAGAAGTGCATTTTGCTTCTCAGTTTCAATGTTTAGTGCTTCCTTATGTTCCTAATCAGTTGCACATGTTTGCTCTTATCTAGGCAGACTGGCACATACATGCCTATAATCCTAGCACTTGGGAGGCAGAGGCAGGAGGATCCTGAGTTTGAGGCCAGCCTGGGCTACATAGGGAGACCCTGTCTCGGAAAAAAAAGGTCCATCCATTAATGCTGATCTGTAATGATACTGTACATTTTATCCTAGAAAATGTCTCTGGGCTAGAGTTATAGCTCAGTGGTAAAGTGCTTGTGTAGTATGCATGAGGTCCTTGGTTCTGTTACCAGCACTCAACAAAAAGAAGGAAGAAAGAAAAAGTAAAAGAAAATGTCTCCATATACAGGTACTACCAAATGAACATATGATTTAATTACACATAGTTTTTGCTTGGATGACATTTGTAGAATTATGTTAGATTCTTCTCCTTGTTGCCTCTTTGCATGTCATTATAGATTCACCAGTTCCAGTTGAAGGGTAAGGGGAGACTATTTTCATAGTTCAGTGGGTTTTGAAATAAGATGTCCTTTGCACTTACTTTGAGATCTGAAAAGTGCTGCTGGAATTGTGGCTGGAGTTTGGAATATATGTCCATTGCAAATTTGTATGTGGAGCTCTCATCCTCATCATTTTTTTTTCTCCAGAAGTATTCCAAAACCAGTGTTCAACAATAGTGGTTAACAGTGGTGTTCAGGAAAAAAATCAGTTCCTCAGAGTACCTCTTCATGCATAATGAGTGAATAACCCTTTTCACAAGCTTTCTATAATTGTCCAGCTAAGCTCTCTTCGTTTTTACCACCATTAGTTGCAAAACCCTAGAGCAGTGATGAACCTTTTAGAGCTTTCAGTGATACAAACAGCCTGCTGCAGCACACATGCCATTGGTTCGCCACCACTGCCCTAGAGTATTCCGATTTAGGTTGCACTGGTTTGTTTTCTCAACTTAGTTTAAAATATTCTCACATGTAGTTCTTCCATGCTGACCACTCATACAGGGTGATTCTTCGGGCACATCAAACTTGGCATTGGGCCCTTGGGTAAAGAGCAACTGAGCACTATTGGTAATAAACTCAGGAGTCAAGGAAAACCACCAAAACCATTTGCCTTGCTTTTTAATTGACAGTAGATAGTTGTTCTTGATGTCTTCAAGCTTTGAACACTTTAAACCTTTTGGCCTGTAGTCTTTTTCTTCTCTGGATGTACTTCTTTGGCTGCTGAAATCGAGCATGAATTAATTAATTTGCTAGTAGTAATGTCATTCCTGGCTTGGCTAGCAGATGAACCACTTGGAAACTGCTTGCAGTCACTCGTTCTTTATTTTTGTGAAGAAATTCTGCTGTTCTGTTTTAAATTCTGTGACTTTTTTTGTAGTTGTGAGGATATGGTAGAGTGCTTAGTCTGTAAACGTATAGTGTATTCTTTTAGCTTAATGTCACTGCCTAAGAAACACAATACTTTTGCACCTTAAAAGCACAGGGAAGTCCCTCTCCCTCTCTTCCCACCCCCAGCTTGCAGGCAGGTGTGGCGCGACTGAACTACATCCCTGGCCCATTTTTTCTTTTTTTGATTTTTTTCTTTTAGAACTTTAAAAAAAAAATGTTATGGTAAGGCAGTATTAGTGGTGTTTAAAACATTTTTAAAGTCAAGGTATAACTGTGTCTTTGCAGGTCAGACTGCCCTGAGCAGTGAGGGGTACAGAGCTGTGAGAGCGGCACACATGGCGTCTGCCTCCTCTGCCCTTTGCTGCTGGAGCAGCCTTAGATGATACAAAGCCATTGAACGTGGCAGTGCTCCAATATAGTTTTGTTTTGTTTATAGACACTGATATTTGAGTTTCACATTTTTATGTTATGAAATATTTTTCCTAGTGATTTAGAAATGGGCCCTATAAACCAGGCAGTGGGCCGGACTGGCCCTGCAGGCTATAGTTTGTTGATCCATCCCTGGTTCTAGAATCTTAATAAATAACAACAATAATTAGTGGCTTTCTGCCAACAATAGTACTTCACTACCATGATTGAAGTTGCATGTATTTTTCAGTAGTACCCTGATGAGCACATTTGAAGGTCTTGATAGATGTTGCCAGATTGCTTTCCAGAGTGTGTATGCTTTGCCTTAAAAAGCTAGAGTATGTTTGATCTTCATCTATATAGACTTTAAAATTGTATTCTTCAGGCATGAATCAGACTTTGAGGTTAAAATCTCTACTTTTTACCTCTTTTATCAGTAGACTACCCTTTTCCTAGTGACATAAATTTGCTAGTATTTTTTATCATGTTTTTGTTAAAAAGCAGATAATGTCTTTTGTATTCTTTGGCTATCTAGCCTAAATTCCATATTTCTATAAAGTAGTACATTATAAATCTTGTCTTTTCAGCTGTCCAGAAGGGAGCATTGAACATATCTGTCATTTATCCAGTAGCTGGGCAAGGAAACTGTTAAGTTATTTTTTTAATAACTGAATTTAATAACTTGTGTTCTCAGCTCTTTAACTTAAATTTTAGGGCTCCTGACCCATTTTGTCTTTGTAAGCAAAGAAAGAATGTTTGCAACAAATGATTCTCAGGAATGGTGGACAACATTGAGGCCATTCCCAGTTGCAACTTTATAAAACTGATATGAAATATGGGTCACAGACCTTCCTAGACTTACGTATTTAATTTGAGACAGGGTGTTGCTATGTAGTGCAGGCTGGCCTTGAACTTCCAGTGTAGCCCAGGCTGGCCTCAAGTTTGTGGTGATCCTCCCCGCTCAGCCTCCTGGCTCACAGTTTTAAAAGTCAAAGAAATAATTGGAAACCACCAGTATTCATTAATTTTATGAACAATAGAGCCTGTCTTGTTGCTAGAACCAGGTCTCCTGGTGAATGTGCCATTATTTAGATGGAATTTAAATGCCCAGAAACTAAAGGAGTGCTGGAAGACTTTCCGTGGTCCCATACTGCTTTATGATTTTCAGGCTTGCTACAATAACCTAGAAAGTTATTTTAGTGTTCTGAACAGAGAAAAAAGGAGGAGGTGACATAAAACATCTTATATTTTACAAAGTCTTAGTTATCCAATGCAGTTTCTTTGGAATTTCATTAAAAATTCCCTTAAGTAATACAAAGTGGACCAGGAAAAGTTCTAACAGTTTTAACCGTATGTCTTGCCTCGTATATAAAATTTTCATGGGAACACTGAAGCACAAACAAAAGGAAATGGTCAGAAGCTCTTGGGCTTCCTGTATAGACACCATCATTGTTTCTGCAACTTTAATGGTTAGAGTGCAGGCGATACACATTTTGTACTTGACTTGAAATTTTTTTTTTGAGACAGTAAAAAGTTCAGTTTTTCTCGTTGGGATTTTTTTTTCACTAAAACTCTTAAAATCTGCTGATAAAAATTCCCCAAATTACCTAATTCAGAAAAGTCCTCATCCTGTTCGAGGATGCATGTGTGTGCGTGTGCATGTACACATACCAGATGTGTTTTTAAATCACTTGTTTTTGAGCAATTTAATAGACCTTGTTTTTTAAAATTTTTTATTAGTATATAATGTTTACACTCCTCGTGTGGAGTTGGTACATGTACATAACATATCTTAATTCCTTCTTTCATCCCATCTTTCCTCTTCCATGTCTGATCCCCTTCCCATTTGAGAAAGACCTGTCTCCCTAATTCCTATTATCTGTCTTTTCTTTTGCTCTTTATTTATAATTTGGGCTTCACATATAAGAGAAACCATGCAATATTTAAGCTTGTATGTCTGATTTCACTTAACAGGATCTCAAGGGGCATCCATTTTCCTACAAATGACACTAGTTTATCTTTATGGCAGAGTAGTACTTCACTGCATATAAATACCACATTTTCTTTATCCATTTATCTGTTAATGAACATACAGGCTCCTTCCAAGATTTAGCTATTCTGAATTGTGCTGCTATAAACATAGGTATGCATAGATCACTGTTATATGGCATCTTTAACTCTTTAAGAAAGATACCTAGAAGGGGACTGGCTGGGTCAAATGAAATTTCTGTTTTTAGATTTCTGAGGAATCTCCATACTGATTTCTATAGTGGTTGTACTAGTTGACATTCCCATCAACAGTGTAGAGGATTTCTTTTTCCTTTGCAGCCTTGCCAGTATTTGTTATTATTTGACCTCTTGATGGTGGCCATTCTTTCTAGGGTACAGGATAACCTGTTTATTTGATTTAATGTGGAACTTTATGATAAATTGTAGAAAAAAATCTATATTTAAACATTTCTTTTCCGTAAGAATATTAAGGTTTTGGGGCTGGGGATTTAGCTCAGTGGTTCCGCAGCCTGCCTCTCAAGCTCAGGGTCCCAAGTTCAATCCCCAGTACCAAAAAAAAAAAAGAATATTAAGATTTTAGTTTACATCCATTCACATTAAAAGTTTAATTCTGTCCATAGTCTCAAATCCTGAGTTCAGATGTGTTACAGAATTTTTCTTTCTCAGAAAGGTATAACTGTGCATGTGTGCATTTCTGTCTAATACTCACTGTTTTTGTGCTATAAAACATTTGAATAGTTTCACTGTGTAAGATAAATAAAAGTTGTGAGCAACCTAACAGGTTCAGGTCAGGTTATCCTGATGGATGAATGTTGTGCTGTCGCTTGCAGAACAAAAATCGAGAAAACCTTGCAGATCAGGATTGTAGACCTTCACTAAATGGAATAAATAGTTCATATGTAGCAAATATAATTATTCTTTGATTTATAACATTATAGCAAATTAATTGATATTTATAACATTTTATGATGCTAGTATACCAGAATTAAATTAGTGCTCTAATGATAAATGGAAAAATGTACCTTCAGATATTACTGTTACAGGTAGCACTAAGTAAATATCCTTTTGTGTACAGATCACTTTGTTTATACTAAGTTCCTTAGAATGTGTCAGAGGTCATGAAGCATCTTATGGAGTCTGCTACCCTGAAGTTTCTAAAGGTTTTGTGTAAATTTACACGGTCACTAGAGTGGGTGTACCAGTTCTCTGCACTGTCAGAATGGTTGGGTATAAGCATTTACTTTTAAAAAGGGGGAAAGCCCGGCATGGTGGCGCACACCTATTATCCCAGCACTTAGCAGGCTGAGGCAGAAGGATCACTTCAGGTTCCAGGACAGCCTGAACTACATAGCAAAACTCTTTTCTCAAAAAAAAGGGGCCAGGAATTTAGCTCAGTGGTTTTGCCTCCTGCTGTGCAAGCGCAAGGACCTGAGTTCGATCCCCGGTACCAAAAAAAAAAAAAAAAAACCAGGGGCCAGGGATTTAGCTCAGTGGTGCAACCTGCCTCGAAAGCACAAGGTCCTGAGTTTGATCCCTGGTACCAAAAACAAACAAACAGGAGGAAGACTGTTGCTGCTTCAGATATTAACATGTTCATATTAAGTTTACTGTCCTTTCATTTATCTATCATTTAAACGATACCAATAATTTTTGAATAGTTGAACTTTTTTGTTGTTGTTGGTTTGGGTATGGGGCTGATTTTGTCTTTTAAGCAGAGCTTTTTTATTCTGGGATCCCTAAATGCTAAGCATCATGATAGGAGTTCAAGTTTGCGCTTCAGTTCATTATAGAAAAATCTGCAGAATACTTTTGAATAATTTTGGTTTAGTTTATCTTCATTTAGATCCACTGTTGAATAAACTCGCCATTTCACCTGTAGGGTTAGGAAGATCCAGAAGAGCCCTTGTGGCTGTGGTTAGCAGGCATCTTAAAAATGCTTAACCATTGCCATAGTCAATCATCTGAGGTCACTATGGACCTAACCCAAAAAGTACAAAGAACTGTATACATAAAACTGTTCATTATGACGTTATTCTGAAAATATTAAAACTTTATGAGAAATGACTGAAATAGCCAACATTAGATTAATGGTTTTATTTTACTTTCTACCATGTACTTACATTATTATAACTGCTAAAATTTATATTTACGTAAGTGGGAAAATTAGGATACAGAGTTGTCTATATGACTTCAACTCTGTCAACTATAAAATGATTAGAAGGAAATATCTTCAAATGTTAACTGATCATCACTGAGTGATAGAATTAATAGTTATTGGAGTTATACTGAGAAGTCTATAACTAAACAGTGATTTTATTATTTAGAGATGAAGCCAAGATTCCCCTTGATCCATATTGTTATCTGTCAAAAAATGAAAATAACATTTTCTTTTCATTAAGATGAGTAATTTATAAAATATTTATTCTTGTTTGACCAAATAATCTGTTAATACAAAATGGATTCTTGGGCCAGGGATTTAGCTCAGTGGTGCCTGCCTGCCTGGCAAGCATAACATCCTGAGTTAGATCCCCAGTCCCAAAAAAGAAAAAAAAGTGTACAAGATGGATTCTTGAACACTTTTTGTTTTCCTTTCTCTGAACAATCATCTTTAGATTCTGTAAATACTGTATCAGTGTTCTCAGGTCCAGAAAAATGTAATATCAGTTATCACCACTTGAAATCCTTTGGAAATCAGCCACTCCATCCTACCACACATGCATACATGGTTCCCTTTGTGATATACAGTATGCAGTTCTCAACATGTGGTCCACAGACTTGAGGATCATCAAAACCCTCTCCATGGGGCCTTTAGAAATGCTTCAGAGAGACACTGGATGTCATTTCAGTTTTTCACTATGTTGACACTTGGACTGATGGTACAGAACACCCAAGGATAAAACTGCCCAGTAGGCCAAACTGCCAGCACCTTGGCACACAGGTTAGCATTTTGGTTTCAAACTATACTGGTCGTGTTCTTTGCTGCTGTGTATCAATTAAGACCCAAAAAGCATGCCCCCTCAATCCAGTTTTTCTCATGACTACCCTTGCTTGAACAGCAAAATTGTTAATTATGTTAAGGTCTCCCCTGCCCCTTGTACCCATCTGTCCAATATTTGTGCTCAAATGGGAGGTCCAGTGAAACCGTTCTGGAAGGAGGATGATGGTCTCCAGCAGTGATGGCAAACCTTTTGGAGATAAGTGCCCAAACTGTAACCCAAAGCCCACTTATTTAATGCAAAGTGCTAATACTGGAATTAAACCTGAACAGTGAGGTTTTAGTGTAGAAAAAACAGCTTCATACATTAATGGTTTTTGTCTTGAAAGAAAAACAACAGGCCAGTGCCATAGCTTGGCTACCAGTGATCTCCAGCAATAGCACAAGGATGACTGGGCCCGTTGAGAGCTGCACTGGCTGCATTGTTCATGGAGTACCAAGTTTTACCTGAAAGAGCGACTGACAGACTTGAGCATTTGATAAGACATTTTTTATAAAATGGAAGAGATTGGCCTGTCATTACAAGGAAAATAAGAGTTTTTGTTAACCAGTGACAAAGTAACTGAAAGTTTTGTTACCAGTGATTTTGAGTGAAAATTTAATTTAGGAAAATTTGTATCTACCTGCCACTGTGAGCTTGGAAGCTTTCCAAAGACCTGTGGTAAGATTGAGCTGATATTAACATGTTAACATGATTTTTAAAGTATTGTATAATGAAACATACCAACACTGTTAAGATCTGCATAACTTAGTGACATACATACTGTATGTTCCAAACAACCATTGTTTGATGTTACAGAATTGTAGGTGGGTAAAAGATCCATTCAGAACACAGGATAGACCAATAAATTGTAACAGTATGAAAAGTTGTTTGGTGGGGTTTCCAGTTCTACAGGGAACTTTTTTTTTTTTGAGACATGTAGTCCAGCCTGGCCTTGAACTCACTGTGTGGGCCAGGCTACCCCTTAACTCATGGCAATCCTCCTGCCTCGGCCTCCCGAGTGCTGGAATTATAGGCATGTACCACTATGCTTAGCGGGAACTAACTTTTGAGAAACTACGACTTACATAATTTTGATGTAGCAAAGAATATTTACAGTTATCCTTTTCCATTGACATTTATGTGTATGGCCAAAGTTTCATTTATTTCAAACAAAATAACCAGTTGTAGTAGTTCAGATGCAGAGTCCTGCTGTCATGTATTAAGCCACACCAAAATACAAAAACACGAAATGGGCTTATTACTTACTGCCACTTAATGTTTGTTAAAATTTCTCAGTTTTTCTTTATAGTTTGGTGAGTATCATTAGCCATAACCCACATAAACAAAAGCTTTTGGGGATCCTCAAGAATCTTAAGACATATGAAGGGATCTTGAGACCAAAAAGCCAGACAGCTGCTTCTTTAAGGTCTTGTGATACAGAGTGTGGACCTGGGCATCCCTGAGTCACAGAAACTGGAGCCCCAACCCGGTGCTACTAAGTGAGTATCTGCAGTCCAGGGAGATCTAGATTCAGATGGTTCTCTGCACCCCCAGAAGCTCCATCTTCTGGGGTGTGGAAGCAGACAGGGGCAGTGCAGCAGCAGCAGGACCTAGCGGGAAAGTGGAAACGCAGGGAGCGAGCAATGGGAGATTTGGACCCAGAGCCCTTTTCTCCCATAGCAGGTTGCCCTCTTCTTATGTCCTCTGGTTGTGGGACTTTATTGTCATACAGTTTATCTGTCTGTAACTGCTTGTATTTCTGATAGAAATCTGGGCTCAGAAAGGACAGACCACTCAATGAGAGGTGTCAGAGATGGGAAACCTGCAAGGGGAGCACCCAGTCTCTCCTGGAGCACTGTGTCCACGCGGGCACAGGCATATTCCTGAGAGATGTGTATTCTCTCAAGTCTGAGTCGTTCTTATTCTTGTTCCCGAAGAGATCTGCCGTTGCTGTAGATAGAAAATGTAGGCCGAAAGGATCTCACATTTTACTAACAGATTTATGTTTATCTCAAAATCAGTTTTTAGGGCCGGGGATTTAGCTCAGTGGTTCCACCCCCTGCCTCACAAGCACAAGGACCCGAGTTCTATCCCCAGTACCAAAAAAAAAAAAAAATCAATTTTTAACCTTTTAATTACATATTCCCTTTGGATATGGAGTCCTGCCCAGAAGCATGCTTGTAATCTCATCCAAATAGATGATCACTTGTGGTATCACTTATACAAAGCATTTTCCAAGTTAGCCATCCCTTGCAGAGTTAGCACTTCAGCAGTGTAGCCTTTTTATATATTTTTAGAAGAGTGCATTGTTCAGTCTGAATTGGTGGCTAAATGAAGTATGTTTGGTGTAAGTGTACAACCAGACAGTGTAATATAAAATGTTGTAAGATCTTCCATTTCTAAGCCCTCATAACTGTTTTCTTCTTGTTTTTAGGGTGAATCTGTAAAATATTTCCTGGATAACTTGGATAAACTTGGAGAACCAGTAAGTTTTTAAACTGAATATTTATACTTACTGATATTGAAAGCAGTAGTCAGAGTATGATTTTATTTGAGGGAAGCTTGTTGGAAAATTTAGAAATATGTATTAAGCAGTTTGGTTCTTCATTTTTCCTAGTGGCAGTAATCTAACTCATCCTGCTTTATTATAGACCGATTAGCAGCTAAGAATATTGAATTTTTTTTCAAAATAAAAAAATGTGTTTTTCAGTTATGACACCTCTTTTTTTCTCCCCTACTGTTTAGGCCTCTGCCAGTTTCCTTGAAGAATTGTCCTATCTACTATTACATGGAAGTAAAACCATTAAGATTTATTTTGGAGATGAAATTATACATTACTATCTTTTGATATTGTTAGGGCCTTTTGTAAGCAGAAATGGAAAGAACACAATGGGTTGATTGATTTTCAAACCTTGTGGCAATTGCCATTTTTCAGTAGAGAGCTCTTTTGTGTTGAGGTTCCATGTGGGAGGCTTGACTGTGGAAGCAGTAGTCTGTTATCTTCTCTGACTATTACTCTCACAGCCAGTGACTCTCGTCTGGCTCTGATGTCCTAGGGCCAACACAGGCATAAAAGGCCACTGTGTGTACTTGTTGGACACAGAAGAGTTCGTTAGAATTAAGGTTTCTACTGCTTTAAAAATGTTTTGATGCATTGCCCTGGAGTCATTCTTCATTAAATCTAGCGTGGCTTCATTTGCCTCTTCTCAAATTCCTTTTATAATGTAAATATTGTCTGATGGATTCTGAGGTTGTAAACCAAAAATATAACTTAAGAAAAGCACAGAATGAACCTGTTTCAAGTAAGAAAGTAGCATACAGATATATTTAGGACATGTGAAACAGTATGCTCTTTTATCCCGTCAGGTTAATTTTATATCATCCCTGAGTTTTTCTAAATTGTATTTGCCTTTAAGCCAGCACATTGTCCTTTTGCTTGTTCTGTAGACACAGATATACCCCAGAAGTTGACCTCTCCATAATTTTTTTATTTTGCTCATCAGTCCACATTAGTAAAACTTTATATTAAAGTCTGCTTTATTATCTCTTTTCCATCTGATCTGATTGTAAACCTTAAAAAAAAAGTTAAGAATAGACCAACTGATGCTAAGCCTTGGTGGATGAAATAGTAAGTTTTTAGAGTAATTTCTTTTTGTCTATGCAGTGCCAGTGTTGCCTGCTCCTCTCGAGTCGTCTTTTCTGATAGGCCTTCCATGAGGACACCCTTCAAGTATATCTCCTCTTAGCACTCAGTGTCAGCCCTCACTTTTTTCCTTCATTGCAGCTATTACGGTGGATATTATTATATGTTTATTTTTGGTTCCATTTTTCTTTTTTTGGTACCGGGAATCAAACTTGGATCCTTGCGCTTGTGGGGCAGGCTGTGGAACCACTGAGCTAAATCCCCAGCCCAATTTTATGTTTATTTTTTATCCGCCTCTTTCCATAAGGGCCAGGAAGTGAGTCTTTGGTGCCTAGTGACAGTGCCTGACATGAAGTAGGCATTCAGTGAATAGCTTCTGAATAAGTACTCTAGGCCAGTTTGTAATGGCTGTTTTCAGTCTTATGTTGAGACAAATTGGGAATAAAAAGAAAAGTTAATGTGGTCAGCATGTAGTTGAAAAAGAGGGGAGAATAATCCTGAGTGTGTTGCATTTTTGTCACCCATTTTGTGCATATTGGACAAGTTACAGGATCATATTTTCAATCTATCTCTTACTAAACGTCCCAGAGTCTTTGAAGCCTACTGTATGCAAAGCTCAAACAAGTGGCAAACCTTTTAGAGCTTTTGATGATAATAAACAGCCCGCTGCAGCATGCATGCCATAGGTTCGCCGCCACTGCTCTGTACTGTTCTGGAAGGTGAAACAGGACAGGGGTCAAGAACATGGGCTCTGTAGCCAGACTGCTCGAGTTCCTGCCCCATCTGTCCCCACCTGGCTCTGTTGTGACCTTAGGAGCTCAAAAGTACAGATTCTTCGTCCGTAACATGGGCATGACAGGAGAGCTCAGTTCATAGGGTCATGAAACATTTCAGAAATAATCCTTTAAAAAGTAGTCATGTAGTAAATGCCCAGTGTTAGCTGTTTTGTTCTTTAAACTATACACTAAATAAAGGAGCTCAGTCTAGTCAGAGCTATAGCATATACAAAATAAGTAGTAGACAATTAAATGATACCAGTCACAAAGATAATATTAGTTCATGAAAGAGTTAGCGAACCTAACCTACCTGAAGAGTGGGTTGGATTTAGATATATAAGATATGTTCACCGAGTTGGGAGACAGCTGGATGGGTTTGGTTTTTAGGAGGCACATCTGTCTGGTGAAAGATACATGAAGTTTTTGGCTCAGATTTTTGTAAAGACGGACTTCTGAAAGGCGGCAGCTTGAGTTTTTTCCATTGCACGCACGGGCATTGTTGTGCAAGTGGATGAATAGTAATGGCAAGAGAAGTGAAGCTCTGTGCAGGTCTTAATGCTGGGCTTATGGTGAGCTTGAATAATGCAGGACTGCATCTGCAGATTCCAGAGAACAAGCCAGTCAGCAGAGTTTGATCTGATGAAATAAGCAGCCACATCCCAAGTTCAGGAGTCATCTGGAAGAGGCTTGGGAGTAGCTGAGAGATGGGTCCAAGAGATGTAAGATGTTTGGGGGAAAGAATGACCCATGTCTGAGACAATAAATGGGAGCAGTATAGGGATAAAGAAAACATGTAACAAAGATTCAAAGAAGGGGCAACAGGGTTCAATACAAAATAGTATTGACAGGGACAAGTTTAAGGTGACAGGAAGTCTTAATGAAGTGGGCAAGAGGTAGAAATAGCACCCTGAGGGCACTTAGAGGGATTGGAAGAAAGTGAGTTTCTGATTGAGTAAATGTGTTTGATTGTGAATAGTTTATCAAGTGCAAATGGTGGACCTCTACAAGTGTGAGGCTAGAGTGGAAGTGTATCTGGGCAAGCCACCCTCCTTTGATTCTGCTCTTCACCCTGCCAGATGCAGTTCTTACGCACTGTACCCATTTAACTCAACCTTTACTGCAACTCTCTGAGTACCATCTGTATTTTATAGTTGAGGGGATTGAAACACAGAAAGGTCAAATGATTTGTCCCAGGTCACACAAAACTACAAGCTGGCTGTAAGATTCACACTCCTAACCAACATACTCTGTTCTGCCAAACATTTAGCACTCCGTCACATTGTCCTGTATGCTGTGCTTCATGCACAGGAGACTTTACTTCCTAACTAGATTGTTGTCTTGTAATAAAGACAATTATAGAGAACTATCGGGAGGGGGTAAGATAGGGTCTTGCCATGTATTTCAGGCAGGCTTCAAACTCATTATCTTCCTGCCTCAGCCTCCCGAGTGCTAGGATTACAGGTGTGTGCTACTCCACTGTCTGAGAACTTTTTTTGGGGGGGGGGGTACTGGGGCTCAAACTCGGGTCTTTGCGCTTGTGCAGCAGGCGGCAAAACCACTGAGCTAAATCCTCGGCCCCTGAGAACTTATTTTTATGGAATCTGAAGTTTTCCAAATACTTTAGAGCTGGCACATCCGAAATAGGTGGCACAGATATTCACGATAAACTAGTACCACCTTCTGGAAAGTAGTCTGTGAGTGTCCAAGTTCATTAAAACATTTGTGCCTTTGACTTCATAATCTTATTACTGATTATTTTTGTTTCAAAAAATACTCCAAATGGAAAACTTACATGTGCGAGAAATTTAATTGCAATATTTCTTTCTTTTTTTTTTTTTGGTACCAGGGATTGAACTTGGGTCCTTGTGCTTTCGAGGCAGGTGGCAGACCCACTGGGCTAAATCCCCAGCCCAAATTGCAGTATTTCTATTAATTAGAATAAAAAATTAGAAACAACCCAAACAACCTAAATTCCCCTAGTAGGGGAATGTTAATGTAAATTACAGCACATTAATACCTTTGATATGTAAAATCTTTTACAAGGAGATGTCACAGTACCAATATACAGAACAGGTTAGATGCTAAGGAAAATTCTGATGGTGGGCTAGAAACAGTGCACATATGCTGGTTATCAGAACAGGTGTGCATGTGAACAGAAGCCAGAAGAAAATATGGAAAAGTTAACACTTTAATTGGAACCCTGGAGTCATGCTATGAATAGCTGTGGAGTTCTAGTAACTAAAAACTGCCTGCTCTTCTTATTCCTAATCCAGTGCACCATTTTGAGGAGATGAGTATTCATGTTGTAATAAAATTTGAAAATCATACTTCACTACCTGGTAAAAGCATAAAATATTCACAGCATTGTGAATAAAAACATTGTTTTATATCCTGCCTTGATTTTTAAAATATTTTGACCTTGATGATGAACATTAAAATTTCTCCTGTTAGGGCCAGGGATTTAGCTCAGTGGTTTTGCTGCCTGCTGTACAAGTGCAAGGACCCGAGTTCGATCCCCGGTACAAAAAAAAAAAAAAAAATTTCTCCTGTTCATCTACTGCCAGAAAGCTATGTGAACACTGTGGAAAAGTACTAGCCTAAAGAGGAAGGCCCACCTGCACTGCATAAGGAAGTGCACTGCTCAGGAGTTCAGGAGGAGCTCACTTGATATTTGCACAGACCCTCCCTCCCAGGCAGATAGACCAGGTGTGACTGCCTCCATTTCACGGGCAGGGGTGTTGACATTTAGACTAAGTGGCCAATTGTGAGTTCTTGGGTCAACATATGAGAAAAGTAGAACATAACTACTTGAACTTTCCCCTGGAAACAAACCTAGCAGGTGTCCCCAAAGTACATGTGGCTAATTGCTTATACATGGCACCGCAGTTCATGAACTGAACTCTGCACAATTCTGGTTGCAAACCAAACTGGAGAACCTAATCAAATTACCCCATAAGATCCACATTGAACCTACTGAATTTGATTCATTTCTCATCCAACTTGGTTTGTGGGCCAGAATCGTGGAAAGCATAGTGTGTGAACAGAGGCACCACTCTAGTTGAGAAAATGTTTTCCACACATTGAGTGTAGCAGCAGTGATACTGTGGACCTGCTCTTACATTATGAAGAGGCGGTGCACAGTACAGGAGCGTTTAGAATGGGTTAGAGAGGAGTGGACAGAAGCAGGCACGGAAAGTGACCCTAATGAATCGCATTGGATTCAGACCCTGCTTTGCATAGAGGAGCGGGGTGGGGATGCTGAGTGTGAGAGCAGTGAGTTCACCGTGGCTGGATCCATGAGTGGGTAATAATAGGAAGTAGAACTGGGGTGGGGATGGGAGAGGACAGCTGGTGCATCGTCTCCAAATGTGAGTAGCATTGCATGGACGAAAAAAATTGTAGATGCTGGTCATTTGCAGTTAATTTTGAGCTGTTCTTTCTTTGTGGCTGCCCCACCCCCCTTTCTTTTCAATACTGGGGATTGAATTTAGGGACTTGCACATGGGAGGCCAGCACTCTACCACTGAGCTACATCCCTAGCCCTTTTTTATTTTTTATTTTGAAACAGTCTTGGTAAATTCCCCAGGCTAGCCTCAAATTTTTTATCCTCTTGTCTCAGCCTCCTCAGTAGCCAGGGCCTCCTCAGAAGCTGGGATTACAGGCATGCCTTGACATTTTTTAAATGAGAATGACAATAACAGTACTTGATGCTTTAATGTATCAGAAATGTCATGTAAAAGATCATTTTGTGTGCATACCCATTCAGTAGACCAACTAATAACCCATTAGAAATTGTATTAATTACTTCTCAGTTACTAAGTATAAACCTTTTTTCTTTTCCAGGATTACATTCCATCACAACAAGATATTCTGCTTGCCAGAAGACCTACTAAAGGCATTCATGAGTATGACTTTGAAATTAAAAATGTTCCTTTCAAAATGGTTGATGTAGGTGGTCAAAGATCAGAAAGGAAACGTTGGTTTGAATGTTTCGACAGTGTGACATCAATACTTTTTCTTGTTTCCTCAAGTGAATTTGACCAGGTGCTTATGGAGGATCGACTGACCAATCGCCTTACAGAATCTCTGAACATTTTTGAAACAATCGTCAATAACCGGGTTTTCAGCAATGTCTCTATAATTCTCTTCTTAAACAAGACAGACTTGCTTGAGGAGAAAGTGCAAATTGTGAGCATCAAAGACTATTTCCTAGAATTTGAAGGAGATCCACACTGCTTAAGAGACGTCCAAAAATTCCTGGTAGAATGTTTCCGGAACAAACGCCGGGACCAGCAGCAGAAGCCCTTGTACCACCACTTCACCACCGCTATCAACACGGAGAACATCCGCCTTGTTTTCCGTGATGTGAAGGATACTATTCTTCATGACAACCTCAAACAGCTTATGCTACAGTGATGTATAAAAGACTTGCTATTGTAATACCTTTTTGTGTTTTTGATTGTTTTCTGTTTGTTATGTTTTATTTTTTAAAAATAGCAGTTTACAACAGGAATTAGAAAAATCTTGATTCTAGGTAATCTTAGTCCTTGTGCGCCTTTGGTTTGTGGCCAAAAACTGCTGAATAACGTATCACCAGTATCTGCTGGAATTCAGGCTTTGATCAGTTTCACCATGGCTTCCATTCAAGTCCACATGTAACCTGGCCAATCGCAGACTAGGTGTATGTCAGGCTTTCCATTCCTCCACTTTTCAAACAGAATTCTCCTGTAGTGCCAAGTGTAGACAGCACCCTAAATACCTGTAGGAATGAGGTTAGGAATAGCTCTAAAACAAGTAAGAGATCTTCAGTCTACTTTACACAGACTAGTGACGCTTACTGCCTACCTTTAGGATGATTATTTTGAAACGGCTGTTGGAAAAAAGTTCAATCTAAGGAATGGCAGGCTTGTCAGTTAACACAGGTGTAGCATTCATGTGTTTGTAATTGCTTACAGACACAACAGCTGTTTTTTGTTTTTGTTATTTAATTTCTGTGGTTTCTGAAGATAATGTTCTTAGTGTTTTAAAGTTTACATAAGGATTTCTGGTCTGATGTGAAAGAGTTGACAAATGGTACCAGGGAGCAAAAGATAAGCAAATACTATATATAATACTTTGATCAAAAGTGATGAGTGAAATACAATTTGCCTTTTTCATGTTTGATTATCATGTAATTTAATGTGCCATAAGAGAAATATTTTGGCCACTGCAGCCACTATAAACTACAGGCAAACTAATAACAGAAACAAACATACCTGTTCCAGAATGCTGTGTGCTTTGCTTTTAAACCTGTCTTAGCTGATCTCATTCCTTACAGGAGGAAATCAGTTTTGCATTGTTGCCTCTTTCTTTTGCTCCCTGTCTAGCCCCCAACAACTCCAAACTGTGGCATTTAAGGGGTTCTTTTGTTTATCAAAGCTTGCCAAGGGCAGTATTTTCATGTCAAACTATTCAGGAAGGTATTATTTGAGATTCCTGTTCATTCTTGGTATGTTGCTAAAAGATACAGTATGTACGTGTTTGTGTAATTATTGTTTATGAGAAGCCAACTTTGTTGAGGTACATTTTAAATGTCTTAAGAGTGCTTCTAAGAATAAGTAATCTTTTCAGTTCACACCTAAAGATGATTGCGTTTGACCTCCCCTCACTGCTTACCAAATTTAAACCATGCCCATGAAGTAGCTCTGTGAGTACAAAATGATTCTATCATAGTGAACTCAGCAGAGTGGCTGGTTTGAAGTACTAAAAATGTTGCATGGTAGGTTATACGTAGTGTTAAAATTGGATTAGAGGTACAGATGTACAAGGCTGGTGAGAGTTTGCAAAGTCTGACAGCTTTTCTACTTTTCCTGAAAATTGTGATTACGACTGTGATATCTGTTAGCTTACTGTGTAGCTGACTGTATTCTCAGGTGTTTCATTGATCCTTGAAAGACCGGTCAGCATTTGGATCACCCAGCGTTTCTAAGTCACTGGCTCTTGTTCTGTTTCTCTGTCAGGTATGAGAGCAGGGCCTTTCGGTGTGCTAGCCAGGGATTTGTTCTTGACACACCTAACTTTTCTTGCATTTGAAGTTTCACTGTCATTATAGCCATATGAATTCCAGTGCATTCATGCCTTGAATATTGAGCTTCAGAAATGTTGCTGGACATCATAATGTTGATAATGTAACTCATGCATGTTGGAATAGTTTTACATCTACTGCTTTTTGCCTAAAAAGAATACCTTGTTTAAGTTCACAGGATTAGCATAATCCACTGCCAATGAATACTGTATCTGAATATGTGCATGGTAACATTTGGTCTGTTTGGTGGTCTGTGTAAATTTAGCAAATAGTTTTATTTGAATGGCCAAGACATTTGACTCCTGTGAAGGCTGAATTCCCTGTAGAAAGTGGACACTTAGGCTGTGTAAATTATATTTAAGGTCTGTGATAACAATAAGTATTGCCTGACAAAGCAGAAATCCCCAAGCTTCTCCATTTTGACTATTCCCAAGAAATATTAAGCCACCAACTAGATATGTTATCATTTTGGATATTTGCAGTTTTCTTCTGATGCATGTAATGTCTCAGAATCACCATTCTTTTCAAAACCTAGAATATATTTTGAGGCAGTAAGTTACTTGTATTTAAGTTACACAGGCTTGTTTAGATATTCAGTAGAATTGTAAAGTTCAAAGACTTTAGTCCCACATGTTTTTGTATAGTATATTTTTAAACCATTTGAAAGAAGTTTTTTAACTATCATGAAAACCAGATCCTTTTTTAATTGAAATACCACTGTATGAAAAGGGAGATGAAATTTAAGGATCAGAATTTAAAAGGTGCTTGTAATCTTCACCCACTTCCCTTCAATCTCTAAAAAAGTAACTCTGATGTAAAGCTCATTGGTGTATTCAGTTTCCAAATCTTTGGTTATGATTTGGAACAAAATGTGCCTAATTCTTAGATATTATGTTCTGTTTGTAATTCTGAATGCTTGCTCATTGATCTGAAGAAATATCATGTCTTTGTTGACGTGGAAGGAATTTATAGTATTACAGAGTTGCCTTATAAGTCAAAGATCAACAACCTAGACCTTAATTTTTATAGTTTTTTTCAGATGTTTTCTAAAGACCTGAGCAATTCGAGGCATGCCTCTACCACTTAAATACTTTAATAGCCTGAATTGTTGCTTTCTGCCAAATACTGTATTAAATTGAATCTTCATTTCAATATTATTATGTGGGAAGGGCACTTGACAACTGGAGTACAGCTGCAGCTGAGGAATAAATACAGTGAGGAAAGAAAAAGATCATTTTTTGTTTTCTTTTAAGTTGTGTTGACTAATACTTAAGAAAAAGTCCTATGGTTAATCTTACAAATACAGGCTGTTTACTGAAATCCTTGTTCAGTTGGTGGCAGTGGTTGATTTAAATTGATACCAGAAATGATTAGAAGTATTGATTTAGATTAAACAGAAATCTTGTGCTCTATAATTAAACCTTAACTTTCAATGTATACCTAAATACTTGTATCTTCTGCTTTTGATAAAATGTATTTTTCAGCCTTAGTACACATATCTGGTTATGCCTTATATAAAGAATAAAGTTACCAAATTATGCTGTTATGTTCTGAAACTCAAATCACTATTTGAGAAACCCTCAAATTGGTGCTTTCATTATTTAATGATGCATTTAGACAAAACCACAAACAAGCCATTTGAAACAAGATTCTCTCCGTTGCCATCTGTAGCAATGTTATTTCTATATATGTAATGAGAAGGCTAAATAGCAGTGTTAACTCTTAATTTCTTGTTTGAATCCATGGAATCATGCCTATAAGACCAAGCCAAACGTTTGTAACAAACTCCCTAATAAAGCTAGAGAAGTTACCCTTTCATTTCTTTTAGTTTTATTTGAGGAATCAAGAACAAGTTTTGCACATGCCTTTTCATTTGGAAACCTTAACAGTACTGGTTACTTTGGTCTTTTTCCCATCGATTCAGCATGTGATATAATAACAGATGATACCTTTGTGTTGTGCTGCTTGACTAAAAATACTGTTTTTTTCTTACCTCCTGACCTCCCTCCTTTCCTTCTTTCTTTCCTTTAATGCTAGGATACCAGTTGGCCTTTCAGTCTAGAATTTAGTAAACATGAAGAGGGGAGAGATTACAAGTGGGTGTGTATGTGTCTCCGTGTTCCAAGTAAAGCAGATGATTCAGCATACACCCCTTATTTTAGGGTACGAGTTTAGGGCTTAATAAATTTATACTAAACCTGAATGTTTTACATCAATTGTTCTTTGGTTTTTTCAATACCATCAAGTAGATAACAGCCTCGGGTTGGTAGGTGGTTATTAACATCATTTGAAGTACAGTATTTGAACCACTTACATTAGTATGTCTATCATGATTGTATAGTTAGTACTTAATATGTTCATCATTCAGGTATAACTATATGGTTTCAACTACCAGAACTTACACAGAACGTTGTTATTTTTTTCAAGGCATTAATGCTATGGCAATATTTTCCGAGTTGATAATTGGGGTCTATACAAATCTTCTGTTAATGATGGATTTATACAATGAATTGGAGTCTGGGACCCATACATAATAGCATAAATTTTCATTCAGTGAATGTCGTTGATAGTAATAAACTACTTGGTATGTGATGTTAGTTTGTATTTTAAAAGCTTGTTTATAATATTCTTACCATACTAAGTGATGATTTGTCCTTGGTCTATGACTGATGACACCAGGAATAAAAGGGAGAGGGAAGGGATTAATCTTTGTTATGTTTATTTAACAATGCAACAAACTATGCCATTTACCCTTTCTTTACCCCTTACTTGAAAGCAGACTCGCAAAATATTTTAAGTGGCTTTTCTCTATTCTATGGTAATTTATCACAAGAAGCCTTATCCAAAAGTATATTTTGCTACAACCTCTTACATACTGTATCTAGCAAAACATAATCTGTATTAGCTCTGTACAAAAATATTTGTGGCTTAGGGTTTTTTTTACCTATATCTTTTTATAACCTTCCAAGAACTAAGCACATTATATGATTGTAAATTTTTTTTGGTCAGTGCTTTAGTTCAGGATTGGCAGTAAGTTATTTCTAAAGGAGGTCTAAAAGTGGAAAGGATGGTTTGATTTTATAAAATGAGTTGCTATTCATTAAGGCTTTTTGCTTTTGTAAACATTTTGCCAAAAAAGTTTTGCCTCTTTCTATTAATATTTGCTTTGTAAAAATTACTGACATTTAATAAAAATTTATAAATGATTTGATACTATGATGTTATTTAAACTAACAGTTTTATAAATGTAAGGAGATGGTAAGGTTAAAGCCTGAAAATGAAATTTCACATAGTGATTTAAGGCACAAAAATCTACTTTGGCACATCTCTAGCAGTACACTTTGCCTTACGATTAGTCTATAAACTTTTTTTTACTAAAGCTGGAGATGCGGACTTCTTCCAAGGGAGTTCTCGGGCAGGTGGTATGTTCTAACACGGGAAGAGGAAAAGGGAACCACTAATTTTTTTGTTCTCTTTACAGTTGCTGAAACTGCACTCAGGTATTCTGGACTCCTGGGGTTTTTAGCTGTGTAGTCCTGCTGCTCTTCTTGTACTTTAAGTAACATTTTAAAAACTAATCAACATCTTAGCACTTTTTCTTCCAGTAAACTTTATTTTAGAATATAATTTACAGAAAACATTGCAGAATAGTTAGGATTCTCCTATAGTCCACACCCCTGTAATAGCTTCCTCAGCCTCTTGCATTATTAGTTTGGTGCATTTGTCATTAACGAGCTGATACTGGTAATGTTATTCACCAGAACCTCATAATTTATTCAGATTACTTTTCCCTAATGCCTTTTTGCTGTCCCAAAACTCATCTAGGGTCCCATGTTACATCAGTTATCACATGAGCTGTCACCCTCAGCTCCTCGTGGCTGTTGCAGACTGTTTCTCATGCTTCCTTTATGCTTCCCTTGTTTTTGATCACCTTGGCAGTTGTAAGAATATTTTTTTTAACTTTTTTTTTTTTTTTTTTGGTACCAGGGATGGAACTCAGGAGCTTGCACACTTGCAAGGCAGGCGGCAGCACCACTGGGCTAAATCCCCAGCCCTAGTTTTAAGAATATTACTGATCAAGGACCCGAGTTCGATCCCCGGTACCAAAAAAAAAAAAAGCAGCTAAAACTCATTGTCTAGCACAGTGTTTTGCCACAAGGTTAAGTGACACCATGAGGCACCACATTGGCATGGGATGTGCTCTCAGAATGACCTGTAACACTGCCTGGAATGTAGGTGGTTGAAGAGAAAAGATTTAAGTCTTTTGAAAATGCAAGAAACTCAAGGTTTACAGGTTGAACCAGAGATTTGTTTTGGTGACTTGGGAAATTTGGCAGATCTTCAAAAAACCAATGACCTAGGGCAGTGTTATAAAATACATGCTGCAGTTTTTCCTGGGAAACCGGTGAGGCACCTGAAAAGGCAGCATTAGAGTAAGAAGTAACTGAAAATTCTGAGCAGCTGTTTTGCAGGAGTCCCTTTTTCTTTGAAATGTACCAGGAAAACCAAAGATTTCAATACACGCTATCTAGTCACGGTGGCTCACCACAAAAGTACTGACGAAAGATGTGCCCAGAAGTAACATTTACACTGCACAGGGGAATGTGATGATTTCTTCTCCCATGGAGCTACATGGCAGGAAAACAAGCAACCAAGTCTTTATAAAAAGTTGGTAGCTTTGGGGAGTTTGGTTTATTTTGTTATTGTTTTGTTTTGTTTTTTGGTTGTTTGGTTTTTCAATTACACTGCAGCTTTCAATAGGCTTGATTTGATTTTCTGCCCCTGTCAAAAGTTGAAGAGAGAACAAACATATTAGATGAAACCAAAGTCCAAGCATGCTGACCTTGAGAGAAAGCTTGGCTGTTCCACTCTCCTATTATTTCTACACGCAAAACCCCAGTTTTGTGGAATTTAGCTTGCTGATTTATTCTAACATCAGAGTGAGAAAAATCCTGAAAAGAAAAAATCATAGCACTATGGCTCAGCTTTTGACAAAATGACAAGCTAATTTTCTACAGGCAGTCTTAGCATTTGTAGCAGAGTCTAGTTTGAGGGAAGATGCTAAAAACCTGGAAAGAACACATTCCAGAGAAAGGAGTGCATGTCAAATGTTATGGAAATGATGAGCATCAGTCCAATTTAGGTGCAATGGAGAGCCATTACTTTCCTAGGCTGTGTATAACAGAATAACACCCAAACTGCTCACCCAGCATTCAAAATACCCAGGACCCACCAACAACCATCCTTTCCCAGGCCAGAATACAACAGTGGTTACCAGAGGCTGGGAAGAGTAGTAGCAGTGAGACGTTGAGGTCAGGTCAGTCAGCAAGTTGAATAGAAGTTCTGGTGACCATACAAAATGTTCACATAGAGTATATTTCAGAAAACCTAGAAGAAAAGATTTTGAATATTTTCACCCCAAAGGGCAAATGTTTGCAGATTGATACACTTACCCTGATTTGAACATTATACAATGTAGACATGTACCAGAACATCACAGTGGGACCCACAGAGGATGTACAATTCCTGTGTGATTTAAAAAATGACAAGGGGAACCAAACTAGATGGCTCATTTTCCCTATACTTCTCCATGGTTCTCTGCCACAGGGCAACTCCTACTTACCTTTCAAAGACCCACTTGAGGCCAACTCTTCATGGACTGAAACATTTAAAACTGTGAGCCAAAGTAAACCTTTTTTCTTTTTAAGTTGATTGCCTCTGGTATTTGTTACAGTAACACAATGCTAGCATGCTCTTTTTCACATTAATTTTCCCCATAGATTACTAAAACCTTTTAAGATGCATCACTCCTGACCCTATTCTACCACAACCACTATAAATTTAGCATTTGGTTCTGAACTCCTCTAATGTTCTTACTAAATCTAAAATTTCATAGATATTCACATGGATAAAATTTCATGGATATTCACAAGAGTTGAAACACATTTTATGGCACCTTAGAACAGAACAGAAAATTTAAAAACTGATCCCATGTTCTGTGAATAACTGGTTACATGAATAGTTCTCAGTTTGGGAAAGATACTTTGAAATCATTTTTTCCTCTTTTATTTGACAGTGACTAGTTCTCATCCACATTTACTGCAGCTTTGTGAACATGATAACAGGGATATAGGTTACCAAGGTATAGAGCTTGTTTGGTGAATCTTCATCCCCATTACATTTTCTGGACAAAGGCACACAAATACCCTATGGGACGTTCCTTATTTCTTTGGCCCAGGCATCTGTGTTGAGCTTAGTGTCAGGGTGTCAGGGTACATGTCCCAAGTGTCCACCTCCTTCCTGGATCTCCTTAAGGCCCAAGAGACACACTTCTTTAACCCCACTCCAGTGGGATGGCTTGTAAACGTTGATGGTATATTCTTGGTCACCACATCTTAGGTGGCAGAATGGCCCTTCTCACGACTCTGCCCAAGTTGGAAAGGAAGAGCAGGAGACATTGTGGGAGCAATATTTTAAAATCCTATAGTAAATAATTTTATCCATTTAGTAATAAACAATAAAATGATTTTAGTTCTGCATTGTAAGATTAACTTTGTTTTATTCTTGTGTTCCTAGGTTTGGGGTGGTTCTTTGTTTTTGTTTCGTTGCTTCTCACTTTGGATTTTTTTAAAAACTTCATTACAAGAGATTTCAAGCACACGAAAGTAAAGATAATAGTATAATAAATCTACACATAAGTCAGCTTCAGTGGTAACTCCTGGCCATCTCATCCCATCCATATCTGCACCTTTCCCTTCCTCCACCCAAGATTTTGTAAAACAAACCCCACACGTCATACCACATAAGTAGTACAGAAAACTTCAGCATCTCTAATAAGAGTCTCTTAGTTTGGCAGTTGTTTTATAAATCATTTTTCTGATAGCTACATTAAAAAAAAATTTGATGGAGAGTCTGTGGTCTCCAAAAGTTTATAAATTTGGAACTGATCTGAATCCTTCATTCCAAGAATCTGACTCATTTCTCAGATTGTATTTCAGTTTTTTCGGGGTATCAGATCTTCCCAAAACTTAGTGACTTAAAACAACAGCTACTCTATTTGTGTCTCAGTCCATGAGTGGAAGGTGTTCTTTGGTCTGGGCGGCTGAGCTGGTCTCTGCCGCTGTTCCATGCACAGCATGCTGTTCCATGCATCTCTGGTCAGTTGAAGAGTTGCCCTCACGTGGGGGTGTTAGTGCCTTGGTTCTCCTCCATATGGGCTCTCATCTTCTGGTAGGCAAGATATGAGATTCTTGGACCGTATGTTGGCTTTAGGGTTGCAAGCACAGTAGAAATGAAGCCCTAATGCAAAAGCCACAGCCTGCACCATGTTTGTTAAAGACCAACTGGCCAAGCCAGGCATGATGGTGCTTGCCTGTCATCCTGGCACTCTTGGGAGGTTGAGGCACAAGAATTGCAAGTTCAAGCCCAGCTTGTTTAACTTAGCAAATTAGTGATACACTGTGTCAAAATTAAAAAGGGCTGGGGATGTAGTTCAGTGTGAAGGCTCTGGACTCAATGCCCGGTACAGCAAAAAAAAAAAGCAATTAACTAAAGCAGGTTATTGGCCATCTTGGATATATTCATTCTCCACCTCCACCACCCTGAGCCTGAGCCTTACTCTTGCTAGGCAACCATTCTACCACTGAGCTACATCTCCCACCCTTTTTATTTTTTATTTTGAAACAAGATGTCCTTAAATTGCACCTCAAACTTGCTTCCTCTTGCCTCAGCCTTCTGTGTAGCAGAGAGAACAGGGATTATAGGTGTGTGCCACCACACCCAGTCCAACCCAGATTCTGTATCTTTCTCTTCCTTTGCGTGTGTGTGTGTGTGTGTGTGTGTGTGTGTATGTGTGTGTGTGTGTTGCTAAAGATTAAACCCAGGGCCTCACATAGCAAGCACTCTACCACTGAGCTACAACTCTGATTCTTTTTTTCTTTTTCTTTTCTTTTTTTTTTTTTCTTGGAGGCAGGATCTTACTATGTAGCCCAGTAGCCCAGGTGGTCTTGAACTCCCAGCAATCTTCCTGCCTAAGCCTCCTGAGTGCTGGGATTACAGGCGTGCTCCGCCCAGCTCCAACTCTCATTCTCAATGGGACAATTTTTTTATTTTACCACAGATGATTCTCTCATCCAGTGTTCTGCCACAGGCAACTACAAAGCCAGCACTGGCGAGCCGTCTGCATGAGAATCCAGTACTATTTTCACAAGCCAGGCCCTCTGAAACAGGATCCTTAAAAGGTAACTTTCCAGAGGAAAGTGCTGGAGAAGTGATGTTTTGAGTCAAGAAAACAATCTTCCTATTAGGGTCACAGGCAGGCTGGATATCCAGGGACATTCTTGGCGATATGGGGCTCACATCCAAGGATGTTCTCATGATTGTTTACAAAAGCCAGCTCAGCACTATCAGTGAGCTGGGCCCCCAGAAGGACACTTGGACACAAAGCTCAGGCTTTATTCGCTGGGAAGTTGATACTCACTTTAGCCACTCCTCCACAAAGATCTCGTCATAATGTACAAATGAGAATTTGAGCTTCCAAATAAGCACATGGAAAGCTGCACAACGTCTTTCTCCGTCAGGGAAATGCAAATTTAAGCCACAATAAGCTACCGCTTTGTACCTACTGGGATGACTATAATAAAAAAGACAACAGTGAGTGTTAGTGAGAAACCTAATTCACTGCTAGTGAGATTGTAAAAATACACCCCTTTGGAAAACAGTTTGACAGATCCTCAAAATATTAACTGTAGGTACCACAGGATCTAGCAATTGTAATCATAGATGTGTATGTAAAAGAAATGAAAACATTCATGCAAAATATGCATATCAGTGTTCATAAGAGCATTATATACAATAGCCCCAAAGTAGAAATAACCTAAATGTCCAATAGCTGATGAACAGATAGATAAAATCTAGTACATCCCAATAGTGATTGCTCCGTAATAAGGAGAAATGAGGTACTTACACGTGCTACAACGCGGATGAAGCTTGAGCATAGTTTGCTAAGTGAAAAAGTCACAAGCTGCTTTGCCCTTACAGTCAAACTCCGATTCCATGTGCAGAATGTGCACGTGTGAATGCACAGAGAGGAGATGAGTAGCTGCTGAGGGCTGGGACAGGGGAACCGGTGACTGAAGGTGGTGGGTGCAGGACTTCCCGGCAGGCAGGTTCTTACTGTTGTGGCTTTAGATGGCGATGATGATTGCACAACTCAGTGAACACACTAAAATGCCGAGCTGTTCACCTGTAACGGGTGAGTTCTTCTCTTTCACACTTTTATTTTATTAGTGCGTAGTGGCTATACAGATTAGTGGTTTCATCTGGACAGATTCATACTTATGCAGAACTCACCTCGGTCGTGTTCACCCCCATCCTCCTTGCCCAGGTCTCCCCTCTGGTTTCATATTCTTTGGGGGGGGTCAATCAATTATGATCATCTGCATCCCCCCATTACCTGCCCTTACACCCCTCCTCCTGAGTCCCTTCTTCTCCTTGTCTTCTTTTGTAGGTTTTGCATATTAGAAAGAACATATTATATTTGTCTTCCTGAGTCTGCCTTACTTTATGCAACATGATGATCTCCAGATCCATCCATTTTCCTTCAGATTTCTTTCCTCTTTATTGCTAAATAATATTTCATTGTGTATATATACCTGTCTCTTTTTTTTTTTTTTTTTTGGTACCGGGGATCAAACTCGGGACCTTGTGCTTGCGAGGCAGGCGCCGGAACCACTGAGCTAAATCTCCAGCCCACCTTTCTCTTTTTTTTGAGACAGGGTCTCACTGTGTAGCCCAGGCTGGCCTTGCACTCATGGGAATCTTCCTGCCTCCGCCTCCCAAGTGCTAGGATTACAGAGACATACCACCACACCGGACACACAATTTTTTTTTATTCACTCATCTATTGATGGGCACTTAGGCTTGCTCTATATTCTCTTCCTCATCAGTATTTATTATTTTTTAGATTCTTGACAATAGCCATTCTGAGATAAGATGGAATTTAATGTAGTTCTGTTTGTTTGTTTTTTCAAACAGGGTCTTGCATGTAGCCCAGGATGACCCCAACCTCACAATGATCCTCCTGCCTCAGCTTCCCAAGTGCTGGGATTATAGATGTGCACCACTACGGCTGGCTCAATGTAGTTTTGATTTGCGTTTTCCTAATGGCTGAAGATGTTCATATACTTATTGGCTATTTGTGCTTCTCCTTTTAGAAGTATCTGTTCAATTCATTTGCCCATTTATTGATTGGGCTATTTGATTTTAGATGTTTTTTGAGTTCTTTATATAGTCTAGATATAAACCCTCTATCAGAAGAATAGCTGGCTGAGATATTCTCCTAGTCTGTAAACTGTCTCTGTTTATTTTGTTAATTGTTCCTTTGTTGTGCAGACTTTTTAGTTTGAAGTGGACACATTTGTGGGTTATTGCTACTATTTTTGGTGCTATTGGAGTCCTCTTCAGAAAGTCTTTGCCTGTGCCTGTGACTTCAAGTGTTTTCCTTATGTTTTCTTCAAGCAGTTCAAAGTTTCAGGTCTTGGCGGGCGTTGGTGGTATAGTGGTGAGCATAGCTGCCTTCCAAAGTTGCAGGTCTTGTACCCAAGCCTTTGATCCATTTTGAATTGAATTTTGTACAGGGTGAGAGCTAGCAATCCAGTTTCAGTCTCTACAAGTAGGTATCCAGTTTTCCCACCATCGTTTGTTAAAGACGCTGACTTTTCTTCAACATATATTTTTGGCTCCTTTGTCCAGAATCAGATGACTGTAGTTGCGTGGGTTTGAATGGATGAATTTTATTGTATGTGAATTATATCTCAGTAAATCTGTTAAAACAAAAAAGAGAGTTGGAAGGCTGGGGATGTAGCTCAGTAGCAGAATACTTGTCCATATGTACAAAGCCTGGGTTGGAACCTCAGCACCAGAAGAAGGAGGAGAAGGAGAAAGAGGAGAGGGAGAGGAAAAGGGAGGAAGAGGAGGGAGGAGGGGAGAGGGAAGGAAAATTTAATCCTTCAATCCCACAGTTTGCAAAAGAGGAGAATCTGATCCTTCAATCCCTTCACATAGTTTGCAAAGGACTGAAAATAAATATACCAAAATGTTAATTTTTCTTTTCTGAATCACAAGAGTCACAAGGTATTTTGTCTTCTTTATGCTCTTCTGTTTTCTGAACTTTCTACAGTGTGTAAATTGCTTTTATATAGGAAAAATAGTCAAAGACATTTAAAAGCAAAAAATCAACTGTGTGTTCAAGCTGTGGAACGCAGATCTCCTCTTGCTCCCTCCCACGCTGTCACCCTCTTTCTTATTTAACCTCCACGTGTGTACTTCCTTGTCTGACTTCTAGACTGGAGCTTGTCCATTCAACGCTCAGAGTCTAATAGCTTGCTGAAATATATTATTCAATATGCTCAGAAATACGCGTAGAATATAGTGGCATTTGTTCAATGTCTATGGTATCACCTATGTCCTGGACATCTTTGGTGATAAAAAATGATCCATATATGAAATTAAGATGCTCATAGTCTAGCAAGAGAGAGAATACAGGTATATAATCATTTAAACCAAGATATGAAGTAATAAATAACTGTCACTCAAGAGGATTCCCCAGGCAGCTCCTTCCGGCCAGCTGACATCAGGGACACTCGTGGGGAGAAGGCATCTGGGTGGGGACCTCAAAGTTACCTGGACACGGAGAGCAGGAAAGGGTGCACACTAGATGGAAGGAGCAGCAGGGGAATGAGACAGCTGAGAATATTTGATTACATAAATAAGCTGCATAAGCTTTAACTGAGCAGGCTTCTGCGAGGTGCTGGAGTAGAGAGAAGAAACGAGCCCCTCCACCCCACCTCCACCCAGGAAGTTCATTGTTTAGTGGGGGAAACAAACATGGACAGCTGTGAGTACAAGGCAGTGAGACAGGCAGGGAAGGGCATTCTAGGCAGAGAGGACAGTACGTGCAAAGGCAAGATGTCCGGTGGGGCAAAAATACCGATGGCTTGGAAGACAGGAGGCTTTGGGAGTGGCAGTAAGAGAAGCTGGAGCAAAGAGCCAGAAGCGTGTCCTGCGGGGTGTCACATGCAAGCTCAGGCCCTCGGATTTTGTCTGTAAGCACTGCGAGGAGGGAATGACATGCCCCGAGTGCTGTTCTAGTAATTCCAGAGACAGTGATGACCAAAGGAGGCAAGAACTAAAGTTAGGGCTGTTGAAGTACAGAAGAAACAAGAATCTGAACTTAGGCTTTAGCAGTGGAATCAGAAGGCAATGGGTTAGAATCCTAAGATACTTAGGAAAGAAATTTGCCCTGAATGTTGGATGTGGCAGGTGGTAGGAGAGGGTGGGAACTGGGCAGGTCTCTGCTTTTCGCTGGAGCAAATGGGTGGAGTCCTTAGCTCTGCATGAGAAAGACGGGTTTTGGGAACCAGGGTGAGGCTGAGGTTCTTGTAGGTGGGGAGGAGCAGCTGCAGCTGGAGCTTCGGGACTCAGGTTCAGCAGAGAGGTCTGATAGGAAAGAGCAGGTTTTGAGCTACGTGTACCTAGCGGTTGAAGCTGCTGGTGTGGATGAGATTGTTCTGGGGGCTGCCTGACTAGGCAGTGTATCCGGAAGCCTCATCTTCAAGGAGAGGACAGAGATTTGTCCCAGGGAGAGCAGCAGAGGCAGGGGGAACTCTAGCAAGGAGGATAGATGGGAAGAGAGGAGGAGGTCGGGGGAGTGAGAGAGAGGCCACAATATCAATTGTTCGTTATGCTCTTCTTTGAAATGTTGTGTGTGTTTGAAATTTCTCATGAAAAAAAGTTGCATGCTGGCAGTGGTGGCATATGCCTGTAGTCCCACCTCCTCTGGAGGCTGAGGTAGGAGGATCATTTGAGACTAGGAGTTTGAGACCATCCTGGGCAACACAGTGAAATCACTTCAAATGAAGGAAGGAAGGAAGGGATTAGAGACCATGCCCTAGTCAGGGTGATATTTTAAGTGTAATGACAGCCTGAGCCCCCCCACACACACACATACTGTGCCCACACATGAGACTCAGCAATGCTGACTCCATGAACCTTGCAAGATGCTTTCTCTCAGCCCCAGCTCCATCACAGCAAAACCTCAGCCAGCTCAGATGTGCTCCATTTCTTCCATGGCCTTTCTGCTCAATAATTGGAGATCCAATGATGCATGTTTCATCCAAACTTTCAATTTCAACCATGTTTTTTCTAGAAAATTTCTGTGCTGCTTTTTTTTTTTTTCAGTTGGGAATTAAACCCAGGGTCTTCACCCTGAACTACATCCCCCAGCCCTTTGAACAAATTTTTTCTTTTGAGATAGGGTCTTGTTAAGTTGTTAAGCTGCCCCAGCTCTGATTGAATTTGCAATCCTCCTGCCTCAGCCTTCTAGAGTGCTGGATTACAGGCATCTGCCATCACTTTCAGCCCCCCTTTTATTTTGCTAGGTTCCTTAATGAATGAGTGTAGTAGGCTTCAGAGATAGATAAACATGAACACAAGCTTTGAAGTAAGACAGACGTTTATTCAAATCCAGGGCTCTCTGCTTTCTGACCTTAGTGAAACCACAGCCTCTCTGAGCATTGTCAGCCCCACCTATAACACTCATGTGGTCTGTTACATGTCACATGTGATTGTGGCTTCCTCACTTCTGTCCCACCAGGCAAGATATAGGAATTGGAGTAGCTATTTTTGTTTCTATCTACTTCCTTTTGATTCCTCTTTCTTTGCCTTTCTTCTTCCCTTTCTTTCACTTCCTCCTTTTCATTTTATTGGATTTTCACTTTGACAGTTCTCTCCCAAAGCAATTGGAAGGCAGTCTGTGAAATTCTCAGGCTGTCTTACTCCCTCTTGGTCGAGGTTAGGTCTAGGGTTGGGGTTGGGGTTGGGATTAGGTTAGGGCAGCAAATGGGCTGAAAGTCCCCTGAGAGTAGAGCTTTGCTGGTGGTGGCTGGAGAGGGAAGATGTAAAGGGTCTGGAAGTAAAATGTTCAAGATCCCAGCCATGTGGTTGGCTGAGCATCCAATATGTCTTTATTAAATCCACGACCAACACAGAGCAACTTTACTCTCTTTACTATAGGAAAACAAAAACTAGGTATCTTTTTTCCTTTCTCCTTCTTCTCCTCCTTCTTCCTCTTCTTCCTCCTCCTCTTTTGCTATTCTTTCCTCCTTCTTTC
Organism: Heterocephalus glaber; assembly: GCF_000247695.1. Next base: position 3,333,980 of record NW_004624870.1, read on the forward strand.
TCTTCTTCTTTCTCCTCCTCCTTCTCCTCCTCCTCTTCTTTCTTCTCTTCCTCCTACTCCTCCTCCTCCTCCTTATTTCTTCTTCCTCCTTAGTACTGGGGGTTGAATTGAACCAGGGCTTTCACACTGAGCTACCTTCCCGGCCCTTTTTATATTTTATTTTTTGAGACAGGGTCTCACTAGGTTGCTAAGCTGCCCACACTGGGATCTAACTTGTGATCCTCCTGCCTCAGCCTCTCGAAGTGCTGGGATTACAGGTGTGCACCACCACACCGGGCAAAAACTAGGTGTCTTTCAAAATCAGCCTTTTGTTCAGGCAGATACTAATCATCCTCAGTGGGTGAAGGTTTGAACATTCATTTTTCAAGCATTTACTTCAGGCAAGATGGATACAGAGAAAATGGGTCTCCTCTCATTTTCCTCTTGGCAGTGGGGATCCCCAACAGTTCCTCCCTTAGGGGTTTGTCCAAGGCTGAAGAGATAACGCATGCAGCCCTCACCTGGTGCCCAGGTTAGGACACTTGGGTGAGTCTGGAGTCCGTGACCTATGGCACAGGCAGTGTATTCATTTCCCATGGCTGCCGATAACACATGACCACAGCTCTTGGCTGCTTACAATAACAGAAACTATCCACTAGTAATGCTGGAGGTCACAGAAGTCCCAAGTCAGTGTGGCTTGGCTGCCCTACCTCTGATGGCTCCAGGGAGAGTCTGGTCCTTGTGGGCATGTCCCTCGCCCCTCCGCCCGCCTCTGTGAGTCTCTGCTCCATCCCCACATCACCTTCTCCTCTGAGTGGCAGATCCCCCTGCTCCCTCTTAGAGGACACCTGTATTGCATTCAGGACCCACCCCAGCGGTGGGGCTAACCTCCTCCGTCTTACGTCAGCACATTTACAAAGGCCATTTTGCCCACTTGAGGCAATATCACAGCTTCCGGGGATTAGGGCATGGATGTCTTTGGCCGTGGAGTGCGTCTCCAGCTTGCCACGTCTAGCCGTGGGGGGAATGCTCTGGCTGGCTGTGTTCTGTGCCTCTACTTCCCGTTTGCTCTGGAGCTGTGCCCCCATTTTCCCTTGCCAAATTTCCCTAACAGCAAGCACCGCCTTTCCCCCAGGCTCGGCTCGCTCTGCTGACTTCCTGTTCTGCCCATGGCCACATTATTTTCTCCAAAGGCCTCCACACAGTTATCTGTGACCCTTCTGGCTCCTTCCCTTGCCTGACACCACCCCTCCCACACTTCACATGAGTCACCAAGTCTCAGCAACACAGTCTTGGAGCAGAAGGGAAACTTCCTTCTCTCCCTCACTTCCCAGGGGTGGAGCTGGGCCTGGGAGAAAGGCCCACGACAACTTAATGGCAAGGCTGGACAACAGCCCAGGCCCCAGAGGCCCATTCCTGCCACAGCTGCCCATGTGGGCAATGTCCTTCCTGTGCACGATGCTCCCTCCCTCGGTATCCATCTCTGCCGCCCTCTCCTCAGCCCTGTCCCCGCCTTCTTTCCTCAGGAGACTGCAGAAGCCTCTCAGGCCTACTCTGACCAGTCTCCCCTCTGGTCCCTTCCCCTGGCATTTCCCAGTGGCCCAGGAGCGGAGTCTGTCCATTTGGCAAACATTTATTGAGCACCTAGAACGTTCTGCGGCTGGGGCTCCAGAGGAACCAGCCCCAGGCCCAGCCTTCAGTCTCAGTCTGGTCTGTATTCTACCTTGGCATTCATGTTTGGCATTCATGTTTGTCACCTCCCCCACAGGAGGCTCCATGCCCCATACAGCCTGTGTTCCTCACCACTGAAGCCTGCGGTGCTTCCGCAGGTTTGAGACAGAGCACCCTGTCCTTCCGGAGCCCTGGAAGTGTGTGCAGTCCTCACAGGCCAGAGCTGTCCCTGCCCATGATGCCTGCCATGCCATGCGTCCTGTCTGGAGCCAGCAGAGAGCTCCAGCCTGGGGTCACCTATCTGCAGTCCTCGGTCCTCAGCAGACTGTGATGTGTCGCGCTTCCTCTCCCGGACAACAGGCAACCCCTTGGTGGCCTCCCTTGCTGCCTCCTGGAGGGGTCACCTTTGCCCCTCCACCCTCTACTCCACCCCCATGTTTTGCCACTGCCTCTCTCTTCTGGTCTGGGCTACGGTTAGGGGACATCCTGGTGGTCTGCTCAGTGGAGTCCTGTGAGTATGGGCTTTCAGTACCGATTGCTACCCAACAGACTAGCTCGAAATGCAGTGGTTTAACAACAACCAAGGTGCCGCTGGCCCACAGACCCGGGGGCGCACTGGTTTGCCTGAGGATTCTGGGGGCGGCTGACTCATCTGGAACAGCAGCCTGTCTGGCTCAGGTCCTTGGTGCTCCTTCACGAGTCTCAAGATGTCCCTCTGCACCCGTCTTCTGCAACAGGATCCTCTGACTTGTTACATGCTGGCTCACGCTGGTTCCTGAGAAGACAAAGGCAGCACCTGCCATGCTCGCTTAAGGAGTAAGCCTAGAGCTGGCAGTGTCATCTCTGTTATTGTTTTAAGCAGCCTGACTTGGTGGGAGGGGCCTATAAGGGCGCAAATGCAGGAGACACAGTTTATGGGGGTGGCGGGGGAGGGCACTGTGACAGCTACTACAGTGCTGTTTTTTGTTTGTTTTGCAGTGCTGAGGACCAAACCCAGGGCCTTGTGCATGCCAGGCAAGTGCCTTACCATCGAGCTGTGCCCCCAGCCCCCGATAGACAGAGGGATGTGCTCTATTCCTTAGCCATAACGCTCACTGCTAGGCGTCACTTGATCTTAACTCAGTGTGTGGGGGAAAGAGTAAGTGCGCCTGAGCCATCAGAGAGTAACTGTCATTCTGCTCACTCCTCCCACCAAGAACTTTCCCTGGGACTCGTTTGAAGAAGATGTGGCAATTTGGACTACATTTCATAGATGAGAAAAAACTGAGTCTCATTTGAGTTTGTTTTTGTGGTGCTGGGGATTGAAGTAGGGCTCACACAGTCTAATAAGTATGTGCTTTACCATTGAGCCACACCCTCAGCCCTGAGTTTTAATTTTTATTTATTTATTTTGTGGAACCCAGGACCATCACACTGAACTATGTGCCCCCCTTCAAATTTTGAGACAGAGTCTAAGTAGTTACTTCCCCAGGCTAGACTTGAATTCACAGTTCTCCTGTCTCAGCATCCCAGAGTGCTGGACTACAGGCACGCACCCCAGACCTAGCCATTTTTAATTCATACACTTGCCAAGGACCACATGACAAATCAGCAGAGGAAGCTAAATATACTTTTCAGAAATTCATTTTCTGGCCAGTTCTCTGGGTGCATCTAATCTGTAAAGGTTAAGAGATTCTCTCTCTCTCTCTCTCTCTCTCTCTCTCTCTCTCTCTCTCTCTCTCTCTCCCCCTCTCCCTTTACCTAGACATTGTCTGCGTGGCTTGAACACACCTGGTGAGTCCTCTACCCCTGTCTGGAACCCAAGAGTAAGTTAAATGGCGGATGTACCTGTTTGCAAATGCAGCTTACTCAACATGATGAAAAGCAATTCATTGAGGGAAAGGAAGATCATCCAGCTCCTCTCCAGAGAACAACAAAAAGTTTCAGTAAGCTAACAAAAATTCTTGACCCTGAGCTCTTTTTTTAAACTTGTTTTTGTTTGCATGTTTATTCAATCTAACCTACTCCTTCCAGCCTTATTTCCTTCTTTGCTTCTTTATGGCTTTTATGCGCTGACCGGGTGGACTCACCATGCCCATTTGATATTTTTAAAAGTGTATCTCCAAATGCCACCCCTGCAGAGTCTCTTCATCCGGCCTCTCCGAGCCAATGTGATTCTCCCTCAATGGACTGGGAGCGCGTGGAGCACCTCCCAGAGCACTTGTGTTCTGCCCTTTGAGTGACTTGAATTTTATACATGGTGAGCTCCTTGCAGCAAGACTTTTTTGCCATGCTTTACGCCCCCTAAGTCACCGAGTACTGTGCCTCACACAGGGACATATTTGCTACTTGTGTGGAGTGTGTCTTTTTGCACACACCTTTCTGGCCCTCTCAGAACTGTGTATAGGTTATGTGAGCAACTCTAGGGTCAATAATACCTCCAAGGATTTGGAAATAAGGAAATAAGATTTGAAGGTAGGGTTGCTACGTTTAGTAAATAAAAATACAGGATATTTAGCCAATTAGAATTTCAGAGAAACAAAAATAATTTTTTAGTATGTCTCATGAAACACTTGGGGCATATTTATACTAGAAAGTTACTCAGTGTTCACCTGAAATTCACATGTGACTGGAAGTCCTGTATTATATCTGGCAACCCTACTTTGGCAAATCATACCTCAAGACTGATGCACATGGAGCCAGGTGGGGTATCGCACACCTGTAATCCCAGCACTTGGGAGGCAGAGCCAGAAGGATCACCATGAGTTCAAGGCCAGCCTAGCTACATAGAGATTTCAAGACCAGCCCAAACAGCCTGCCCTGCCCAGGTCAGGATCTGGTGAGAGATTTCTCTTCCTGATGGGCAGGCAGCTGACATCTCAGTGTCTTCATGTGGCAGGGTGAAAGACAAGAAGCACCAAGTTTTGGGTAGTAAGGGGCATTAGGGTCATCCAGCTGACTGCATGTGTGCCAAGAACACTTGCTACAATTTGGCTTCCTGTGCCTCCTGAGAGCAAAGGTGCGGATTTATGAACATACATAACTCAGAGGATTAAAATCAAATCAAATGGCACTGGGTCTGTCTGTATCATTCTGTGAGCTTGGGCAATCAATATGAGGTTGATCCATTCTTGTACTGGGCACTCCCTGAGTTTTCTTCTGGCTACCCCACTGCCCACTTTGTTTTATTGAGTGTTTACTCTCTCTTATGTAATCCTTACAACAACCCTGTATTCTAGTTTCAGAGCTAAAGAGGCAGACTTAGGTTACATAACTCCACATCCCAGTTCACACAGCCAGGAAGGGGTACAGCTGGGACTGCAGCCCAGGACTTCCTGAAGCCGTGATCTGGGTCACATGCACCGTGGGAAGACATGCTGGATGAGCTGGAAATGCTGACAGATACCTTGATGTGCTTAGTACAAACTCAGAAGACTTCAGATAAGAAATCCAAATAAAGAGGAAGAAATGTTCACTCTTGGAACAAATTAAGTCATCACACCCTCTCCCACCCAGGGCCATTGATCAAAGCCACTTTAATCCAAAACTCACTTTAAAGCCATCCACACTAATCGGAAAGTTCTCATGGTGGTGTTTTATGGGAGGATCACTGTAACGTGAGTTACGTTTGATATTTTACCCAGGCTATGGGCCAGACCCTGAGTCAACAGAAGTGTGTATGTAAAATCAAAATATAAAACGTAAAATGAGGAAATATAAATAGGAATAACTGCTAGAGAAGGGGCTAGAGGGAAACAAAAGGGACGTTATCTTTACCACCTGATGTTTCAGAAGCAAAACTCCTTGTGCACAAAAGATTAAAAAAAACAGAAACAAAAACCACTGCTTTCTACCCCATTGAGATATACATATTGAGGCCTTTTCCAGGAGCATCCCAGGACTTGAGATTCAAACCCATGGCGGCACACGTTAACAGGTCATTTTGTCCGACAACATTTCCATAGTTAGAATTCGTGACCTACGTGTGCAGCCATGAGGCTACATCCCAAGTATTTGTCACCAGCGTTGGTTTCTGTTGTCAGCTCCTTCTGATAATAAACAGGTGTGAGGGGCTGTTTCCAGGTCTAGTTTCATTTTCTCAATAACCCTTATTCTTCCCATTTGGGGGCCAAAGACCAAATGGGGGGACACGAGGTATCTTGTTTGAGAGGGGCCACCGAGGAACTGCTAGGGCCTCAGCTTGGGCCCAAGTCTACCAACCATGGAGTTCATGTTTTCTCCACAGCGGCGCCCAGGCCTGAGCCTCAGCGATATTGTGAAGTAGGTCGACTTAGTCCTCACGGAGCCCCCACCCAACAAAACCACAGTTTTAACTTGCACCCCATTCCCTCGGGGCCCCTCCAGGTGCCTGGATGGCTGTCTGGGAGCCCCAAGAGACGAGTGACCCAGAAAAGCATGAGGAGAGCTACCAGCTGAGAGAAGGCGCTGGTGTCAGATGTCAGAGCACTGTGCCAGCAAAGGCTTTGTGCTCTGTTGAGATTTGTGCCTTGGGTACCTGCTGTTCATTACTGGGGCCTCCCTGGACTGGTCAGTCTCTACTCTTCCAAGACTCAGCCAAAATAATGTTTTTCCCCCAAAGTAGAAGTATACTTATTGTTTAAAATACAACACAAAATAATCACTAATCAAAGACAAAGCTTGGTATGGTCTTATACACCTGTAATCCCAGCACTCAAGGCTGAAACAGAAGGAGGCTGAAGCAGTAGGATTGCAAATTTGAAGCTTACAGTAGCTTGTATGGGCTGCATAGTGAGTTCAAGTCTACCCTAGACAAGATTCTGTCTCAAAAAAACGGGCAACAAATAAGTAAACATAAGATAAACTTTAAAACTTATTTTTATACATACATAGAAAATTTACATGTGCACTTTATATCTCAAATATGTAAATTTATATGTTTGTATTTGTAACTTAAATCTAAAATATGTGAATTTACATATAAAGGAATAAAAAATGGCATCACACTATGTATATGTTTTATAACCCTCATTTTCACTCACTATAGAGTGCTTTTTATATCAACAAATGTAAGTTTATATAATTTTTCAAAATGAATAGTTTTAAAAATATAAAACTAGTAAATGCTCATTGCACACAAATATTTAAATATTAATAAAAATATAAAGAAGAAAGTAAACCGAAAGCCTGTCTTCTAGAAAGGCAAATATGTTTTGGTTTTTCTTGTGGTACTGGGGATTGAACCCATGGCCTTCATGTTGACCTGCATCACCAGCCTTTTTTAGTTTTGAGCAGGGTACTACCAAATTGCTAAATTGTCCAGGCAAGGCTCAAAGCTGTAATCCTCCTGCCACAGTCACCCAAAGAGCTAGGATTACAGGCGTGTGCTGTTACCATAGCCACCAGCAGATAGAATTCTTTTTTTTTTTTTGGTACTGGGGATCGAACTCCGATCCTTCTGCTTGCGAGGCAGGTGGCGGAACCACTGAGCTAAATCCCCGTCCAAGCAGATATAATTCTTTACACATAACATCCTCAGCTTTTTATATAAATAGTATCAAATTACAAAACTGTTTTGAAACTCAAAGAAAAATTTAGCAAATCTTGGAGACATCCTTCACAGTAATAGAGCATGAAATTTACCTTTTTAATGACTGACTACATAAAATTTTATTGTGAAGTTAGTTATAACTTCTTGAATTTATTCACAAACATTGAATTTTCAAATTAAAATTAATTTTCAGGTTTTCAGAATTACTAACAATGCTCTGATGAACACTTACACATGCAGTATTCATTCAGGAATAAGGAAGAAATGGAAAGGTCATGATGTACAGTTTTGGAAGTCAGTCACATACTGTCACAATTGTCTTCAAATAATGCGCATCACAAAAAAGGCTAAAAGTCAGTCAACGTTCACATGAGCTACTTCTGGGCAAAAGGATTGGGTGCAATTTTGTTCTTTTGTCTATCGCTGTCCTTTTTAATATGCTAAACTAAAAAATTTTAAACCCAGCCATCGTGGTTCACGCCTGTAATCCCAGGACTTGGGAGGCTGGGGCAGGAGGATCATCTCGAGTTCAAAGCCAGCCTGGGCTATATAGCGAGACCCTATTTCAAAAAAAATTTTTGTTTTTTTACATTGCACAAGAAATACATATGTTTAGACCATGCTAATGTCACTTCTGGCAATGCTCTTTCCAGTTTCTTCTACTGCACCGCATTTGTTTCCACCCTTGCCATGGGCCTCTCAAGCACCTGCCAGCACTGTGCCCAAGTTAGCAAGAAGGGGACCCACAAGTGTCCCATGGGGAGCTGTTAACTGCCTTGAGCAGCAAATTTAAGACAAGGTGTTAACGGCTCATAGGGCTAGAGTAGCCCTCTCGGAAAGCACTTGCCTTTCACACAGCCTGGGCCATCTCCACCCTGGGGGCTAAGTGGTTCCCAGCTTCTGGGGAAGAGGTCCTAACTGGTAGCAAAGGCAACGCAGGAAGTGCTGCTCAGTGGGATCAGACGACTGGCTTTGGGCTGCCCTCCTTCTGACTCCAGGGAGGTGCCAGCTGTCTCTGTGGGTTCCCTGCACTGACCTGGCCGGAAGGAACCTGGCTGCCTCTCATAGCAACTGTTCCCTCCCCCAGAAAGCCTAAAGGACACGGAGGACGTCTTCAGTGTTTCCATAGAGGTCACTGATTGAATGGGTGGCTGTTCTGTTTGGTTAGGGCTGAGGCACTTCCTCTTTCATTTGGGTGTCTCATTCAGGCTGCCCTGTCAACCCCTGCCTTAGAGTCTAAAAAAGGGGAACACAAAAGAAAAACTGAAAAATTTAGATCAAGTTACCACCGCGGTGTGGTCCTGAAACAGCGGCTGGGGAATTCGCATGGGGGAATCACGACATCCTCCCGTGGCCACACAGCCCCTGACGGGCTTTCTTCCTCCCAGAGTGCTTGCTTAGCTTCTGCCCACGTCCTCCTATATACTGGGGACTCTGGGGACTGCTAACTCCTGTGACATTTTTAAAGTAAAAACTAAGTCTGCCTTTGCTCAGTTCTTGCAGTTAAATGCATTCAAATGCAACATATATAATATATAGACATATTACAGGTATAGGTATAGATTCCTATGTATGTGTGTGAGGTGTGATCTAAAATATAGTGAATGGTTTTTGAAATTACAGTAAAAGACACATAGCCGCTTGCTGTGGTAGTGGACACCTGTAATCCCAGCACTCAGGAGGCTGAGGCTGAATGATTATCCTGAACTATATAATGAGTTCAAGGTCAGCCTGACTGCATAGTGAGACCCTGTCTCAAAAAGAAAAAATATTCTCCTTCATTTCACACACATGTATTCCGTTGTTCTTGGCACTTTCTGAAGCAGTTCTACAAGTCCTCTTTTGTGAGTGTCTTTAGTTGTGCTATTGTGGTTGTCTCTATATCCTGAATCAATTTGAAGCCTTTACCTTTCATGGTCATTTTGACTTTGGGGAAGAGCCAAAAGTCAGTTGGGTGTAGTGGTACACATCTGTAATCCCAGCACTCTAGGAATAAGAGGTGTGGGGATGTAGCTCAGTGCAAAGGTCCTGAGTTTAATCCCCAGTACTTTAAAAATAAATATTTTTGGGGCCAGGGATTTAGCTCAGTGGTTCTGCTGCCTGCCTCGAAAGTGCAAGGACCCAAGTTCGATCCCCAGTACCAAAAAATTAAAAAAAATTTTTTTAAATACATAAATAAATATTTTTAAAAAGAGCCAGAGGTGGCACAGTGCCGGATCCAGTGAATAGGGTAGATGAGGACACACCCAAATGTTTTATGAACCTGCTTTTTCCTTGGATGGCACTTGGCAGCAGCATTCACTTTATTTCTGATCACACCTAGTAAAGACACACAAGGAGGACTTCTAGAACTGCTTCGGAAAGTGGCAAGAATGATGGGATAAGTGTGTTCAAAGCAAAAGGGAGTATTTTAAGGGGGACAAATGGCAATGTGTCTTTTATGGTAATAATTTTTTATTTAAACATTCAACACATACACACACATGCATGATTGCAGTCATTTTGGAAACTGTCTGAGGCACAGAAAATAAGTTGCCTTACAAGACATCAAAGAACTGCAAGAGGCCACAGCAGCAAAGCCCTTACAGACTGCTTAGCAATTTGTAGCCTGACGGCTGATAAGCATCTATTTGCTTCAGTAAATAGACACTGAAGTAGAACCATAACATTTGTTCCAGGAAACAGTAACTGAAGTCACAAATAATAAATAATAAAGGACAGAAAAATCCTCTTTTAACCTAATGGACTGAAAGATTTTTCTTGTTTTTCATTTCTGCTAATGGCCCTTCTCTCTCAGCACGACCAGAGCTGGCCCATTATAGGAGAATTGAACCTCAGTTTGCAAGCAGGACATGGTCCAAAATTTTATTTCTAAGTTGCTGTTTAGAAAAAATAATGTGTTTTCCTCTCAAAACCATCTTTCTCAGGGTGGCTGGGTGCTCGAGTTCATTGGTGCAGTGCTGTTTAGCCCCACTGTAGCTGAGCTCTGGATCTTCTGAGCAGGTTCTCTGCAGGGTAGAAGGGAGAATATGGGGCAGCTCCTGCTGCTTGGCACTGAGCTCAGCTGTGAGCATAACGGAGACAAGGCTTACTTTTCTGCTCATCTTCCCACCTCCCCTTTAGCATCTACTTCTAGAGCCCTATTCCCTGGATAGCTGCACCCTCCCCTAATCTGCCTTACCCTCTGCGTTGTTCTCCTGCTCAAGGCATCTGTGACCCTAAATTACCCGCTTGTCCTGCTTCCTGACCAGTCAGCTTTCTAATTCCTTGGGGGGCGGGCGGTTGATAAGAGCTAAGGGATAGAGGAAAAGCGAACCAAGCAGATATGAATTCATACCAAAGGTTGAATGACTGGGACCTCCCAACCCACTTAACGTAGCTTCATGTAAAAATGAGTTGGTTGTGACATTTGAGAGTCATGTGGCAGCATAGGGATAAAACACAGGGGATTAAAGATTCAGACTCGTGGGGCTCTTGGACTTTGAAATACACCCTGGTCCAGAACACTGGCGGTCAGTTAGGGAAAGATCCTTTGCTGGGAAAGCTGGACTGTCAGAGAGATGGGAGTCCTAGATTCAGACCCGGCAGGGAGCTCCTGGCAGTGAACAAGCTGGCCCTCTGCAAACTCACCTTTGAGAACCCTGGGGGAGCAGCCGCATGTGTGCACATAGAGTCTGCCCACCAGCTCTTGGGGAATCTTGGAAGAAATCTTAAGGCAGCCAGGGATCACCAGATGTTTATGGGAAGACCTAGAATGAAAGAAAAAGACCAAAGCAGGAGATTGGAGGAACAAAAACCCTTCAAAGGGAGTCTCCAAAGAGAGGTAAGAGAAGACATTTAGTCCTTGAAGTGAAAAAGGGTGCCTCAGTCTGTTCAGGCCACTTTAACAAAATATCATAGGCAGATGAGTGGCTTATAAACAGGTGAAGTTTATTATAGTACTTACAGTTCTGGAGGCTGCAGAGTCCAAAATCAAACCCTTAGCAGATGCAGTATCTGCTCGGGGCCTGCTTTCTGGTTCATAGACGGTGCTTTCTCTCTATTCAAAAGGTTGAGTTAGTTCTCTTGGGTTCCTCTTCCTTATTTTTAGTGGTACTGGGGAATGAACCCAGGTCAGGACCAAGTCACCTCTCAGAGGCCCACCTTCTAAAACCATCATACTGGGGATTAAGTTTCAACATATGAATTTCGGGCAGGACACAAATATTCAGGGTGCAAAATAAAATAAACAATCATAACAACAAGGGCCTTTTTTCCCCATTAAGTTTAATGGTACATTGTAGGTATAAAATACAGTTACATTCATCACTGGGATCTTGTACTATTACATGAGTATCTTGATTCTCATTTTTTCCCCTTTCCCTGCCCTCCCTTCACCCCCTCCACCCTTCCCTATTTGCAAAGACTTTGTTTCCATTTTTTCCTTTTCTCATATTTTTTCTTTTCCCTTCTTTCCTTTTCCCTTCTGCTCCCACTTCCCCTGCTCCTTTAGACCTTTTCTTCCTATTATACAATATCAATTATACATTTTTAAAATTACAATATCAAGATCTAGGAGACATTACCACAGATTTTACAGAATTTAAAAGGATATAGAAAGCATATTACAAAAATCTTTTTTGAAATAAATTTGACAACTTCTAAGAAGTACCTTGGAGGATAGCAGGAAATAGCAGGAAACTAACTCTGGAAGAAATATAAAATTTGAATAACACCTATTAAAGAAAGTATATTCCTATCTTGAAAACCTACCTATATGACAACAACAGGCTCATATACATTTTAACTGATAAATTATATCAAACATTTAAAGCAGAAAAAAGAAGGACCATTTCTCCCCTCATTTTAGGAAATCAACATTGTGCTAAACCTAAAACTGGATAAAGATAATAGAAGAAAAAGGTATGAAATATATAAAAATGTGTTTAACAGAATGAACTATTAGAAGTCAGATCTGGCAGTATGTAGAAAGTGGTTTTATTATGGGGATGGCAGTGTTGGTTCAGCATTGGACGATCCACCCCCAAAAGTCATCATTTTAACAGAGGAAAGGAAAAAGCCATATGATCCTGTCACTAGTTGTAGAAAAAGTATTGGACTAAATTCTACACCTGTTCATGATAAAAGCTATCAGAAGACTAGAAGTAGAACAGAAACTTCTCAACAGATCAAAGACATGTACTCCTTACTTTCAGCAAAAACACCTTATATGAATGAAGAAGGTACAATGCTTTCTCCCTAAGGTGGGGAACAAGGGCAGATATGCCTATTCTTCATCTATCCATTAAACTTTGAAAGCTAGGCCCAAACCAAAATAGTCTGGCAATAAAATGACACAATTAGGATAGGATTGGAAAGGTAGAAGCAAAATTTTTATATGTAGATGAAATGATCATCTACAGAGGAAATACTAAGAAATCTTTAGGAGCCACTAGAACTTGTGTTTGAATTAAGCAGGATTAGAAAACATAAAGTATATATAAAAATTCAGGTCTATATGTATACCTGCTATAAATGAAGAATTGGATATTGAACTTTAAAAGTTATGTAGGAGCACAAAGGACCTAGAAAAAGAAAAAGAAAAAAAAAACATTGTTGGAAGATGTTTAGTACCCAGTTTTAAGACTTCCTCTAAAGCTACAGTAATTAAGGCAGTGTTGGTGTAAGGAAAGACATATAGATCACTGGAATAAAACAGGGAATCTAGAAAAAATATAAAAAATTAACCTCAACTCTTT